>OX596382.1:1416257-1844025 GCA_951394425.1 Tipula unca | reverse complement strand
GGTCAAAAAACCAGCGCAGCTCAAATTTTCTAGCAAAAGAAGTGAGCAATTCTAGCAGAAAAAAAATACATTGATTCTTTTTTCTGACATACGCATTTTTTATTTGACATTTCGATATTTAAAATAGCGACATTTTAAAAATTAAATTTAAAATCTATAATCTTTAAATAGTTCAGCACGTTTTGTTCATGTTTATGTTTTGTGATGCTGACGCACGTGGCGTCCATTATAATAGTGTTGTTTCTTGTTCCTTTCTCTTTCTGGCTAAAATTGGTTTACAGCACTTTATCGCACATCAAAACTAGCCAGTGTCAAAACACCATAATGAATAATTCGATAAAAACCATAGAATGATTGTATCTATAACCCATGATACAACAATTTCTCTATAAGATAGGTTCAATAGCGTACGGTCAAACGTAGAATTAAATTGAAGACAAATTATTATTATTTTATCTATTCACACACTATAAGAGAATAGAATTAAAAAATCCTAGAAAAAAACAAAATTAAAAATTACCGTTTGTAGTCGAAGAATACATACATATTTAGATAAAACAAATTTATTTCTATTGTTTTTTTGTTAATATTAATACGGGTTCACCAAAATACATATAGTAGCGACAATAGATTTCTATTGAGCCTATCTCATGGTAACTACATAGCTAGTAAAAGTAATATGTAGTCAAATTATATCAACTACATGGTAATTTATTGCGCATACGTCAAAAATTTAAATTGGTTAAGATGGCGGCATTAGTCGGGATATTTCTATATTTTACTATTAAATTTTAATACTTACATAAATATATAAATAAATTCAATACAATTCATTAAATTGCGACTTTTAAATATGATTTAAATGCAGTCAACCAATAATTGTATTAATACTTTTGTATTTCGAATCATTAATAAATTGAGTCTGTTTGTAGAGAAAAAAATATCTGTCTAAAATTTTTGTATTTTGGTGATTATTTATTCAAATTAAGTAACATTTAAGTGATATCACATAACGCAGAATTTTACGTGGGCGTTTTATTATTTAAGAAAACTGAAAATCCTGACTGAGAAAAGTTGAAATTCATGAAAGAAAAGTTTGGAAATGGAATAATTTTTGTTGCTTAAAATGAACGAAAACATATTATTATTTGTACTCCGGTACATCAAACAGCGTCTTTGGGCCTAATTTATAAGTTAATTAAATCTAAGACCAAAAATGCAAATATAAAAGTAGTTGTCATATGATTTGTATGGAGATTAGAGCGTTTTTTATTTGTTATTACTCGACTAGGACTAATGCAATGTATCTTGAATTGGCCATATATACATAGGCATTGTTATATGTATAATATTTGAACACACGCATATAATTGGAATTTTCCTTTTGTTGGTAGTACGTATTACTATTAGTATTACTACTTTAAAATTACCTGTCAGTGTTTCGTTGCACACATGTCATTTAAATTAAAATATTCATTCGTCATTGAAATTAATTATTAAACTTAATTGAATAATTAAAGAAAATGCCAACAGTGACAATTAATCGTGATTTGTTATTTAAAAGTTTAGGGAAAACTTATAGTAAGTGGGATTTATAATGGGGTATTATGTGAGGTTAAATTTCTCATTGTATCTTTCTTTATTTAATTCAGCCGATGCTGAGTTTGAATTAATGTGTTTTGGGTTTGGATTAGAATTAGAAGAAGTAACATCAGAAAGAACAATTATAACCAAAGAGCAAGGAGAAGTATTGGCAGCTCAAAATGCGTCCGATGATGTTTTATACAAAATTGATATACCAGCCAATCGATATGATCTACTTTGCCCGGAAGGGTTGGTTTCAGGATTAGCCGTATTCTTTAATAAGTGAGTAACAATAGTTTAATCGTTATTATTTATTGTGATAATCCATTATTAAATATTTACTGTGTTAGCGTCAATCCACCAAAATTTAGAAAGGTAGGTCCAGCTCAAGGAACATCGCAAAGAATGAAAATCACACCACATACTGCTCAAATTCGACCGCATGTCGTGGCCGCTGTATTACGCAATATTACGTTCACGAAGGAATCGTATAATAATTTTATTGATCTTCAAGATAAATTGCATCAAAATATATGCAGAAAGCGAACACTAGTGGCAATTGGCACACATGATTTGGACACAGTAAAAGGTCCATTTATTTATGATGCAAAACCGCCCCATGAAATAAAATTCACTCCTCTTAATCAAAATGAGGAAATGGATGGAAATCGTTTAATGGAATTTTACTCTGTGAGTGTTTCCAATATGAAATATTTCTTTAATTTCAAATTACATATCATTCTAGACACATGCCCAATTAAAAGCGTATCTGCCAATAATTCGAGATTCATCAATTTATCCAGTTATTTATGATTCCAATGGCGTTATACTTTCTTTACCCCCTATTATTAATAGTGATCACTCAAAAATTTCGTTAAACACAAAAAATGTCTTTATTGAATGTACGGCTGTAGATTTAACTAAAGCTAAGGTAGTTCTAGATACAATAGTATGTATGTTTTCTACATATTGTGCTGAGCCATTTACAGTAGAATGGTGCGAGGTGGAAACTCCTCGTGGAGAAATACTAAAATATCCTGAATTAGAGTACCGAGTGGAGAAGATATCGCCAATTGAAGCAAATGCATACGTCGGAATTGATGAATCTCCTGAAAATTTGGTTAATATGTTGACTAGAATGTATTTAACAACAGAATACCATAAGACTTCGAATGAACTTCTAGTGGAAATTCCTCCGACCAGACATGATATTCTACATGCTTGTGATATCTATGAGGATGTTGCTATTGCCTATGGATACAATAAAATTAAAAAAACATTTCCGAGTACATTGCAAATTGGAAAACAATTCGCTTTGAACAAACTTACCGAACAATTGAGAACAGAAATAGCACAAGCTGGGTTTACTGAAATTTTGACATTTACTTTGGTAAGTCACACTATCAAACAGGATGTCAAAATGATCTATATTTTGTTTTTTTCATAAATTTTTAGTGCTCTCGAGAAGATATATCGTCCAAACTGAACAAGAAGATTGAAGACGTTCGTGCGGTTCATATTATGAATCCCAAGACATTGGAATTTCAGGTGTGCCGTAGCACACTTATTCCAGGTCTCCTGAAAACGTTGGCTTCGAATCGTAAAATGCCTTTGCCATTAAAACTTTTTGAAGTTTCTGATGTTGTTACTATTGATGAAAACTCTGAAGTTGGTGCAAAAAATGAACGTCGGCTTTGTGCCGTTAATTGCAACAAAGCTGCTGGCTTTGAAATCGTACATGGCTTACTTGATCGGGTTATGCAATTACTGGAGATACCATGGAATAAAGATAAAGGGTATTATTTAGTTGCCGAAGATGATCCAGAATATTTTCCGGGTCGCTGTGCAGCAATCCAATTGAGGGGGATTAAAATAGGAAAGATTGGTGTACTTCATCCATCTGTGTTACACTTCTTTGAATTGACCACACCATGTTCCGCTGTTGAATTCAGCATTGAACCGTTTTGGTAAATCTATCGGAGCAAGACATTTCATATGTTTAAACGTTTAAATTGAAAATTATTATTTTTTTAAATAAAGCTTACTTTTTAGTTTTCCTAGTTAGATAGAAAATATCCAAATCACATATTTTTAGTGCCAATCGTTTATCTTGGATTATGAGGTTTTAAATTGGCATTGTTAATATATTTGCTTGTTATTAATTACAGTTTCCTTTCCGTACGATAACTAGAGAACAGTTTAGCCATATATGTATTACTTTTTTGCCTGTTACATTCTAACTTGCCAAGATAATGGATCCGGTCGAAGAGAAACGCCATATAACATACAACAAAACGATTTGGCTTTGTAATAACTCGGTAGCACTCATAGCCGTCCAGTGCTAGGATGTTCTATCATCACTTCGATTCACTTCGATAGACATTTGTGTCTCTTTTTACGAACAAAATTGTATTCTATTTCGCAATTTATATTGTGATCATAGCCTACTCGATTCTATTTCTATAAATTCATTCGATAAAATATCACCAATATTTTTATTTTCGATGGCAAGTGAAAAGAGGAAAAAGAGATAGTTTGCAAATTTATTCTAACAGGCTGAGATCGCAATAGACAAAACGTAATTCAAAAAACGCAATGGAGCACAATTTTGTTCGTAAAAAAAGAGACACAAATGTCTATCGAAGTGATGATAGAACATCCCAGCACTGAACTCGAATTCGTTTTAAAATGGAGTGGGGTGTGTTAAATATTATGGCACGGTTATAGTTAAATTTCCCCGAATTATTTTTAATGAAGGTTATAACCTCTTTGTAAATATTTCTATCAGTTGCGCCATGTAAAAATTTCTATCGTTCAGCACCAATTTTTAATACGCCGATGATCGAGTAAGCAGAGTCAATGCTCTTGAAATCGTGTACTCGAGTTCAAGACACGTTAGCGTCAATAATTTTTTAATTTAATTTCTGCTGTAAAATTGGTTCAACACAGCTTGTGTTGAAATCTACATTCAATTCCTGCAAGTATAAGAAAGAGTCATTCCTTGTTTATGACCGTAATGAATATATACGGTAATGATCAGATAAGCATAGTCCATTCCTGTTGCTTGGTAAATATAAAAGATTTGTATAGTATTATGTATATTCGGTGGTGGTGCGTGGTACAGTTAACGGAATCATTGCTTTTGGATTCGTGGACTCGATTTCAATTCTCGTCAGCGTCAATACTTTTTTAAATTAATTTCTTGGACAAGTAGAAGAGCCATCTCATGGGTATGACATGACCGTAATGAAAATAAAAGAACCATCTCTTGCTCGTAATGAATTGTCCATTCCGAGTTCTATTCAGCTACCGTGCATGGTGCATTTTTAAGTGGACTTCGAGAAGCTGGAATAATTGTAGACTACTCTTTAGGCTTTCCAAATACTAGTGCGAGTGATTCCAAAGTCGAGTAGTACAATTTTAGTACATAGTTTGTGTTTAAATAAAAAATATGTTGCTAGTGTTATTGTATTTGAACAAAACTAATTATAAATAAATATATGTTTTAATCAAATTTTTAATAAAATTTAATAAAATCAAATTAAACTCTAACTCAAATCCCATATAAATTCCAATCCCAAAAATTATTAGGAAAATTAATATTTTTGTTTATATTTATATTTTACATGCTGACGCACGTGACGTCCATTATAATAATGTTGTCTCCTGTTCCTTTCTCTTTCTTACAAAAATTGGTTTACAGCACTTTATTGCACTTCAAAACTAGCCAGTGTCATAATACCATTACAACCACTTTTGCAAATTTTTTAAATGGTAACGATTTTTTTATAGCTTGAAAATACAGAAATTTTTTAGTTTTAAGTTTTAATCAAGTTTTATTTTTACAATGTCTCTATTGAAGATGTCAAATAAAAAGTGTGTATGTCAAAAAAAAAGAATCAAAATGTAATTCTTTTCTGCTAGAATTGCCCACTTTTTTTGCTAGACAATTTGAGCTACGCTTGTTTTTTGACATATAACGATTTTTTTACGTATGTACCATGTCGTATTCACCCACACGTGTGTATATTTTGTATACTAGTTTTTTTTCTCGCTCAGTTTGTCTTCTCTAGCCGCTAGAAAAGTCGGAAAAAAAGCCAGTGTCATAATACCATTAAAGATGGATTTATCAGTAATGAAATTGTACGGCAGTGGTCAAGTAAGCAAAGTAATGGGCGTTTGATTAGTGGATGTGAGTTTAAACGGTATTCGGGTTAAGGTTTTTTAATTTAATTTCATCTTACAAATTAGTTCAACTCAGCTTCTATTAAAATTTTCAAATTTTTCCAATTAATTGCCAAGTATAAAAGAGGGATGTAGCAGCAATGAAAATGTACGGCGATGGTCAAATAAGCAGAGTCCAGAAATACTTTTGGTTACAAAAAAATCGTTCAGGTCAGGTATTTTTCCTGGGTCAGTTGGCCAATATGTTGGTATTCCAGTTGAAATTGATTCACATCTATTTTCTTTAATGTCAATCAGTAATTCTTTTGCATTAGTTATAGTTAATCTAAAACCCCAGTGAGTCTTCTTCGCATTGAAGTCACCACCTATTATGAACCTTTTTCCCAGACGCTTGAAGAACTTAAGTATTGTTTGTTTTCATAGTTAAAGTTCCCCGGATTATTTTTAATGAAAGTTATAACCTTTTTGTCTGATTTTTTGTTATCCGGTTTTTCCGATTTTTGTTGTTTTATTTTTATTTTATGCTGTTCCACCGTTATAAAGAGGACCCACTCTATATAACGCTATATATAGTTGTTTTGGGTCAATTTAATAATTTTGTAATGGATAAACATGACGCTGAAGTAGATTCATGGTATTTGAGCACGATTAGTTTGAAATTTCGCTCTTTTTGAAAAGAGATTTCAATGCATTGACGGACATAAAACTATCACCAATAACGCATTGTTCTTAAAGAAATTTGGTCACCCTTTAGTTTAGAACTAATTGACAATACCACTCAAGGAATTGTCTACATTATCGACGTTGTTGACGTTATCTACGGGTTGTCGACACGTCAATGTAGAAAATAATAAATGACAAGTGTAATAAAATCGAGGCCTGGTGTAATAATTTGTAATAAATTGTGGGCTAGGTTTCGTTGTGGCGGGCTTATTGGCTGGTGCAGCTTCAGGGCACTTACAATTTTGCGTGTTCATAAAAATTAATGATTTCTCAATTAAAAATTACAATAAGTGATTATTGAGTTTAGATTAAGTTATCGCATTTTATTATAAAACAATTTTATAATATAATCATAGACAACTATAGATCATTATTTTGTATGAACGAAAAATACCAAGAAAAAAAAAATTGTAATTTTTTAAGTTTTGTTGGAGTAACTTTACGAGATAGTATAATAATTTTTATATGCCTCTTTCTATCATTCTAGTTTTGTATAAGTAGAAATTTTTCTATACAAAAAAATATAAAGATCGACAGTAGGAAGGCGTTTCCAAAAATTACACAAAATAAAAAGAACTAAACATTTATAATTTTTTGTTTTTGTTTTGTTTTTAACGAGCCAAATAGCCGATCGTTTGTCGAAAGAAATGTTCGTAACATTAAACAATTGGAAAAATATAAATGATGAACATGATTATGATCCAAATAAATAAAATATGCATAACATACCTTTTCGTTTCGAAAAGGAAATTAATGATTATATTGAAATTCATTAAAAAAATTTATATACATATATAATATATAAACTTACATAGGAAATCAAAATTGGCCAAAATTAAGTACAGGTCGATGACCTTGTATTGTTATGAAAAGGATTTTTTTACTAATCGATAGATAGTAAATTGAAAAAACGAAAACAAATGATCGTAAATAAGCGAATTGAAGAGAATTATGAATGAAAAACAAAAATCATACATATACATACTCGTAGTTATGTACATAAATATAATCCAAGTTTGTTGGTGGTAGTGCTAAAATTCAATAGAAATGGGATAAAAATAATTTTATTTTTTGCTTTTTTAGAGTTTGCATTGTTGTCGTTCATGGATTTTTGTATAATTATTAATTATCAATAGTCAACTTTTGTCAAGGTGATACATTTAAATTTTATTAAAAAAGACAACGTCTATATTATTTCATTTTGTTTCATTTTTCGATTGCAAAATTCAATATGAAAAATTGTTGTAAAATATGCGTGGCAACAGAATTGGTTTTGGAATGAAATTATCGGTAAAATTATTTGTGTGACAGTATCTTCTTCTTATTGTTATCATCCTTTTTCTTATTATTATCATTTTTAAATATTTGGATTGTTGTCTCTATTTGTAATACATAATTATAAAAATAATAACAATGAATTTTTTATAGCATAATGAGAATGACCTATAGTTTTGATAATATACAGGTGAGCTAATTTCATTTGCTCGAAACTTAGGGTGATGGAAAATTTTTATTTGTTGCAGCAACAATAATCTTACCGCTCTAAACTTGTTTAGTAATCAGACGAAAAGTCCGTGTTGGACTGGATTGTACAATAGGACAAATTATAGGTGAAAGACGATTGAATTTCCACTTTGCATATTATTATTAATTTTATTACATTAAAAATCTGTAAAATAAAATTGGTTAAGTATCGATAAATTCTACCTCGCACAGTATGATCAGCATAAAATACATATATATATATATATATATATATATATATATATATATATATATATATATATATATATATATATATATATATATATATATATATATATATATATATATATATATATATATATATATATATATATATATATATATATATATATATATATATATATATATATGTATATATATACATATATGTATGTATATATATATATATACATATATATATATATATATATATATATATATATATATATATATATATATATATATATACTTATATATATATATATATTTAATGAATTTCAATATAAACTTTAATTAATCTTTAATCTTTAATTTCTTTTTCGAAACGAAAAGGTATGTTATGCATATTTTATTTATTTGGATCATAATCATGTTCATCATTTATATTTTTCCAATTGTTTAATGTTACGAACATTTCTTTCGACAAACGATCGGCTATTTGGCTCGTTAAAAACAAAACAAAAACAAAAAATTATAAATGTTTAGTTCTTTTTATTTTGTGTAATTTTTGGTAACGCCTTCCTACTGTCGATCTTTATATTTTTTTGTATAGAAAAATTTCTACTTATACAAAACTAGAATGATAGAAAGAGGCATATAAAAATTATTATACTATCTCGTAAAGTTACTCCAACAAAACTTAAAAAAATACATTTTTTTTTTTCTTGGTATATTTCTCTCATACAAATAAAGCTTCTATTAGTATATCTTCTTTGATATAATTGAAAAATGGATAAAATAAAATAAAATGTTCGACTATTAAAAAAGAATAATATTAAGGGCGATTGTTTTAAAAAAATCAGTTTTACTTCCCTTTACTTAATTATATTCCATTTTTTGAATGATCCGTTTTATTTTTAATTTTTGATTATTGTTTTTTTACTTTGAAAGGTGTTCTCCGGATTTTATCTTATTAATTTGAGCCTTTGCCACAGTAAGTTCCTTCGCTAAATTTTCAATAATTGTATATACTCCAGCCTGTCGTTGTCCGACTATAACTTTAAAGCGACACTATTTTGGGTACGGGTGGAAAGATTTCTGTATCCATATTGGCATCTGCAATAGACCAGAATTGTGGATTATATTTGGATGTATAATTATCTCCTTAATATAACTTTGTACGAACCAACGTCCAATCTGTTTGCCGATTACAATTATCATTATTCAGTAGAATTATATTCCTACAATTTGTTATCTTGCGTAAAAATTGTTATGCAAGATTTTGTACAGCATGTAGGCTTTTTTATCGTACCAACATAGTTACTTTTATCGTACTGCAGTAAAATAACTTATAATACGAGTACATACGGGAAATGAATGTACATTTCCATAGTAAACTCAAGTTACTACATGTTTCTTTAATGTATAGTTTCATCTTTAGTTAGTTGTCACTAAATGATTTATACATATTTAAAAAGTTAAGTAACCAATTTCGAAAAATTACAAATTTGAGAATTCTATCATGAGGCTAAAGTATTATGCGGATTGTGAAATATGAAGAAAGCAAATTAACGCAAGATTTGAATTAAATAGAAAACACAGTTTTTACTCTTCAGATTGTGATTTTTTATTGAATCATAAAATACATAGGATAAGGTTATTTATGGAATATCACATCTGGCAAATGGCCTCCACAGTTTTGCTGGCACATACGCACTCTTTTATCGAAATTCTCCATGACCTTTTTGCATAAATTTGGCTGAATTTCGCTGATGCAGCGTTTAATTTCCTCGGGCAATGCACGGGTGGTTGTGGGCTTGTTGACATAGACATTTGACTTCAAATAACCCCATAAAAATAAATCTAATGGTATTAAGTCACAACATCTAATTCTACTGATCACCGAATCGAGAGAGTACACGACTAGGAAATGTCGCGTGCAGTAATTGAATTGTTTCACGGGCTGTATGGCATGTGGCACCATCTTGTTGAAACCACATGTCGTCTATGTCAATATCTTCTAACTGAGGCAGAAAGAAGTGTGTTATCATGTCGCGATATCGAGCACCAGTAACAGTTCCAGCCTCATTTTCAAAAAAGTATGGTCCAATGATGCCTCCAGCCCAAAATCCGCACCAAACAGTGACATGCTGTGGATGCATTTGTTTTTCGACAGTCACATGTGGGTTTTTCGTACCCCAAATGCGGCAATTTTGGCGATTAACAAAACCATCAAGGTGAAAATGTCTTCATCGATTAGGATGATTTTGCACGAAAAATTTCATTTCATTATTTTTAAGATATTCTTCAATAATGAAAATACGTTGTTCTATCGTGTAATGCCACATTTTTACTAACCCTAAACTCTCAGAACCGTACAAATTATCATTTATAATTATTTGAGTTTTTGTATAAAACACTCTTTTTATATTGTGATATTTATTTTATATTTGGTTTATTATTAAAACTAGTTTCGAACTTTTTATATGCTCATCATCAGATGCTGTTTAAAACTTTGAGTTTTAAACAGCATCTGAAGATGAGCAGATGAAAAGCACGAAATTAGTTATAAATAATTATATTATATCACAATTATGTGTTTTATACAAAAACTCAAAAAATAATATAGAATCAGTGATAAAGCGCGCACAAATTTATTTATTCTTAAAATAAAATGTTAATACATTTTTTATACTTTTCGTTTGTATAGGGAAAATTGAAATTTTTTATTTTGACATTATTCACATTATTTTGAAGAATTATTCGCTTCACCTATAAAATGTTTGGGTAAAGTGTGAATGTTTGGCGTTGGCTTCATTGAGACTATTTGTATCAAACTTTTTATCAAAATCAAACTGGTTAATTATCATTATTAGTAATATGCACACGTACGATTTCAGGAAGAACTGTTCTTTTTTGATGTTTCATTTGTCCCTTTTTTAAATAATTTGAAAACTACACTACTTCATTTAAAAAAAAAACTAAACTAAAATTTCAATATTCTAAATATTCTAAAACTTAAATTCAAAGTTCTATTCTAAAAATTTTAATTTAAAATTCGGGATTATTAATTCTCGAATATAACACTTTAAATGTTAATCAATATATAATTATTAATGACAACGTCTAAGTTCTGAACATTTATCATCATCATACCAAATCATAAATTATAAAACTTAAAATATTTGAATACAGATATTGTATTCTAATTTTTAATGTTTAGCTTGTAACTTTCCTGAAACTAAAAATACAAATGTTCAAGAGTGAATATTTTCAAAGCTAAATTTTAAAAAATCTGGTTTATACTTCTTAATTTTTATTATAACAATGCTTAATCTACAAAAATTCTTTATTTAAAATTTGAATTTCTCAATTTATAATAATATTTTCATAATTTTTAAAAACTACAAAAACTCCGTTCCATATTAGCAATTAAACATTATATCAAATTTTAGACAAATTTTAGAGAACAAAATAATGCAACTACTTGTTTAAATGATATTAACGCAGGTGTTCCACAAGGCAGCGGTCTAGGACCAAAATTATACCTGCTGTACACAGCTGACTTACCTGTAACCAACAAGCTAGTCATATCAACCTTTGCCGAATATACGGCCGTCCTGGGTCGCACAATTATCCCAAAACTTCCTCAAAGGAATTACAGAAATATCTAAACAAAATCGAGAACTGGCCGAAGACATCGAATCAACTCACGTGACATCCACGGTAAACAAACGCATTTGTCCACCAGTGGAATTAAACGATATAAATATTCCTCGACAAACGAAGGTCAAATACTTAGGCATGCACCTGGATAGAAGGCTAACTTGGAAGAATCATATTGAAGCAAAGCCCAAACAAATAAAAATAAAATTTTCCAAAATGTATTGGTTGATGGGAAGAAAATCTCAGTTGTTATTAGCCAATAAAGTTTTTTTGTACAAAGTGATAATCAAACCCATATATGGTATTCAGTTATGCCGTTAACAAAACTATCTTGTTTAACAATCGCAAATATTATTCACCAAAAATGCTGAATTATTAAGTAATTGCGTTATCACCGATACCAAGTTCCAGTCGCAATTGCAGACGTCGCAAGTCAGCATTTGAATGGAGGATATTAAGGATTATGTGAATTTTGGTTTATAGTAGTTATTGTGCCGAGTTAGGGAAACCGAATTTTTTAATAGAAAATAAACAAATACACTGGTTACAATTCAGATGTTTATTGTTTGGAGATATAACTTGAACTAACTAAACTAACGTTTAGTTTTACGTATATGTTTACATTGTGCTGATTATGCACTTTCATTGTTACATTTATATTTGTTAAATATGCATTTCTTATTTATTAAATTACAGTTTTATGTTTTTATGATTTAATGCTAATTCATGAATTTTGATTATTGAGTTTCAAATTTATGTTTAATGTTAATTATGCATTTTTATTACTGCGGATTGATTGATGTATATCTAATAACGGGTGGTTCGTGGATGTTACATAACTTAGTATGTTTATGTTCTAAAAATTAATATTTTATTGTAGTTATGGATAATATTCAATTTTTTGTGCACTTATATCACTAATATTGCTGTATTCAATATTAATGTTGTTATCAATAATAGTTAAAAATAAACTATTATATTTTTATATTATTTATAATTATATTATTTGACGTGTACATATGTAAGCTGTAAATCTTCCAAACTGTACCTTCAAATAGAATAATTGAATGTACTATCAAAGAAGATATACTAATAGAAGCACTATTTGTATGAGAGAAATATACCCAAATAAAATAATTTCATATTATTTAAATTTTGTTTTTGCAATTTTACGAGATACTATAACAATTTCGTCATGTCTCTTTCTTGCATTTACATTTTAAATAACACAGCAAAATAAAAAATAATAGTGAGCCAATTGGTTGACGAAAAGAAATTTCATAAAAAATAACATTTTATTGAATTATATTGTATTGGTATTGGTGGCAAATATATCACAACAATAGCCAACAAAACATTTCAAAACGCAATTTGAGTTATTTCAAAACCGTCTATAATACAAGCCGGAACAAACGCTTCGCACGCAGATACCACAAAAGAATAATGCACACGCGAATGTATTAGTTACCATGTAAATTAAAACAAAATTGATACAATTTATTTTGCTTCGTGTAAATTCACGACACCAACACTGTTGCATGTTTGCTGTCATTCAGTTTTGGCATATACCAAAACCGTCATAAGATACAAGCCAAATTCATTTAACACTTCTATGATTTGTTTACCCTCCTATAGCCGTGTACATACACGATATAAAATAAACTCGAAAAACGGAAAAAACTATTTTATAGGTATTGGGGTCATATCATTTTGTGTATAGACAAAAAAGAGTAGGATAAAATTATAGAACATTAAAATTTGTTGTTGGGAATTAAATTTTTTTACGTGCGGGTGCAATATATTATTTATTTTGTTTCTATAATATCTACAAAGGGTGTTTCCAATTACTGGTATTATAATTACAAGCATGTACAGAAATAAATTGTAAAAAAAAATTGTTTCAAGAAACAATCAAATTCGTTATCGTTAAGCCCTTATAATTAAATCTAAATTAGAGCATTACACTCATTTTTTCCGCTCCTAACCTTTGATTTGACATAATTTATTTTGCGTTTCACTGTTCTACTCAGAATTAAATTTACTTTATCGTGAAAATAATTTTAGTTATAATCCGTTATAACGGCTTAACGATAATGAATTTAAAAGTTACTTAAACAATTTCTTAGAATTTAATTCTGTACATGCATTGTTATTATAACACCAGTAATTGGAAACACCCTGTATGTATATTGCAAATAAAACAATATATATTTTCTCTTTTTTTTTTTTATTATGTATTCTTTTGTTTTTTCATAATTTTTACTAACACTAAAAGAAATAGGAGGTGAAATTAAGCTAGTATGTGAGTACGAAATACTCAATTTGGCTTGTATCTTATGACGGTTTTGCATATACATATACGACACATACTATCGCGTGTGTAGTCAAAAAAATTTAATAGTATACATGTCATTCCGGCTTGTATTATAGACGGTTTTGGTTATTTTCAAAATTGTTACAGTACAGCACTTATACATGTTATATTGAGATGTACGATTTATATGCGAGTATATATTTATTTTGGGGTCTATACTGTATATAAGCAAAATATCAACATAAGAAATTTTAATAAATCGGATAAAGTTATCCCTACCTTCCTCGATTGTGTTTTAATTTTAAATAATGAAATGAAAACAAACATTTTTTTAATTTTTTTATTGTTTTCAATCAACCTGTGAAAAGAAGGAAGGGATTTCGCTTGTTACTATTATATTGATATTTTAGTTATATACAGTATAGGCATCAAAATCCCCTTATGATAACATGGAATATCGCAATGAAAATTGTACATTTCCATATAATGTATGAGTTCTGCACTGTAAAACTTCTGAAAAATAAAATAGACTTGTGTTGTGAAAAGTTGTTGTTGCGTTGGTCTAAACAATTTGATATTTTCAAGTTTATTTCATCAATGAAAATCGTATTCCAAGAGAAGATCAATGAATGAGTATTTTGATTTTCACTTTTAGGAATATATTTACGCAAAACCGTCTATAGGTTACTTCCGGCTTGTATCTATAGAAGTATAGACTGTTTCTCTAGTTTAGGGGTAAAATTAAAAGCATCTTTTGATTTTACGAAAATTGTTCTTCAAATACTTAACGTAATTTGTTGTTTTATTATTTTGCAAAGTGAAAAACAATCAAGGGTGGATTCATTTGAAACATAAATGTTTAATTGAGTCCACACGATTGTCACAGCCGCGACTCCTCTTTTGAGAAACAGTCTTCCTGACAAGTTTGGAAAAGCACCTCATTAAAAGAAAAAAGAAATTTGTTTGATTTATGCTCAATTGAATTTATTTTTTAATTGTTCAAAATTTTTAATATTTTTGAAGCATGTATTGGAGCTAACATTGATGTACCTTTATTTTTGTTGTTTGTTTTATAAAATTGGCCTTTTAAAAGAGACCATTTAGCATTTTTTCATATTAACACAAGAATAAAAAACTTAATTAAGGTTTCCAAGTGTTCACAACACGGTTCTTCTGAAGGCATAATCCCCGGGAAATCTCGTTTAATAACATTTATGCAGGTTTCAGTTGCTCGTACACAAATATTTGATAAATGACATCCCTTTTTAAATTTTTGATCAAATATTTTTAAACAAGTATTTGCAACATCAGCGTATACTGTTGTCGGCGCTTTCAAAGAACCAAAATTTGAAGATCTCTGGACATTTTTTTCTACTACAAAAGTATCAGAGATCGCTGGTATTTCATCATTTTCTTTAATCAACTTAGTTCGACACTCACTACAATTAATTTTTTTGAATGCACAATACCCGCAGCGTAGTATGAAATAGCATTTTGTTTAATAATTTGTTCATCGCAATTAAGATGATGGAGGTTTAAATATTCATCCTGAACTGAAACGTCTTCAGACTCGCATTCTTGTACTAAACATTCTTTGTATAGATGTTGAAAATTGTCCAATTCTAATTCTATCATGTTGCCGTCATCTGCCAAGCAATTGGAATACTCTGAATTAAATAAGAGTTTAGTAACAATTATATTTGTGTAATTAAAACCACCCATACCGCGCAATTGAGAGAAACAAATTTCTAGGCCGTTTTGATTTGTTTTTCCTGTGAAAATAATTTCTATACCATCGCTTAATGTTAAATGGTCGATTAAAATTATCTGAGCGTTAATAGTAAGCTCAGTGCCTTTAATAAATTTGAAATAACTTTCATTTTTAGAAATTATTTTTAATTTGCTTAGAAAACCTAAACTCTCTACTAAATTATATACATCGTTTCCTTACTTTAATGGTTGTTCGAAAAGCGGTATAGAGTTGAAATTTCGTCAATTTAAACAATCAAAAATGTTGTTAAATCTTTCCACAAATTTGGATGTTGATATGCATTTTCCAAAGATGTACTTCAAATTTCTGGACACGTTTGTACCACGACTCGAATTGCACAGCTTACGGTGTTACTTAATAATTGTACGGCCAACGAAACGTTCATTTTTTCAAACGAATTTGGGTATAAGTGTTTCCGGCCGAACTAAGGTAATAATTTACATTTGATTGCATCTCGTTCGACAATTTTTCTGATTACATCTATATCAGCTACTCCAATTTCACTATGTGAAATTTTGTTACATACTAACAAATGCATTTCTGGTCGATTTAATGATGTGTGTAGGATCGTATTGTGCAAAAACTTTTTTGCCAGCTAATATAAAATAAGAATGTGATACCGAGCCGCTTATATGCTTGAACATTTATGGCCCGCCCCTTGATCACATGTTAACATTATGAGGTTTAACAAAACCGTCTATAATGCAAGCCGGAATGACATGTATACTATTAAATTTTTTTGACTACACACGCGATAGTATGTGTCGTATATGTATATGCCAAAACTGAATGACAGCAAACATGCAACAGTGTTGGTGTCGTGAATTTACACGAAGCAAAATAAATTGTATCAATTTTGTTTTGATTTACATGGTAACTAAATAACTAATACATTCGCGTGTGCATTATTCTTTTGTGGTATCTGCGTGCGAAGCGTTTGTTCCGGCTTGTATTATAGACGGTTTTGGGTTTAACCCAATTTTTTCCTGACATACGATTATATTTTTTTTTAATCAATTCACATAATTTTGAAGCAGTGAATGTCTTGTTAATCAGTACATAATTAATCACATATTTCCAGTTACCTATTAGTGATATAGATAGACAATATGCTACACATATTAATGAACTTTATTTTATAAAAGGATTATACATGTATTGTTCAAAATAAATATTTACACAAAAAATTATATGATCGTAATTTTTTTTTCTAAAAAAAATCATACGCATCGTCCGTCTATATATTATTTTTTGATTCACACAAATAAATGTTTTCTACTTGACACGCATTTTCTTCGCCGACGATATATTTTTTATGCATATACAAAACCGTCATAAGATACAAGCCAAATTGAGTATTTCCTACGCAGATACTAGCTTAATTTCACCTCCTATTTCTTTTAGTGTTAGTGAAAATTATGAAAAAACAAGAGAATATATAATAGAAAAAAAATGAGAAAATATGTATTGTTTTATTTTCAATATATATGCAGGGTGTTTCCAATTAATACTGGTGTTATAATAACAATACATGTACAGATTAAATTCTAAGAAATTGTTTAAGTAACTTTTAAATTCGTTACCGTTAAGCCAGATTAAATCGAAAATTATTTTCACGATAAGTAAATTTAATTCTGAATAGAACAGTGAAAATTAAAATCAATTATGTCAAATCAAAGGTTATGAGGGGAAAACATTAGTGTAATGCTCTATTTTAATTATAAAGGCTTAACGGTAACGAATTTGATTGTTTCTTGAAATAAATTTTTTCTTTCAATTTATTTCTGTATTTGCTTGTTAATTATAATACCAGTAATTGGAAACACCCTGTCTAAATATTATAGAAACAAAATAAATAATATATTGCACCTGCACGTTACAAAATTTAATTCCCAACAACAAATTTTAATTTTATATATAATTATTTTCTATTTCTCTTCTCTAAATATTTTGTTATTGTGCAGCAGATTTTTTGCGTTTGGTTTGTTCATTTGTTACTCAATATTGTATATTTTATCTTACTCTTTTTTCTATGCACAAAATGATATGACACCAATACCTACAAAATAGATTTTTTCCGTTTTTCGAGTTTATTTTATATCGTGTATGTACACTGCTATAGGAGGGTAAACAAATCATAGTAATGTTAAATGAATTTGGCTTGTATCTTATGACGGTTTTGGCATATAGCAAAATCTTGCATTGATCGAAAACAACAATATTTTCTAATTTTATTTATTTTTTATTTGTACAGACCAAAAATATTTATAAAAATTTCATTACAACAGAAATTAAGACGATATAATCCTCTAATATTATTAATGAACCGTCTTGCTTCAGACGAAAAACCAAAAATTTAGTTTTTTATTCTATAATTTTGGTTTTTGTTAGGCTATTTTGTTGGATAAATTTTCTTTTTTCTTTCAATGAGGGTATTTTCCAAACTTGTCAGGAAGACTGTTTCTCAAAAGAGGAGTCGCGGCGGTGACAATCGTGTGGACTCAATTAAACATTTATGTTTCAAATGAATCCACCCTTGATTGTTTTTCACTTTGCAAAATAATAAAACAACAAATTACGTTAAGTATTTGAAGAACAATTTTCGTAAAATCAAAAGATGCTTTTAATTTTACCCCTAAACTAGAGAAACAGTCTATACTTCTATAGATACAAGCCGGAAGTAACCTATAGACGGTTTTGCGTAAATATATTCCTAAAAGTGAAAATCAAAATACTCATTCATCGATCTTCTCTTGGAATACGATTTTCATTGATGAAATAAACTTGAAAATATCAAATTGTTTAGACCAACGCAACAACAACTTTTCACAACACAAGTCTATTTTATTTTTCAGAAGTTTTACAGTGCACAACTCATACATTATATGGAAATGTACAATTTTCATTGCGATATTCCATGTTATCATAAGGGGATTTTGATGCCTATACTGTATATAACTAAAATATCAACCAATACCAATATATAATAGGCCGTTTCATAACATTTGAGCATTAGTATGAGTAATGGAATAGAAAACAGCAAAATTGAACAAAATCATATGGAAAAAGGCGATTTTACGGGTTTTTTTGCGCTTAACATTCTTATTTCTAAATATATAGGCCTAAAATTAATTTTTCAATGATGAGGGTTTTAATTATGATTATTTACCAAGAGTCCTGTAAGATAATTTTTCCAATTATTGGATATATTTTATCTAAATTTTTAATTTTTAATAAACAAGATTTTTATTTTTACGTTCGTGTGATTTCTACGTTCGGTGTTGTTTCGTTAGTCAATAATTCCATAAAATTCATAAATAGTGATGGTATAACTTAACTCTTCTCTCTCATTGATAAAAAAGTATTCGATTTGTTTTGCTTTCGTCGTTTTCAATTTTTTTAAATTTTTGTTCTTGATGGTACATTTCTTTTTTAGGTGTTTTGCATTTGTTTTTGTATATTGTATTATTTTTTGTCAGTTATTATGAATTAAATTTTTTTGCGGGGATAGATGATTATAGATTAGTTTTATGATTATGCATATATTAAAATAGTTTATTTAAATATAATATATATGTAGAAATATAATTACATACTAGTACAATATCAATTAATTTAATATTCTGTATGTTAATCAAAATTAAATTGTATGATTTTAAATTCAAAATTTTATTTAAAAAAACGTTATCAAATATTTTATGAAAATGTATAATTTTATACTTCAAATAGATTTAATTAATGTTTGAATAATTATCGTGTGTTTAAATTATTAATTATAAAAATAAATCTACAACTCTGATAAATGCATAATTTCAGTAAACCTAAAAAAAATAATACGCAAAAATATAATTCCGCGACTGACGAACAACCTCCTCCTCCTACTATTTTTAATGAACTAACTACAAAAGAAAAAAAAATCAAAAATAAAGCCAAAATCAACCGGAATGTACTAACGAGAAGCGAAAAAAACAACAACAAAAAAACTGAGAGTGAGATATAGAATAAAATCATATTTAAATTCTATGAGAAAGACAAAGGAACTTATACATACAATTTCATTCATAATTTTTATTCCCGATTCAAAAAATAAAATTCTAGCTGTCTAAATCTTCATAAAAATGAATTAAAAGATTAATAAAACTGAAAAGTAATTGAACAGATCTTATGATAAATAATCATTATTTAAATCCTAGTATATGAAAAATTATGTTTAGCCCTATTTTTTAAGATATAAGAAAAAAATCACGTAAAATCACGTAAAAATCGACTTTTTCATATGAATTGTTGGTTTTCTATTCCATTACACATACATAGGACCGGCCATTTTTTTTGTAAAAAATCGGCCTGTTATATATTGGTATTGTATCAACATAATAATAACAAACGAAATCCCTTCCTTCTTTTCACAGGTTGATTGAAAACAATAAAAAAATTAAAAAAATGTTTGTTTTCATTTCATTATTTAAAATTAAAGCACAATCGAGGAAGGTAGGGATAACTTTATCCGATTTATTATAATTTCTTATGTTGATATTTTGCTTATATACAGTATAGACCCCAAAATAAATATATACTCGCATATAAATCGTGCATCTCAATATAACATGTATAAGTGCTGTACTGTAACATTTTTGAAAATAACTCAAATTGCGTTTTGAAATGATTTGTTGGTCTATTGTTGTGATATATTTGCCACCAATACCAATACAATATAATTCAATAAAATGTTATTTTTTATGAAATTTCTTTTCGTCAACCAATTGGCTCACTATTATTTTTTATTTTGCTGTGTTATTTAAAATGTAAATGCAAGAAAGAGACATGACGAAATTGTTATAGTATCTCGTAAAATTGCAAAAACAAAATTTAAATAATATGAAATTATTTTATTTGGGTATATTTCTCTCATACAAATAGTGCTTCTATTAGTATATCTTCTTTGGTTGTACTTCGATACCGAATGTTACCAAGACGTTTCTGATTCTACCAAAGAAGATATACTAATAGAAGCTTTATTTGTATGAGAGAAATATACCAAGAAAAAAAAAAATGTATTTTTTTAAGTTTTGTTGGAGTAACTTTACGAGATAGTATAATAATTTTTATATGCCTCTTTCTATCATTCTAGTTTTGTATAAGTAGAAATTTTTCTATACAAAAAAATATAAAGATCGACAGTAGGAAGGCGTTACCAAAAATTACACAAAATAAAAAGAACTAAACATTTATAATTTTTTGTTTTTGTTTTGTTTTTAACGAGCCAAATAGCCGATCGTTTGTCGAAAGAAATGTTCGTAACATTAAACAATTGGAAAAATATAAATGATGAACATGATTATGATCCAAATAAATAAAATATGCATAACATACCTTTTCGTTTCGAAAAAGAAATTAAAGATTAAAGATTAATTAAAGTTTATATTGAAATTCATTAAATATATATATATATATAAGTATATATATATATATATATATATATATATATATATATATATATATATATATATATATATATATATATATATATATGTATATATATATATACATACATATATGTATATATATACATATATATATATATATATATATATATATATATATATATATATATATATATATATATATATATATATATATATATATATATATATATATATATATATATATATATATATATATATGTATTTTATGCTGATCATACTGTGCGAGGTAGAATTTATCGATACTTAACCAATTTTATTTTACAGATTTTTAATGTAATAAAATTAATAATAATATGCAAAGAGGAAATTCAATCGTCTTTCACCTATAATTTGTCCTATTGTACAATCCAGTCCAACACGGACTTTTCGTCTGATTACTAAACAAGTTTAGAGCGGTAAGATTATTGTTGCTGCAACAAATAAAAATTTTCCATCACCCTAAGTTTCGAGCAAATGAAATTAGCTCACCTGTATATTATCAAAACTATAGGTCATTCTCATTATGCTATAAAAAATTCATTGTTATTATTTTTATAATTATGTATTACAAATAGAGACAACAATCCAAATATTTAAAAATGATAATAATAAGAAAAAGGATGATAACAATAAGAAGAAGATACTGTCACACAAATAATTTTACCGATAATTTCATTCCAAAACCAATTCTGTTGCCACGCATATTTTACAACAATTTTTCATATTGAATTTTGCAATCGAAAAATGAAACAAAATGAAATAATATAGACGTTGTCTTTTTTAATAAAATTTAAATGTATCACCTTGACAAAAGTTGACTATTGATAATTAATAATTATACAAAAATCCATGAACGACAACAATGCAAACTCTAAAAAAGCAAAAAATAAAATTATTTTTATCCCATTTCTATTGAATTTTAGCACTACCACCAACAAACTTGGATTATATTTATGTACATAACTACGAGTATGTATATGTATGATTTTTGTTTTTCATTCATAATTCTCTTCAATTCGCTTATTTACGATCATTTGTTTTCGTTTTTTCAATTTACTATCTATCGATTAGTAAAAAAATCCTTTTCATAACAATACAAGGTCATCGACCTGTACTTAATTTTGGCCAATTTTGATTTCCTATGTAAGTTTATATATTATATATGTATATAAATTTTTTTAATGAATTTCAATATAATCATTAATTTCCTTTTCGAAACGAAAAGGTATGTTATGCATATTTTATTTATTTGGATCATAATCATGTTCATCATTTATATTTTTCCAATTGTTTAATGTTACGAACATTTCTTTCGACAAACGATCGGCTATTTGGCTCGTTAAAAACAAAACAAAAACAAAAAATTATAAATGTTTAGTTCTTTTTATTTTGTGTAATTTTTGGAAACGCCTTCCTACTGTCGATCTTTATATTTTTTTGTATAGAAAAATTTCTACTTATACAAAACTAGAATGATAGAAAGAGGCATATAAAAATTATTATACTATCTCGTAAAGTTACTCCAACAAAACTTAAAAAATTACAATTTTTTTTTTCTTGGTATTTTTCGTTCATACAAAATAATGATCTATAGTTGTCTATGATTCTACCAAATTTGATTCCAGTTTAGTTGTCTTTTATGACGATATACTGATTACTGACTACAAGATAAACTTACTGTATACTGGTTTCATTTTCGTTCTTTTCTGCGCAATGACCAGAAACTAAGAAAACGGTGGCATTAGTTGTGATAAAATAAAAATTAAATATCATAATATTTTTTGTGCTCCAATAATGTTTAGAATTTTATTTTGGTAATTTTTGAATATAAAAAATTATTAATAATTACGCTCCACGAGTGTTGGTTTGCTTAAGATTTTTCAGTGAATAATTGACATTTTTAAATTGACTTGAACTAGGTTTGTAGTGAAAAAACTATGTAGTATTTTAATTGAATAATAATTTTTTAATTATCGATGTGTAAATATAGGTAACTTTATAATTAATTCTTTTATTCGAAAAGTAGCATCCTTAAACAGAATTAATAAGTTTTATTAGATTTTATAGGAACACAAAAAGCATACAGAATATTGTTTCTTCATTTTTCTTCAATTAAGTACAATATTAAGTGCATAATAATATAAACAATTGCTTACAACACAATCTGACATTCACAATTTAATAACATTAAGGCCCAAATCGACAGACAGAACTTCAACTTTTAGTTGTATTATGTTTTTATATTATTAACTTCAAGTTCTAGATAAACATTGGGAAAATCCTGAGAATTATACATCCGAATTATAATTAAATAATATAATTCATTTGGATTTTATGTCTAAACAATTAATTTATTGGCAATTATAGACAAATAAGGCATAATAGAGTTAAAAACAATGTGAAATATATGTATGTTCAACAAATTTTTTTTTGAAATTTTTCAGTTTTTCGAGTTCTAGTATATATTAGATTTCATCGAAGAAAATGTTGTTTTTATAGTTTTGTTTTTATTGATTAATCATTAATCATTTCTTAAATGTAATTATTTTATTTATTATTAAAAAAATTAATATATGAAAGAAATTGAAAATGAAAAATTCGAGATTAAACGTCAATTGAATTGACGAAAATTAATCTACACTTTAAATTGTCAATTTATTTTAGCTTCAAAACACCAAAATAGACAATTTAGTCGAATTTGCGAGTTAACTGTCGTTTTTCGATTTGGGCCTTATTTAATTTGAATAAATAATCACTGAAATACAAAACTTTTCAGCACAAATTTTTTTCACTACAAACAGACTCGATTACCGTCGATTTTATTAATTAAAGACCTTCGAAACCCAAAAGTGTTAATAGAATTATATTTTGACTGTATTCAAACGAAATTTAAAAGTCGGAATTTAATAAATTTTACTGAAATTTATTTAAAAATAACGTATACATTACAATGTAAACTTTAGAATTCAATAGTAAAATATAGAAATATCATGACTAATGCCACCATCTCGAAAAATTGTTGTTGCTTTTTAGGTACTTAAATTTTTGACGGATACGTAATATATATACATAATCGGTATATCGTGGTCTTTTACAACCTGTGGTGGTATTCTAAGCGAGCTCGTATATTTTCCATATTTTATAAATGGTAAAATTATAATAAAACACATTATTATTTTTGAGTTTTTTATTATTTTTAATTAAATTTTGCATTTTTCATTTGTTTTTATGTTTTTTATACATCATTAATTTTTATATTTGTTTTTATTTTTAACTTTTAGTACGGAAAAGTTCATTTCAATTAAGTCAGTACAGTTACATATATAGTTTTAATTAAATTTGTATAATATTTATGTTTAATTAATTTCATTTATAACAATAATATAATTAATTAGTAATTGTTTTTATATTTAAATTCATTTCTTATACAATGAAAATTAAATTGTTATTTCTGTATTTATTTTAAAAAAATACATGTATGTATATATTATGTATGCAGGGTCAGATAGATGACATAATTCTAACAGAATATTTAGATGCGGATAATAGTGATTTTATTGTAAATATTAAATAAACCCACAATATTTTTATTACTTCAAACCAAATATTCAAAAATTCTTCAAAATTAGTTTGTGTTAGGTAGCACCCAACATTTTGTAGTAAATAATACATATTTTTGTAACCAAGGCTCCTCAAATATTTACTAAATTTTTGAAAATCAATTTTTATTAGCTATTTAGTTTTGAAATTGAGCAATAATTGAAAATGGTAAATTTTATTTTACCTAGAACTTTGTCTTCTATCGTCAGGATTTGACTTCTGAGTGCAGAGCACCAATATATACAAATATTATTTTATTATCGATAAATATTTATATACATAATTTAAATTAAGGCTTTTCATAATAAGGCAGGTTTATTTATGTTTAAAAAATTTATTATACATATTTATATTACTATTTTTAAATAGAGTATACTGCGGTCAAGTCAAAAACATCATTTACATCTTTGACATTTGAAATTCTCAACGGGTTAAAATTATATTGCATAAATATATATATATATATATATATATATATATATATATATATATATATATATATATATATATATATATATATATATATATATATATATATTTATATATATATATATATATATATATATATATATATATATATATATATATATATATATATATATATATATATATATATATATATATATATATATATATGTATATATATATATATATATATATATATATATATATATATATATATATATATATATATAAATATGTATACAGCTTGTCCCTAAAGTGGCTGACACGAATAGTACGGTTGGATCCCTTGATCAAAGCGAAGATGACTTTACGTCTACCACTTCGCACTGTAACGCCACCCTATCAAGTTATATTCATACCTATTATACCTTATTTTCTTTTAAATAAGGTATAATAGGTATGAATATTTAACTAAAAAAATTTTTAATTTAAACAAAACTATTAGAATTGAAATTTTTTTAAGAAGAATTTTTGTTTCTTAACCATTTATCTTTTAACAATTACCCTACGACAGTAAATATTTCATGATGAAAACATAGTTCAGACTCTTAGCTTCCAGAAAAGCTAGCTATTTGTTATATTTGCAATATTATGATATCTAAAAAAAGGTGCTACATTGGAAGGTTCCTCTTCCAACGTCTATAACTTGATAGGGGTGCGAAGTGGTAGAAATAAAGTCATCTTCGCTTTGATCAAGGAATCCAACCGTACTCTTCGTGTCAGCCACTTTAGGGACACCCGGTATATATATATATATATATATATATATATATATATATATATATATATATATATATATATATACATATATACAGCCATTCCATGCGAAATTAGACATTAACGGAGGCAAGGTGTATTCTCAGATTTTCACGTGTAATAGCTCGTTGGAAAGACAATTTTCCATACTTTCATATAAGCGTATTAAACTTTGGTGATAAAGTACAATATATCCTTTAAATTTACAGTTTTAAATAGTTTTTTTCTGAAAGATCTAACTACTCCCCGTTTTATTATATTTTCGTAAGGCACTTGAAAGTACCTTTCCAACAACCCATATACATGATGGAGACTCGACGCGTTCGAGTTTTATTGAACAAAACGTCATAACAAATTAGGCGATATTCAACATTTCAGTACAATTACCAATTACATTCTATAGTTTTCCTTTAAAGGTGAGTTCGCGAGGTTAAATATATACCCTAGCTATTTACATCCGAGCTCTAAACCAATAAAATCACCAAAAAAGTCCATCCATTACCAAAAAAAATGTATCCATTTCCCCACTTTCAATATAAAGTATTTTTATCTTACGGTCGAATGTAAATAGCTCGGGAAATATCGAACCGCGCGAACTCATCTTAAGGTGTGTTGATAAAATATTTAGTATAATCTGTGTGTTGATAATAAATAGAGCAAATAGTGAAAATGGAACCCATGTGTTGCAATTCGTTTGGTAAATCTAAACTCAACAGACATAATAAAATCAATTTTAAACAAACCCGGCCAGTAATACAATATATTGATGGTATGGCAGCGGGTCTAAGTATTACCTTTGTGCCGAAAATTAGTAACATCTGCCGTTTTGAAATTAAGTAAAGATCTGCCGAAAGAGTAGAAAGACCAGAAAATGTTGACATGGTTGATGTTGGCACTGCGCAAAGATCACAGTTGTCACCTCAATTATCATCCTCATCATCGTCAATATCCTTAGCATCATTTTAGTTTTTGAACTAAATGAATTTTAATCCGATGGAGCTTGCGGGCAGTACAAAAAAAAAGAACCTTTACCAACTGTGTCAATACAAGGCAAGTCATGGTTTGTACAAATCAAGAGTACAGCAGAGTGGCACGTTCACTATAGCAAAACAAATTTGATTCAGTAAAAGCCATCAAGGGACAACATGATTACCATTGCTTTGTTCCCATTGGTAACAACCACATCGCAGCCCGTCGATTTTCCAATTCTGATAGTATGATTTTAAATTAAAATAACTTGTAAACAAATTAACTTTATTGAATAAAACTGTATACGAAAAAGAACAACATGAATTTTTTAGTTTGGAATTAATAATTGTACTGAAATGTTAATTCCACCCTAACTTGTTATTACGTTTTATTATATAAAACTCGAACGCGTCGAGTCTCCATCATGTTAGATAGCCATCTAACATGTTGGAAAGGTATTTTCACGAACTTTACAATGAATATAAAAATATATATATATTAAGTTGAAAAAAAAATTACGCGGGGAGTAGTTGGATTTTTCAGCAAAAGACTATTTAACACTGAAATTTAAAACATATATTGTACATTAACACCAAAGTTTAATACGCTTATTTGAAAGTGTGTAAAATTGTCTTTCCTTCGAGCTACACGTATACACGTGAAAATCTGACAATAAATACTTAAAATACACGAATTTAAAGATGTCAACGTTCGAGTTTCCGACAAAAACAAATTATAACGGAACTCCGCATATTTTGACCCCACCGAGTTTTAATAAAATTATATTTTTTTTTATCGAGACTAACCATATCCCCCAATTTCAAAATAATTGGACCACTTGCCCCCGGATGGGTGTCTGATTTCGCGTGGAATATATATGTATATATAAATATATATACATATATATATATATATATATATATATATATATATATATATATATATATATATATATATATATATATATATATATATATATATATATATATATATATATATATATATATATATATATATATATATATATATATATATATATATATATATATATATATATATACATATACATATACATATACATATATATATATAGTATTATATATATATATATATATATATATATAGCGGGTCCGCGACTGATGGTATTACATTCAAGAGGGTGAAAGAGCATAACGCCCTGACTAAAAAATGCTAGTACCGATTTTCGAAATTAGTTATTGTTAAGACGCTATAAACCGTATAAAACTAATTTCACTTTTCTACCGATAACCTAAAAAACTAAAAATGGTATTAATCTGATTTTAGCCACAATTGATTATGAACTATTTGTACTTTTTAATAAATGTTTAGTTGATATTTAAATTGAATTAAAAAGTAAAAAAAAATCTAAACAAACTGAAAATAACGAAAAAAATGTCAAAAAGTTATGTTCACCATTGTGAATTTTTGAAGAGCTTCATTTTAAATCATACGTGTAAATAAAATATTGTTCTACCTCTATCTCTATGCTACAAATTAATATTATTATTTTTTAAATTCACAATACATATCTTGAAATCCAGAAAAAGCTACGAGAAACCGGTATTATACTGTTTAGTAAACAAAATCATAAGCTACTTCCGTATTGAAAATAAAAAGCACCTCAACGACCTCGTTTTCAAAATAAATAACGGTAAACATCACTTTTTGACACTTTTTTGTTATTTTCAGTTTAATTGCAAAAATTATTACTTTTTCGTTCAAATTAAAAACAAAGTAAACATTTATTAAAAGGTGCAAATAGTTCCTAATCGAATGTGCCAAAATAGGATCAATGTTACTTTTAATTTTTAAGATACTGGTTAAGATATTCGATATAATATTTTTATTCAGGTTTTATGCTCTTTCACCCCTTTGAATATAATACCATCCGTCGCGGACCCAGACACCTTGGATACGAGTATACATATACAATATATAATATATTTTTTATTTACAAAATAAATAAATTATTCTTATTTATTTACAATATATATTTTTGTTGTTGAGGGAAAAAATTACATTTGTATTATAATTTGGTTGAAACAAAATTATTAATTAAAATATTTCCTAATATAGGAAATTTTTTATTTGTGTTTATTTATTATTAAGTATTATATTTTTTACATTTTTATTTTGTGGTTGGTTTGAGACTAGAGAACATAAAAATTTGTTGAATCAATAATAATAGAGAAAATAATAAATCTTTGGTTTTAAGGAAAAAAGGGAAAATTGTGATATTTTCTACACATATTATATATTTCCTTTACATAGTAATTCGGATCACTATAATAGAAACGGAATAATATATAGTGTTGAAAATCCCACATTTTAATTTTCATATTCATTCAATAAAGCTATTTCAACCATGCGCATCTGGCAAGTTTTGTTTGATCATGTCAGATGATTTATATTAAATATATATTATTTTTAACTTTAATATTTAAAAATAAATATTTTTAGTGTTAATATGTAATAATTTTTTCCTCCATCAATAAAAAATGAATTAATTAATTTTTGAATGCTACATAACATACAACATGGCACTTTTTTTTTAAATACATATACTTATTTTTTTGTATTTTGAATGTTTTTTTTTGATACATTTGCTCAATTTTGTTTAACTAAGAAAAAATAATAATTTAAATTTCGCCATTTACTCAATTTTTGATTTTTTTTAATATTTACAAAATAATTTAATTAATTTTTTTTCAAATAAATTGGCAAGAAAAATTTATTTTGTTTTTTATATTTATTTAAATTTTTTATTTCAATTATATAATCTCACTTTTTAAATTAAAATTATAATTAAATTTTTATGAAATTAACTTTCGAGCTTTTATTTTTGTTTTGTAAAAGCTCTACGCTGCAGGTTCCCTGTATTTCAATTTTTAAAACATTACTGAAAGCAATTAAACAGAAAAATAATGTCACCGACATGGGCTCAATAAAACTTCTAACCAACACGGACAGGCAGTAACTTCCTGTCTTGAGTATCTTGGACCCCATCCTTTCGCAAAACTTATTCGTACGCTGTGAGTATCAATTGGGCCGGTTTGGGCACCTGCAATGTGTGAACATGCAACTGATGTGGTTGCAGCCCTATAAAAAAATAGAGATCGATTTAATATTTTTAAACAAGTTAACTGAAATTAAATTTAATCGCACCTATTTGGATCAAAGGCTCGAAGACAATGTCCTGGTGGGACACGATAAACCAATTGTTTTGATTCAATGTCGCTCAAGGTTGGTGAATGTACAAAAACAGGTGCTGTCGATCGATTGTATAGCCATATACCATCGGATTCTCGACTTAATGTAACGCCTAGTCCAATCTTCCGTCTCGCGCGCAATACTGCATCGGGTGGCCGTGTTCGGCGCTGCTGTGCTAGTGTTGTCAAACATAACCCATTGCCATTTATTTGCTCCGAAAATACATTAACTGCTGCATTTTCAACAGGAAACAAGCGTCCAACACGTTGAGTTAACTCCCAATAAGCTAGCTGACACCATCCAGATGATGTTTCTATAAATATAAATTTCATTCTTAAAATACTACCGCATGCACTTCATATTAATTTTTATCTAAAGGGAATAAAAGTAAAGAAAAATTAAAAATATAGCGAAATCAATTTTTCCTAAATATTTTTGGTATTTAACGCTCCTAAAACAAATATTAAAATTGATGTCGATATATTTATGTCCTAAAATGTGTCTAAAACTAAACTTAAAATTTTCTAAATTTCCGTCATCGTAATTTATAAAATAATATACGAATGAAAAAATTTTAAAAAATTGTTTTTTGTCACGTATGACACCTAATTAAAAAAGGGTGACTATAAAATACAAGATAGTTGAATCCTAAACCATTTTTGCATCGAAGACACAAATTTTTCGATAAGTGCATTTGACTGCTTACCGATATAAAATATTTTTCTAGTTAATTTTTCTCGCTTATTAGAACGAATTTTTATAAAAGCGTGTATTAATCGCTATATAAAATCTTCCTGAACTATAGATAAAACATTTACAGATTAGTGGGAAAATATGGAAAAATCTTGGTTTTCATTGATAATTCATTAACTTTGAGATGTAAATACGAATAAACTATAGTGAATTTAAAAAAAAAATCTTTATTATTGGCTAGCAAATATATTGAACCTTGCTATACAAAATCATATAAATCAATACCTAAGTTTATATGGTCAAAAACTGATTTGCACGATACCCTGGGCTCCTACTATTGAAACCGATCGATTTCGGTTTGCTAAATTCGTACTATTGCTTGGGTCGTTACTGAACGATTGCTATATATTTAACATATATTTTCCATTGTTCATTTTCGACTGTGTTCGTTCACAGTAAAAACACAAAATTTATCATGTACTATTTTTTTCAAAATATTTATATAATTTACCTTTATTTATTTTTGACCGTGATCGAATACATCGAATACATAACCTTAATAAATTTAAGGATATTTTTTTTACATAATTTGCGTAGTTGTCAAATTATTTCAATACGAACTAAAATGCCAGTTTGACAATAACTTTATAATACAAAAATATCAATAATTATACATATTTAACATTATTTAGTACTGAAATAAAAAAAATATAATGGCAACAAGTTGAATTAAATAGTACTAAAACGTCAACGTTGATCGAACACTTTACCGTTGATCGCTAAAAAATAAAGTTTATATAAACTAACTATAAATCACATAGGGTCCCAGAACTGAACCTTGTTGAACACCACAGCATATACTTAGTTCTGAAACTACTATAAATTTCGTCAATTTTCACAGTTTGCTTTCTGTTCTGAAGGTTAGACCGAAACCAATCATTAGGTTTATCTCGAATACCGGCACAATTTAACTAATATAATAATAGTTCTGATCAACCATGTTAAAAGCTTTAGTTATAAAATTGTTGCTTTACTTTACTTTTGGTAATTTTATTCTCCTTTAGCTTCACTCATTTACAACTATTTTGGTGTAATTACTAACTAATACATACCTTTTAGTGCGACACGCGTTCGAGAAAAGTGTGTTCGTAAGTTAAATAGTAATTAGACAAATATGTATATAATTTTCATAATTAACTATACTAGATTGTTTATAAATAGGAAACAAGAATTTATAATTTTTAGTTTAATTATAGGACTTATATTATGTAAAAATATATTCAATTTAAACATTGGTAAATTATTTATAGAGAATGGCAAATATTTTTGACTATTAGATCTACCTTTACTACCTAATTCAATATTTTTATATTATTTGAATTTAATTTTACTAAATTCATTCGTGTCAGATATGGCTATGGAGTAAACCTATTTCCTAAAAAATTATTGATTAATGTTTTGCTTCTGCCAATTTTTGCAGCTATAACTCGACTCCTACATCAGTTCTTATTCAACACCTCCATCTTACCCTTTTCCACAGAAGGGAACATTTTCTTTTCTCCATTTGCTTTACTATCTACAAAAAATATTCTTTTAAAATCAATTCAAAATTGAAACTGGCCTTATACTAATAAAATGACACAATAAAAAATTCATTTATTGCCTTTATCGAAACCAAATTAAATTTAAGGCTAACGGTATTTTCTGAAACTGGTTTTTTGTCTTAATCATTTCGTTAGAACACTTCTCACTTATTTTGAGGAAAAGAAATTATATCAAAAAAAGTCCGGTCTAGCATGAATTTTATGTGCCGAGGGTTCCGTGAGCAGAGTACTTTTCAATTGTAATAAAATAATATATTTTGATTTCAAATCATATTTGTTTTATTTATTTTGCATTATAGAAAACAATTTGGGTGAACAAAACTATTCGGAATTTCAACCATAATTGCTTGCTTGTAATGACTAAAGACCGTTTCCAACGTGCCTGCTGGAATATTCCCTATATTGGAAAATATACCATCTGTACTGGTCATGTTCCGCGATGTGCGTCTCATTGAGTTGAGATATCAATACTTTATTTTGAAGGATTTGAAAGATTTGGTTATTAGGATGTTTAACGAATTCTACATTTATGTCTTCCATCACGATAACTGCGCTGATAGAGATGAACAATTATTGAACCCGAAAAGTACATATTAAATAAAATGAATACTTATGTCCACTAGATGTATATCATTTAGATAACAGAGAATAAAACAAGCGAACTCGAAAATTTTGTTGAATTTTTTTTGTGTTTGTTTCTTTTTAAAAAAATAAAAAAATAATTTTTTGTTTTTGTTTGTTACCCGAATTTTTCGTCAGATATTTAATTATTTAATCGTCAAATTAAAATATCATACAAAACTGCGGTTGATTTGAGCGAAACTGTGTAAACAAAAGTTTCTTGACAAGTGTAAAGAAATTTTAGGAATTTCAAACAAACTGTTGAAATGAAATTTAAAAAGATAAATAATCTATGCATATATAAAATACGGCCCAATTGAGGAACTAATAAGTAATAAAATGACTCATTTAACAGGATACAAAACATAAAATGTATAATATAAAATGTATCTAATTATTTAAAAATAGTTTTCTCCTTCACTTCGATGAACAAGGACCAACCGAACAACACAAACCGGATAATAAAACGTAAAATTCCAAACATTTTGGAAAATCCGAACAAATTCTTGATTGCTTGCAGTAAACCGAAAAATTTACAAAAACGAACAGATTTATTTTTGCTAGTTTGCTCGTTCGCACTGGTTTGAATGAAAAGGATAATTGAAAGAAAAAAACTACCAAACCAATTTTTTTGTTTTTTTTTTGCCTTTTCTGTTTTGTAGTTGTTTGTATTCGATATATGAGAATTTTGTTTGGAGTTGATCGAAATTTTGTGCTTGTTTCCAATCTCTGCTAGATAGTCTGTATAAAGGTAGTAAATGTACTCCATTTTTGAATACGAATTCGTATTATGCTAATACGAATTCGTGTCTACTTGATCTGTTGCGAAATTTCCCTTATTTCTCAATACGAATTCGAGCCAAATTTGTTCGATTATGAACGGATTTATGTACGTTGACGACTCTAAACTATTAATAAAACTATTTTGATTAGATTTTGTAATGATTTTTTTTACATAACTTCATAATCTAATTAGTTAAATATTCAATTAATTGAATTAAAGAAATAACTATACATTTAATTAAATATTTTAAATTTTTTTATTGAATTTTCAAATTTTGTCTTAAATGTTCGAAATTACGAGTAAATACAAAATATTTAATTTTTTTATTGATGAAACTGTGAAGCGTAATTGCCAAATTGGATTTGAAATACTGCCATTCGTCTTGGTGGTAACTTTTTCCTGAGCCAATTATAAAACCTCTTCAAAATCAAGCATCGGCAGTCACGAAATTTGGTCTCAAATTGGGCTATTTAGGAAAACACGAAGTATAAAATCTTTTATCTAAATTGTTTTCAAAAATAATTAATTTGGACTTAATTTGGAATTTCGTAACTGATGAGATTAATTTTTATTATAAACGTACAAAATTTTTGTGTTATGACACAAACAATAAATGAAATATGAAAATACCATATTTTGTATATGCAAACGTCAAAAACATTTACCCAAGGCCTAAAATTCATAGAGGTTTTTCAAAATAAATTTCCCAATCCATTCAAAATAAATTTCCCAATGAATACTTTGACAGTGTAAAAATATTTGATTCGATCGAATTCAGAAATATCAATTCATTTTCGTTTCATAGCATTTTCGTATCGTACAAAGATACGTATCGTATTTAGGAATAGGGACCCAGATATCTGTTATACATCCCAATGGCTTACACCATTTGAATTTGGTCTGCTATAATAACGGCCACCGGCGACGGTCCGTTGTGATACCACATTTGTTTAGCACACACACACCATTCATTCAACTCATTCACACAAGTATAGTGTACCACCTGCGCAATGCAAGCTCCATGTCATGGAAGGTGGGTTGGCCCATGAGTCCTAAATTTCAACGGTCATAGGTTCATGTTCAGTCAAATTAATCATCTCCCCCTAATCGGCATGAGATGAAAAATCCCTTTTTGCATCCCATCCCGCCTTTGTTGGGATTCGTACCCGGTACCTCCCGATCCAAACGTCGCAGCTTTAACCACTGCACTATTTGCTCGGTCATTTTTATAATTAATAATAAAACTAATTTGAGAAAAAACCTGATAATATCCAATTCAATTCTTTCTATAGTATTTTATATTATGAAATATTAAAAGCTTTCATTTTTTAGTTGCAAAAATGAAATGATTGTTTTGCATATGGTTCTTCAATAGACAATTTTTAATACTGTAGATAAAGCTGGTCTAATAATATTGCTCAACATGCGGAGGCCTTATTTATTAAGATGGCTTTGATTTATCGCACGCAATTATGATTGATATATTGCAGTTTAATATATATGTATATATCAAGGTATGACCTATATCCGTCATTTTATATAATCCCACTTACACCGAATATGCCGAATTTCATAATAATTGGTCAATCAATAACCCAATTCCTATCCAGATGGCCGTATTTCAGAACTTTATCCAAAACTCACTTATTAATCCAATTTTCGTCCAACATGTCCGAGTTGTATCATAATAATGGTCTAGCTCCGTTTCAGTTCGAGATTCATGAATTAAATTAATAGTAATATAATTAATATAATATAATTAATATAATATGTATAATTAAATTAAATTAATTTTATACTCCCATTTTCATGGAACATGAGTTTCACCATAATCGATTACAAAAAAAAAACCTATAGTCTCGTTCCAGTTGACCATATCCCAGAATTTTATCCAAATATCATAATCTGTCTATAATGAGTTTATTCTATTCCAACTGGCCATATTGTACTACAATTCTAAAAATCTTTTTATAATTCCAATTTCATCCGGCATGTCGAATTTCATTATAATCGGTTAATAAATAGACTTGTTTCGCTCCAGTTGCCAATGTTCCAGAAATTAATCGAAAACCCATTTTAGAACCCCATGATTATTACCTCATACAGTAGCGTTCATGGTAAGGGTTTTTACCGTTCTGTAGTATAATGTTGACGCGGGTATTCATTATAAATACACAGATATTTTCACATAAGTATCATCTCATCAGTGTTATCGAATTTCATTATTTGTAACAGTTATAATAAATTGATTTAATCAAAAAACCAAAATGTAAAAGAAACTACTTATTGGGACACCCTTTATTACTTACATATGTGAAAACCTTTAGAATATAAAATTAAACAAACTAGTAGCATTATGTACTTGTATTTGTTTATACAACTCTATTCCGTTTATTGTGTATTTTCTTTATTTTACTTCATTCATAACAATATAAACAAGTTAACAATTTAACAGTGTATCAAACTAAATACATATTTATGTAGGTGTGCAATATAATCATTGAATACAAAATGCTTCTTTTATTTTATGTATGTATGTGAATGTGTCAGTATTTGTACAGGCGCCAAGCAATCGTTTCGTCTAGTCTTATCGGCCTCCTATTTATCGTTGTTTTATGGCAATAAATAAGAAATAAAAAAAAAATATCCACAAAATTGGAATTTTAATTTTCTTAAAAACACTGAGAGTTGAGGACATAATATAACGAGTGAAACGTTGAATATGAATTGGATGAGTTCCAAATATTTTTATTTATTTAAGATGAACTAATTGAACATTTATTTCGAAAGGTATTTTTGGGTGTTTTCAATTAAGACTAAGCGAGTTTAAGAGATTTGGGACTACATATTTTCAATCATTTACAAAAATTCTTAACGTCCAACCTTGAAGAAAAAGACCACCAATATTGTCAATTTAAAATTAAATACATATACAGCAGGTTGATTTCTTGATATTTTCATAATGTCTTACATGATCGTGTATTTTTTTGTACATATAAATAATTGCCGAAAAAAAAATGCGCATGCGCGAGTATTTTTACTTGCATGTATTTCACTTCGTTTTGATGAAATTCTTTACAAAGAAAAGAAACTCACTAATACCTGGATACAAGACGCAAGTCTCATTCGGCGTGGTTGATCTAAATTTAAATATGATACCAATTTATTACCATTAAAATTGAAAAAATTAAATTAAATAAAAACAAAAATACTAGAATTCATAATAAATCAAACAATTTTATTAAGTCAAACACTTATTAATTTTTGATTCATTGAACATTAATTAAAATATGTAATTTGTTTTAATGCAGAAGTATGCGTGTATGATCGTGAAATTAGCCATCTTTGTTTTCGTATTTCTTTTTCGTTAATGAAAATAAAATGTTTTTGATTTTAAATATGGCGTCTTTCGTCTCATCAATAGATTACACAATAAAAATACGATCATCATTAACAATATGGCGCGACATTGAAGTGGCGCCCAGACAATTTATCCGTGATTGTTATGTCATAATGTTATCTTTTTGTTATTTTTTGCTGGTTTGAATATTTATAATGGAGTACAGTACGACGCGAAATATTTTAATTATCTGGGTAAATTTATAAATTATTGAATAGTAAAATAAGCATAAGAATAATTTTAAATTATCGATTTAGTTCTACAAATAACATTTAAGTGCGTTTATTTTTCAACATCTATAAAGTAAATCTCTTCCAGTAAAATTATTTATTTACAATATAATGATAGGAGGTGAATGGCTCCAAGAGAAACAATTTTTTTTAGATAAGACTTTTTTATTACAACCAATCGATTTTATTTTGTGTGTAATTTTTCAACAGAATATAAAAATATACTTGGCGCCATGTATACAGTTTGATGTGGTGTGCCAAATTTTAGACGAAAATATATTTGCTGACCTATGACTGCTGTTCAAAGTATTTGATTAGAACACAATTCCGCGACATTTATAATGTACTATCGCTTTCAAAAATTGGTTATACACAGAGAACAGTGTTTTTTCAAACAAGTAGCCCACTAAAGTTATGAATTATTTTGTACTGAAAACATAGGGTAAACCTAACAACATAGAAGGATTACCATTGAAGTAGTGTAAAGAAAATATTTTCGCAAATTTAATTTATTCTATTAATATATCCAGGAGTAGTATTTAGTAGAAACGTAATAAACTAATAAATACTAAAACTAATAAGAAGTAAAAAAAGGAATAGCTATAAGTAATTATATTAATAATGTGTCCAGTATCCATCATTATCGATTACTTCACGTAATCGATTTGGCAGCGAAGCTAATACTTATTTGGCAAAAATTCGGGTTACCTCTTAGCTCTTTCCATTTTTGAAAAACAAATTCTAAGACTACTTCCCTCGTGGGTAAAGAGGCTTCAAATCCGTAACCATATAACCCCAAACGTTTTCTATTAGATTTAACTCCGAATAAACAGTAGTGACTGACGGCATCATTATTTCATTTAGAATTTCCAAATATTCACGACTGTTCATGTATTGTGAAATTTCACATAACTCACCGACGCCACCTTCACTTATCCATCCTCACACTCCAAAGGATACTTGGCCAATTATTCTTGTCCTTTGGATATATTTTTTATTATATCTCATATTGTTTGGGCGATACATATGCAGCAGCATGATGGTCGGACCTAAAACCTTTTTTGTCGTGAAAATAACTTTTCCCCAGTCCGTGTTTAAATTATCTTCTGCAAATGGTACTCGCGCTGCTTGATGTGCGTCGGTTAAAATTGGTTTTTTTGCTGGAATTCGATGCTCGTCTTTTAATGACAGGGACATTATATGCCGACGCAGTTGCAGCTGCAATCATAAATGCATTCAGAGTAAACTCCTCTGCAATATTTTCTCATTGAAATTCATTTAATAATTTTGGTCTACCGTTTCTGAGGGAACTGATCAATGTTTCTTGTTTCTGAAAACCTTTATCTATTTAATTACAGTAGTTTTCTAACGAAAAAATATATAATTTACCATTTTATGAGACAAATTTATGCAACTTACTGAAAAGCTAAGCTTTCGTGAAATGTATTCGATGGATTTATTTTCTTTATGTAGAGTAATTATATCCCATTTTTGTGCAACATTCAGTTGCTTGTGAATTGAATCACGTTTCATTCTGTACAGTTAGATTGCAAAACCAAATAAAACCGAATAAATGACTAAAACTTTTTAGATCACCGTATTTTGTATCATAATTATATTTACAAATGTTTATATAAAAAGGAGATTGTTCTTGCCATCAAAATCGTGAAAACTAAGTAGATTTATGTTTTATAAGTGTACAACGAATTTTTGAAGGCGATAGTACCACATGTATACGCAGATATTATATTTTTATTAGTTTTATCAATAAAAACAATGTAACACATTGATAATGCAAAAGATGCTTTTATATGCGTGAATGATACATTGTCGCATAAAATGCGGTTTTTTCTAAGGTATTATGTACTACAGTAATGCCCAAAATTTTGGAAGCTGTGATCTGCTTTAACTATGCCAATGCATTAGATGGGCTCCAACCGCATACAAAATTTGAAAGAATTAAAAATTATAATGTAACACTTGGGACTGAATTCCATCTGCCAGTTTTTATGTGCCGGAGATCAAAAAATTATAAGCACTGGTGTAGTAGTCTCTTCAACGGGTTGGGCAGAATAAATTTGTTCTATAGGACTAAATTAATACTACATACAGTTATATACTTTTGTAGATGAAGATAAAGTCTATGATACGGAGAAGAACCAACTATGTAAAATTACTTACATATTTAAAAAAAACTCAGTGATTGATTTTTTAACTTCGTTCTGTTGAAGGTAATTTTACATTTTCTGGAATAAAAGTGTGGGATAACTTCAAGGCGATCATACATACGGACACAATACATAGAAAGGTTTTAATAATGACAGTAAAAAAATCAATATGGTGAATAGCTATTGTGCAAATGCGTCCATATAACGTTTTAGTAATATATTCGTTTTATGGCTTTCGAGATGAGTTTAAAAATAGTTTTGCTCAAAACTTGCCGTAAGAATAAAAATAATACATATATATAACGAGATCAATTGATACGAATACGTCCGCGAGCGCCTTTAAATAGTTGTGCAGTTGTATCGGTTCAACATCACTGATATACTACTACATAATACGAAAATTCCTAAAACATTCAAAATAATAATCTGAAGCCCTATTCTGGGACTATAATGAAAATTTTCAGTACCGAATTTGAATTAAAGTATTATAACGCAAATCCTAAAATGAAATGTTACTTCAATTTTCGTATTACAATGGCGATCTTATTTTTAAATATTATGTAGATGTTAAATAAAATTTGCTGATTTCTGTTCAAATAAATTTTTTTACTGATAGGTACTAATGGAAAGAACATATATACTGATGCTGTTTATGCTTAAATTTTTAATATTCATCCATAGAGAAAAGATGTCTTTTTTCTACGATTCAACTACCTAAAAGTTGGTTCAAATTATCATCAGCCATTATCGAAAGTAGATATGGCAAGATTCATTTATCGAAAAAGATGCTAGATACGAGTACATATATACAATATATGTATATTTGCGTTTACACTATCTCTATTTCAGTGTTGCGTTTTTTTATTAACAGAACTTCAAGTACTATATAGAACATCGGGAATAATACTGGGAATTTTTATTTAGTTTAACCAATATATTTAATTTAAGTTCTATTTATTTGAATAAATTTCAACTTCTAACTATATTTATTGACGTTTATTGTCAAATAATACAGGTATCAAGCATAAAATAATGAAAAATATTTGTTTAAAAGATTTCCTTTTAAAATTACCCATATTTTTCGAGTTCGTGTACTATGAATTTATCGCGAACTTGAAAAAACCAATGTTTTAAATTTTATTTTATTTCGATAATAGTGAATTAAAATGTGTAGTTTAACATTAAATGTATCTTATTTATTGATAAAAAATTAAATTCATTTGGATTTTACTGAAAAAATGAGAAAATTCATATTCAGAACTTCATTCGAAATCGAAAATTTTTGAATAAAAAAACACGACTAATAACCTCACATTTAATACACTGGCTAGAATCTAGAAAAATCAATGCGATCAATATGCGATCACATTTATAATTGTGGCAAACTATTCCTGCCATAACATTATTCATTATATTTTATACTAATCGTTAATTAACTCAATTAATTAAAAGATTTTACTTTCTATTCTTCAAGTTCATAGTTCATTTTTTTTTTATATTACCTATTTACAGGCTCAGTGGAATTCAAATTGTGTTTTATCCGAGTACATAAGTATATAATAGTTATGTACATATTCTTTTTTGTCTTGATTTTCTTATTTAAAAAAAATGTACCTTTAAGCAGTCGACCTATACCGGGAAATCTTCTAATCTCTTAGTGTGCAGTCTAATCCTAACGGGCTGTGGAACATGTATTCATCATTTTTGTGCAACATTCAGTTGCTTGTGAATTGAATCACGTTTCATTCTGTACAGTTAGATTGCAAAACCAAATAAAACCGAATAAATGACTAAAACTTTTTAGATCACCGTATTTTGTATCATAATTATATTTACAAATGTTTATATAAAAAGGAGATTGTTCTTGCCATCAAAATCGTGAAAACTAAGTAGATTTATGTTTTATAAGTGTACAACGAATTTTTGAAGGCGATAGTACCACATGTATACGCAGATATTATATTTTTATTAGTTTTATCAATAAAAACAATGTAACACATTGATAATGCAAAAGATGCTTTTATATGCGTGAATGATACATTGTCGCATAAAATGCGGTTTTTTCTAAGGTATTATGTACTACAGTAATGCCCAAAATTTTGGAAGCTGTGATCTGCTTTAACTATGCCAATGCATTAGATGGGCTCCAACCGCATACAAAATTTGAAAGAATTAAAAATTATAATGTAACACTTGGGACTGAATTCCATCTGCCAGTTTTTATGTGCCGGAGATCAAAAAATTATAAGCACTGGTGTAGTAGTCTCTTCAACGGGTTGGGCAGAATAAATTTGTTCTATAGGACTAAATTAATACTACATACAGTTATATACTTTTGTAGATGAAGATAAAGTCTATGATACGGAGAAGAACCAACTATGTAAAATTACTTACATATTTAAAAAAAACTCAGTGATTGATTTTTTAACTTCGTTCTGTTGAAGGTAATTTTACATTTTCTGGAATAAAAGTGTGGGATAACTTCAAGGCGATCATACATACGGACACAATACATAGAAAGGTTTTAATAATGACAGTAAAAAAATCAATATGGTGAATAGCTATTGTGCAAATGCGTCCATATAACGTTTTAGTAATATATTCGTTTTATGGCTTTCGAGATGAGTTTAAAAATAGTTTTGCTCAAAACTTGCCGTAAGAATAAAAATAATACATATATATAACGAGATCAATTGATACGAATACGTCCGCGAGCGCCTTTAAATAGTTGTGCAGTTGTATCGGTTCAACATCACTGATATACTACTACATAATACGAAAATTCCTAAAACATTCAAAATAATAATCTGAAGCCCTATTCTGGGACTATAATGAAAATTTTCAGTACCGAATTTGAATTAAAGTATTATAACGCAAATCCTAAAATGAAATGTTACTTCAATTTTCGTATTACAATGGCGATCTTATTTTTAAATATTATGTAGATGTTAAATAAAATTTGCTGATTTCTGTTCAAATAAATTTTTTTACTGATAGGTACTAATGGAAAGAACATATATACTGATGCTGTTTATGCTTAAATTTTTGATATTCATCCATAGAGAAAAGATGTCTTTTTTCTACGATTCAACTACCTAAAAGTTGGTTCAAATTATCATCAGCCATTATCGAAAGTAGATATGGCAAGATTCATTTATCGAAAAAGATGCTAGATACGAGTACATATATACAATATATGTATATTTGCGTTTACACTATCTCTATTTCAGTGTTGCGTTTTTTTATTAACAGAACTTCAAGTACTATATAGAACATCGGGAATAATACTGGGAATTTTTATTTAGTTTAACCAATATATTTAATTTAAGTTCTATTTATTTGAATAAATTTGAACTTCTAACTATATTTATTGACGTTTATTGTCAAATAATACAGGTATCAAGCATAAAACAATGAAAAATATTTGTTTAAAAGATTTCCTTTTAAAATTACCCATATTTTTCGAGTTCGTGTACTATGAATTTATCGCGAACTTGAAAAAACCAATGTTTTAAATTTTATTTTATTTCGATAATAGTGAATTAAAATGTGTAGTTTAACATTAAATGTATCTTATTTATTGATAAAAAATTAAATTCATTTGGATTTTACTGAAAAAATGAGAAAATTCATATTCAGAACTTCATTCGAAATCGACAATTTTTGAATAAAAAAACACGACTAATAACCTCACATTTAATACACTGGCTAGAATCTAGAAAAATCAATGCGATCAATATGCGATCACATTTATAATTGTGGCAAACTATTCCTGCCATAACATTATTCATTATATTTTATACTAATCGTTAATTAACTCAATTAATTAAAAGATTTTACTTTCTATTCTTCAAGTTCATAGTTCATTTTTTTTTTATATTACCTATTTACAGGCTCAGTGGAATTCAAATTGTATTTTATCCGAGTACATAAGTATATAATAGTTATGTACATATTCTTTTTTGTCTTGATTTTCTTATTTAAAAAAAATGTACCTTTAAGCAGTCGACCTATATCGGGAAATCTTCTAATCTCTTAGTGTGCAGTCTAATCCTAACGGGCTGTGGAACATGTATTCATTATTGGGAATAGAAGTTTAAAGCAGAAAATAAAAAATAATAAAATGAATTGCAGAGCCTTGGAGAAATTGAATTGTATATGTTTTCCAGGATAAACAGCACACTAAAGTAAAATTTAAAATAACATTTTGTTAAACATGTGTTTTTTCATAAATATTCTAGTAATATATTGAACGTCCCTCGTATTTGCATATTAACATATTGATCTATTTCTAAGATTTTAGGCGCCATATTTCGTAAATGCATTTACAATATATTTAAAAACTGTAGATACAAAAATTTAAGTGATGATTAAGCACAAAAAAATTTTTTAACTTTTTAAAATTCAATTGCTATAATCGTAATTTATTGGTTTTCATTTTATTTGTTTGCTTTTGGATTGATTAAAAGAATTTTGGCGCCTTGGTGGGAATTTGTTTTTGGTTGATCGAATATAAGATGTTGTTTAAAGTGTTATTTGGTAATTCAAATACATGTTTAATTTAGTTTTATGCTAATTAAGTCGGCTAGAAAGAGTTCGATATTGATAATAAAAATAAAATTAAACCTTTACCATATTGTACGTGTGCAAATTCACGTATCACAATTATTTATAAATTAATACGAAACAAAATTATCTTCTAAAGAACACGATTAACATTATTCCACTACAAATAAAAATAGTAACAAACTACGTTATATTTAATAGCTTTTTCGTGTTTATTATATATGTCTATGACACTATACACATTTTTACAACTTTAGTCACATTTAAATCGTCAGATTTGATACGATCGGTGAATGTTTGTAACTCGTCCGATCGTATCAAACCACATTAAATATATTTATTACATGTTTTTATCCAATAGGCGTATAATTATACTACTATATTAATACAAGGGCCATCATATTTTTAATTCTAAACTATATTTGCGTCATTTCATTTATAATATATTCTTATCAACATTGTTTTGTTATTATTAATATTTTTTGAGTTTGGTAAAAAACTGGATTTAATTATTTTGAAGTCTTTGATAAATCTAAAACTTTGTTCCAAGTTCATAATATTAATATGTTTTTTCAATTGAAAACGATTATTAGAATTTGGTATTGTTTAAATATACGAGTATAGATATAAGACTATATAAAATCTATTTCAAATAAGAAATAGCTCGATAAGCTGCCCTAAATTTATACATTTAAATCAAACTCACTATTTTTGTAATTTTTTGTTAAATTGTGAATGGCAATTTATTAAATTTTTTTTTTGTAAATTCTTAATTTTAAATATTTATTTCAATCGCGAAATTTCGACGCGCGTATTTCAAATAAAAACCATATTTTTTTTATTTTTGTGAAGGTCGTTTATCTTTTATAACACATTAAAAATGTGATGATGTTTCAATAAGGCGCCTATATGTCGCTTTTCGCAAACACTTGAAAATCCATCATCAAACTGTACAGTAACATTTTATACACATATGTATGTATATTTCTAACTTATACTAATCGTTAAGTCATGATGATGACTACTAATACTTCACAAATGTGTAGTATATTAATACAGTGCAATACATAAAATATGAAGAGGTAGTGAGGTTCGAATATTTTCGGGTGAGATTTTCAAACAAAACAGACTATAGGTGAATTTGCGGCAATATTCGTGGATCCGATAGCGAAAAGCACTCGTATGCTTTGGGGCCAGTTAGCTCTTTGACCAGATGAGAACAAACTGCTTCGATGCAAATATGTGTTTGCAATTTAAATTGAGCGACTTTTCGTTTCGAGCACTCTGTTTGACAGTGCAAAAATACCGACACCTATCGTAATCTGACATGGACTCGTAAATTTTTAATAAACATATAACTCTCCGTTATTTATATTCTCATTCTGTTATCTTAGTTTACGTCGTTTGGTCGATTTGAAATCTGGAAAATTATATATATAGATAGATAACTATCGATTTGATAGTTTGGATGATCCATCTCTAAAACGATACCTTATATTTTATAATGTAACTAATAATAGCCCGGTATAATAAATTATTACTATTAGAACCGATATTTTTTTTTTTTTTTTAGTAAACTAAGTATGCTTAAATAGTACGTTTCTATTGAACTAAGTTAACGTAAAAAGTACCCCTCTACAATGGATATTTGTGCCGTATAAATATACCTCAATCTATTTAGTATAGAGTAAATAACGGTTAAAATTGTCTTATAACACCTTATCCACGCTATCGGTTTAGATATGTATACATATTTAAGATATTTTAGACTGGAAACTATAATCCATTAACTCGTGGCCATTTCGTGGTTTAGTCATACCCATTTATAGTTTTTTTGTAATACATTTTTCAGGGTAGTTTTTCCCCAATACCAATATTTAATCTACATTTCCAAGCCAAATACACCAAAAATGATGTAACACCGACGCAAGACAATGTTTCATGTACCCTTACTATGTGAGTGCTTGGCAAAGTCGTTTAAAATTTGGTATTGAAATTATATTTTTTTATACAATTCTAATTCTAACAAAAAAATGTTCTTTATGGAAACGTAAACTTTACGAACGGTTTTTTTTCAAATGAAATACAAACACAGGTGAAATTTTATATTTCTTAATTGATTTTGTTTTATGTTATTTATATTCGATTTAGTCGTACGTATTGAATGAATGCATTTCGTATACGCCATTTTTAATTTAATATTAACATTTCATTATTGTTTTTTAAATATTTCGTCGATTGAAATAAGTGTACATATGTAAGTATATAAATAATAGTTTTATGTGGTTTGTTGTATTTTATAATAAAGTCTGAAGGTAAATAGTTTTTCTGGAATGTCAAAACAAAAGTTATATAGGACAGAACGAAACGAAATAAAATTGATTTGCGATAATCCGAAATTAAATTTGACCTCAGAAAGTGATGTGGTGTGTAATACTAAACTGCCTTCTATAGTTATGTGGCTTATAACTGTGATATAATAGTAGTGATGTGACGTACAGGTTTGATTTTAATCTAACCTCTTTAGAAATGGTGTCGAATGACAGCGAATGCGATTCTTTTATGAGCAACAGTGAATTTGAGAGTGATGAAATTGAAAATTATGAAGAATATGAAACACTAAATCGGAAAATATTGAATACGATATTTTAAAGTAGAGGCTACAGAAAATATTTCAAACCACAGTACGAATGCAGTACTCAAGGTTCTAATAAAGTATCACTTCAAGTATACTTTACAACTGCCTATATTTACAACAGACAATTTTACCACCCTTGAAAGTGACATAAACATGATTCCAAGAAGGAAACCTATATTGGTGAGAAAAATCAAAGTTTCCCTTGTTTCATTATAGAGATTTATATTAATTGAATATAACTTACAGGTCCGCCGCTTTAGAGGTATAACCAATATATCTTTATCGAAATACAAGAGAATGTTTAAAGGCAATTATTACAGACGAAGCTGCACGTGAATTTTCTTGGCATGGCTTACATGGAAATATTGCAGTAAAGAAATATTACGTAATGGAACTTTTAAAAGATAAGGTTTTTTTTTAGAAGAAGCTATGCAAAAACATGAGACTGCACCATCTGAAGTAGAAACCGAAATCAAGAAATGATTTCAATACACCAGAGATCGTCATCGCAAAAAAAATTATGATAAATACATTTTTTTAATATTTTTTATACAATTTAATTTTTAATTTTATTAATGAATTTTTATGTTTGATTTTTGTTAATGAAATTTATTTAGTTGCATTAGATTTATATTAAAATTTAAAATTTTATCCCAGTATTTATGATATAAAATAAACAAAAAATTAAAAAACGCACTGCTTTATTTTAATTTAAACCAAAAATAAATTTTTAAAATTAACGTAGAAACTGTTCGGAAAATTTACGTTAACACGTAAAATATCGTTATGGAAATGTATACAAATTCAATTCTTGTTAACCGTTCGCTAACATCCCGCCAAATCGAGGAAAATTCGAAGACATGTGAAGAATGCTTGGAAAGTTTTCCACTTTGAGTCTAAAATTATTCGTAAAGCAAAACTAAAAATTGGCTACATATGAAAAATTGACTACATATGAAAAATTGACTAGCAGTTTTTCGTGTGTTTTACTATGTGAAGAATGCTTGGAAAAGCAAAACTAAAAATTGGTTACAAAAATATTGCAAGACAACAAAGAGACGTCTATTAATTTTAATGTTGCTCCAATTCATTTTTCAGGGAAATTTTTCTTATTCTGGCTAGTAAAATAAAGTAAAGTAAAGTACAATTTTAACGCGGTTTCTAAAAATTGCGGATAAATATCTGTAATTTTTGGGACCGCGTTAAAATTTCACTTAGCTATTTAAGCTATTTTTAAATGTGTAGATGTAGTAAATGATTTTCAATTCTTAATTTTTTCAATTTAAAAGTGTTTAATACAAATAAAAGTGTACTGATTATTCGTATGGAGTAATTATCATTCTAAAATTTTTATTTTCAAGTTTCCATAATATAAGATATTTAAAAATAATAATTTTTAATGTGTTATCTATATATAACATTTACGTACAAATTAAACCTTACCTTAATCATAAAATAACATAATTTAGTAAAACTCGAATGTTTCTTACCTTCACCATCGGTAGTTAAAGATCCTGGAAAATGTTGTCTATAACTTAAACCTACACCTCTTAAACCTCCTTCCGGTCGATCATCATCTACAAATAAAAGAAACTCAAATTAAAATAATTTCGAATTATTTATTTATAAATAATAAAAATAAATTAATTACAAATAAAAAAAACACTGCGCATGTGTGATTTGTAATACTAAGTTTATTTTCTGTTAAATATGCAAAGATTATTGATATCACCATCATCATGCGTCACAGACTGTTGTTGAGCCACCTCTAAAACAGTCTGCGGAGATTTGCACTGAGGAGCCATCCCATGAGGAATTCACTAAGGCCATGCAGAGAATGAAACGAAACCGCTCACCTGGAGTGGACTGCATTAATTCGGAGCTCTTGATATTCGGAGGGGATACTTTGTGGAACTGTCTTTTCGACCTTATTCGATTAGTATGGCGAACCGAAGTTATGCCTGATGAATGGAAAGTGGCCGCGATATGCCCCATCTTCAAGAAGGGAGACCGCTTGAAGTGTGAGAATTATCGCGGTATAGCTCTCCTTTGCACAGCATACAAGTTACTGTCATACATTTTATTGGATAGAATCACTCCTCTGGCGGAGGGCTTGGTTGGTGACTATCAGGGAGGATTTCGTCCGAATCGATCAGTCACTGATCAGGTCTTTTCGCTGCGGATGATTCTATCTAAATATTATGAGACATCCATCTCCGTACATCAGGTTTTCCTGGATTTCCGGCAGGCCTACGACTCGATCAATCGAGGGAGTTTGTGGTCTGCCCTGAAATACCTAGGAATGCCAACAAAATTGGTACGACTGTGTAGGATGACAGTGACGCAGTCTCAATGTTGTGTTAAAGTTGAGAACAGGCTATCGACAATTTTTGCAGTTAACTCGGGTGTTCGGCAGGGAGATGCTCTGTCCCCGATACTCTTTAATCTCATGTTGGAGTACATCTTTCGTAAAACTGAAACACCTCAGCGCAACATCTTATATCGCCAGTCCAATCAAGTGCTTGCATATGCAGATGACATATGCGTGATTGGACTGAATAGCAACGGAGTGAAAGAAATACTTGATTCGCTTGTAGAGTTTTCAGCTTCTGTTGGACTCCAGATCAATGAGTCCAAAACGAAATACCTGATCTCTGGTTTTAGAGACAATGGCACACCAGATTTTAGTAGTGGCCACCACACGTTTGAGGGAGTGAGGAGGTTCAAATATTTGGGCTCTCTTATCACTCACGATAACAGTGTGGGTGAGGATATTAAAGTGCGGCTGGCAGCTGGCAATCGTTCTTTATATCCTCTAAGGCCACTGCTAAAATCTAAACACTTATCAAGTGCCGTGAAGCTGAAGCTTTACAAAGCGTTGATCAGGCCCGTTGTTATGTTTGGATGTGAAAGTTGGGCGCTGACGGATGAGTACGAGAGATGGCTCCTTACATTTGAGAGAAGAATCATGCGTGTGATTTATGACCCTAAACGCGAAATAGATGGTACATACCGAGCTCTGTACAATTTCGAGATCAGAGATCTGATGAAGATCCCCGATATTGTACATGAAGTTAGATCTCAGCGAGTTCGCTGGCTCGGTCACGTTCTGCGTGCTGATCCGGAACGAATTGTGCAGCGATCTCTGAAAGGAGAGCCACCATATGGTAGGCGCAGAGGTCGTTGCAGGCGACGATGGCTCCACGATGTAGAGAACGACTTGGCCTCTTCAGATTGTCTAAGACAGTATGAAGACCAAGCTCAGGATCGAAACCGTTGGAGCCAGATTGTTGATTCAGTAAGGGGCCAGTAATGGCCTTTAACACTGTTATTATTATTGATATCACAAGTTACCAGTTAAACATGTAAAGTGGCATTTTAAATGACTTGCAATTAAATATGTAATTCATTTTTTTAGACATTTTTGCCATCTTAATAAAACAAAAGTTTTTTATACACTAAAGTTTTTATAATTATATAATTCTAATTTTAGGATGCCAAAGTACTGGAAGCAATTCAAAAATTAAAATAATATCTAATTATAAAGGATGGGGATTTGTACCCAGGCCAAATGAGCTGTATAAATAAAAACTTCAAAAAATAAACATCTTAGTAATCTAAATTGTATTTTATTTTAAACTTAAACAATATAAAAACGAAAATTTATGTTTTTCCTAAATGTTGATTACAACTAAAAATGTATATCATATAAGAATATGTATATTATAAAGATACATTTAACTAAAAATTGATAAAGAAAAATAATTAGGGCTTTGTTTTCATTTTATAATAGTCAATAATGTATTAATAAGTATGGTGACTTAAATTTATTAACAATTCGTGTATAATTGGCATATCTATTGATATTTTTAAGATATATTAATATCATTGAATAATTACATATATAAAGGTGACACTTCCAAATTAGCAGCGACATATGAGCATGGCGTCAACAATCTTTACTAAATTGTACTATGGAGTGTATACTCAAACCTTTAATTTCAATTTATCTAAGATACCTCTGCTGGCAGCGCTATAACAACATGTCATTTCTATATGTAATTATTCAATGTTAATATACTATTAAATAATAAATTACAAACAAAATAACACATATTTGGTTTGGTATGTATCCTACGTATAATTGATTTTTATTATGAAATAAAAACAGCACTATAAACCTAATTTTAATTATTGTAATTTATTAATTATTTATACAACCAAACAAAAAAATAAAGATAAAATGGGCAACAAGTTCAATTTAACGAGGCCCCCAAAAGCGCGAGGCTACAAGCAGCTGACTTGGTTGCCAATGCTTAAAACCGCCACTGAGCTGCCGCAACTTGAACTTTTAACTGAACGAACAAGGAGAAAAAGAGACAGAAAATAAAATAACTGTACGAACGAATAAATGAACGAAACAATGAAAAACAACATGAACCCACCTTAATTGTCATATAGATTTTGTTTGTTATTAACAACCTTTCTAAAAACCGTAGAAGTTTTTTTTATAGCGCAGATACCATAATTACATTTCTGAACAACCCTATTTAGTATAGGTATATCCATTAAAGTACCTATAGTAAATGGATTTGAGTTGGTATAAGATAAAAAACAACGATTCGTCATAAGTTCATATGTAATGGTCATTGTTTGCGCAATGTTAGGCTAATGCTTATTAAATATTAGTGCTGGTATAAATGTTGCTATCTTAAATTCATTTGGGAAGAATCACCCCTGTAGTTGATGGAATCATTGGTGAGTATCAATGAAGACTGCAATCAAATCGGTAGATTACTAATAAAGTTTCATTCAAATCGGTAGATTACTAATTAATGCTAATATACATGTTGCTGCCTAACATTCATTTGGGAAGAAACCCCCCTCTAGTTGATGGAATCATTGGTGATTATCAATGAAGAATTCATTCAAATCGGTAGATTACTAATAAAGTTTTCCATCACGGGAGGATCGTTCTATCCTTTGATGTATACCAAGTATTTCTGAATTTGAAATAAGAGTATGACTCGATTACTTGAAAAAAATTGTAAAACCAATTTGTAAATGATCGAGAAACCCACACCATAACAGCAAAGTAGAAAAACTATGTCTAATTTTTTCATCTGACAAGCAAATGCTCTGTCCTCGATACACATCACTTCGAAATACAAGTTTCATAAAATGGAACACTTCACAATATCTACCTCCGGCAGTTCAAATCAGATGGTATTTGTATGATTGAAAAGTGTGTACTTGATTCACTACAATTTAAATTTAATTTACTAGCTATGCCATCACGGCCCAGACCGGTCAGATATTTCATTTATTGGTTTCGAATTCAACACGAAATATTTACCCTCTGGGTCGTGGTGGTAGTTGTACATTTAAAGGAGTGAGCAGACTGAGATATACTCGCATAATTTCCTAATCACTTGCGATAAATGTAAGTAAAGATATTAAATACTTACGTCGTCTTTGGCTGACGTGCTTTGTGTATTGCTTAAGACCATTACTATTTACAATCTAAACACCAAAAACGATATGTTGGTTGAAGTTACAAATGACAATGTCTTAATCATACCTGTTGACATAAATGTATGTATGTATATGGATATGGGAATTGTGGATTCTAATATATTTTATTATTGGCAGATATTTAATTTTATTGATGACACATTTTGTAAACATTGTATGATAATTTTTTATGAATGCAACTGTAAGTAGTCAGCCTAGCGATTCAACCAGTTAGTCTCCTTCCGACCAACCCTGAAAACTGTAGGTGAATTCTAAGTGTAATATGCTCGTGCGGTGTGATTTTACGGAACATGCAAATTGTTATTTTCCATGATGTTAAAATTATGTATACATATATAAACGTACTTATACATAGTTAAAATTAATTTCAGAGCTATGTAGGTTTTTACTTAATTTATATTTTTAGAAATTCTTTTGGCTATTTTAAATTTGTCAATGCATTGCAAATGCCGTATAATTGGTGGAAGATCATATGGTATTTATTATATATATATATATATATATATATATATATATATATATATATATATATATATATATATATATATATATATATATATATATATATATATATATATAAATATATATATATATATATATATATATATATATATATATATATATATATATATATATATATATTATATATATATATGTATATATATATATATATATATATATGTACATAGAGTATACCAATTGATCTAATTAAGAATGGATGTTAGGAAACCTGCATCTCATTAACATGGAGCCGGAATCTGACGCTATGCAATACACTGTTTCTTATTTAATGTAACATATATACTAATATTACTTTCAAAAAACGAATATATGTATGTTACAAGAAATTCCGACCCCAATAATATTTTTTATATGTAAAGCATACATTTTTATGGAAAAACAAACAGACTTTGTTTTTATTCAAACTGAAATTCTTAAAAAAAAAATTTTTTAAATAAAAATCTCATGATCCCCAAAAATAAAATAAAAATTTATTTTTTAACAATTATAATTGTGGCGCCGCATTAAATATTGTATTGCTTTTTTGTTGATAAAATAAATAAATATTAATGCTGCCGCGTTTTTTCTTAACAAAACAAACGTATGTTGTATTTTACGAAAACCAAAGACGTTTATTACATTTTACTTTTTTAGTCATTTTACTATTTTTCTTTTTAATTAAGAAGTACATTTGCTGGGTAATGAAAATGTTAAGGGATGATAGGGGCCGAGACTTAGTTTGTATATGTGGCATATGATATGATATGATACTAAAACTTACATGCACGTGCTTATATATATATATATATATATATATATATATATATATATATATATATATATATATCAATATATATATATATATATCAATAGTTATATATTTATATCAATAGTTGTGTATTGCACTACACCGTTTATTCAATGTAAGTTAAACTAAATTTAATTAATGTCCAATTTTTGAACTGAGTAATGTAGATTTAATCATATTCTAGCTTTAATAAACATTTTCACAAAACAAATTGTTAATATTTAGGTTATGTCCTTAACCTGTATTAAGCTCTAATTGGAGGGATTATTAAAATCAATAATTTTGTTTGTGGAATGTTTTTGGTAAACCTACAAAATCATATAATTTACATTTTAATTATTATTATTCAAAAATTGAACATTGTTTATAATTTTTTTTAACTAAATTCGACTTACGGTATAGTGCAGTGCCATAAAAAACACACGACTAATATAAGCATAATTAAAAATGACAGATCGAAAATGATTATAAATGCTGCTGCTTAACATATATTATTTTTTCTTCATATATTATTTTTTCTTAACATACACGCATGATCCGTAGTTATTCCGTACCTATAAGTAGACTATCTTGTGTTGTTTTTCTTAATATTTAATGTACATATTCATGTTTTACATTTTTGATCATCGAAATTCGGTAGTTATTTTTTATCAAAATTGCCAACATGAAGCAATTTTGTTGTTAAAGATTATTGTGTCAATCGATAGAAAATTGGGATCGATAAAATAAAGTTTACTTACCGTTTAATCTTTCCATTGTTGAAAGGCAATATGGTGGTGGTGGTGTTTCTATAACAGAAAATAAACAATAATTAAATTGAGTTGGACATAAAAACCAACTGCTAAAAATTCATATTTCTATTTTACCATGTTGCCAATACCAAAAATAATAACGGATTAAAAATATCAAATTTGAATGTTTTATATATATAACGACACAAACACAATTTTGTTTTATGAATGAAAAATAAAGGCGTATACACAAAATTTGCCCGCGGGCTAAGCACAACTTGACAGAGTTAAAAATGTATTATCTCGATCATGAGTATTTAAATTTTATTTTCTAGTATTTCGTTTTGTTTTGTACTATTTTTACTTTGTTAAGTTGCACATGGCTTGCGGACAAATTTCGTGCATGGGCCTTTACGAAAAAATTATGTTATATAAACGTTCATCATTGATCCCAAATACAACAAAATTATCATTATAATGATGATGCCATCGATTTCAAATGCAAAATCTACTTTAAAAAAATTTGTTTAAATTTACATGTTTAGATATCACGACTTTTAATGGTGGTTGTTTTCAAATTAGCACATTTTGTTTCTTTATTTTTCATTGCTTGATCTTCAAAGGTTGAAAATTTGATTGCCTATTAATAAAATAAAAACAGGTTTTCTAATACGACATAAAATGAAGAGATATTTTGTTATATGATATGATCATTGATCATGAAATTATGATGGGACAATACCACAACGTGGTTATTGGAGGGAACAACAAGGTTAGGATATAGAATATTTCAGAAATTCTAATATTTATCGTTTATCTAAGTTTAGAATCTTTGAATTTTTTTAACTCTTTAATAACATCGTTGGAAAACTGGTTATTATATATATTTTGAATAAATAATAATTGCTGCGGTTCATTTAACGTTCCTAACTATGCGCAAGTACTTCTAACTACACCCATGGTACTCATACTTTTTTAAGTAGTTTGTATTAGTAGGCGCATTTTATTCTAGTTTTAACTACACGTCTCAACTACACTTATTTGCAATTTACAACGTTAAATGGAATGAAATAAATATGTTTAAAAAAATGTTCGGTACATTCAAAACCTACATTTGGCTCATGTATTTGAAAATTTGATTGGCTCTATAGAACAAATTATCGGATTGTGTGGTTTTCATGCAAAATCGATTTTACTGTTTTAATAAAAGCTTAAAATATAATTAATATTAAGTAATCTACATGAATCGATTCTTCCGTGCAATTTAAAATTTCTTAAATTACGTCGTAATTTTTTCACAATTTACAGAACAAAAATAATAAAAAAGAAAACATGTTAGATAAAGTAAAATAAAAATTTCATTCACAAGAAGAAAAGCCAGTTTTAAAATAAAAAAGACCACACGCAGGATTAATGAAAGGTTCTTGGATATACATTTAAGTAAGACAGGTTGAATTAAATCAGCATACTATATAAACATCAAAAGGCATTTTTTAAATGTATGCGATAATGTTATGAATATTATGTATCGATAGTATCAGGCGCAATTAATTACAATTTGTCATCATACATTATGGCATATATGTACATATGTATACTCCAATTAAAAAATATGACATTAATTAATTTGTTTCACGTGACTAATTGATGGATCTACCAATCAACTAACCACAGAAGTAGTAAATTAATAAAATGTATGTATATGTAACACATCTATAATGTAAACGAAATAGAAACTGAAATTACTATAGATCAGACGACTACACACGTTCAGGTTGTGAACAAGGCCTGTCGGGTATGCCTTAACATGATGTATCTGTGCAGTTTTTACACAATTGGTGTGTACCCACATACGTTAGTAAATCAATATTCGATTGACCATGGCATCGACAAGTGATGGTTTGGCAATTATCTGCTTATTAGATCACAAACGATTGAGATACTCTTCAAAGAGTACGTTATTAGCTCTACACACACATAACAATGATTTAATGAAGTGCATTTTGTTGTTGTAATAGGCTTTTTTATTCTCAATAACTTTTATTTTTTATTTTATTTATATTGAGATAAGTCTACAAACATGACTTGAGAATGTACATATATACACAAATATAAAAAATATTAGCCTTGAAAATTAAAAACCAAAAGTTAAATACAATATATATAAAGTAACAATGATAAATAGAAATAAAACTAAACTACGAGTAAAATTATATCGGAGTATAAAACTCCATCAATCCTCAATTATCTAACAAAAATCAAACAAATTGTCAATTTTATTGACTCTTGAACATCATTATTCACTGGTTCATTGTCACCATAATTTGTCCTGTGTCTATGTAAGTGGAGGAAATCACCATCCCATCAACTATCGGCTGGAATTATTTTAATTGAATCCAGAATATAAGGTGCATCAATTTGATTACCTACAAAAGAGTACTTTAACAACTCACATTTTTCAATGACTGGTTAAATTGTTCTTTGAAACCACAGTACACTGCATAGCTCCGCCTGTACTAACATGAACGATGGGTCGGTCCATGAGTTCTACATTCTTTTAATTGGCCATCTGCACACTGCATAGCTCCATGCTAGCCTGTACTAACATGAACAGGCCCATGAGTTCTACATTCCAACAGAGGGTAATATATAAAGTAACAATCATAAATAGAAATAAAACTAAACTACGAGTAAAATTATATCGGAGTATAAAACTCCATCAATCCTCAATTATCTAACAAAAATCAAACAAATTGTCAATTTTGTTGACTCTTGAACATCATTATTCACTGGTTCATTGTCACCATAATTTGTCCTGTGTCTATGTAAGTGGAGGAAATCACCATCCCTTAACTACCGGCTGGAATTATTTTAATTGAATCCAGAATATAAGGTGCATCAATTTGATTACCTACAAAAGAGTACTTTAACAACTCACATTTTTCAATGACTGGTTAAATTGTTCTTTGAAACCACAGTACACTGCATAGCTCCGCCTGTACTAACATGAACGATGGGTCGGCCCATGAGTTCTACATTCTTTTAATTGGCCATCTGCACACTGCATAGCTCCATGCTAGCCTGTACTAACATGAACAGGCCCATGAGTTCTACATTCCAACAGACGGTAATATATAAAGTAACAATCATAAATAGAAATAAAACTAAACTACGAGTAAAATTATATCGGAGTATAAAACTCCATCAATCCTCAATTATCTAACAAAAATCAAACAAATTGTCAATTTTGTTGACTCTTGAACATCATTATTCACTGGTTCATTGTCACCATAATTTGTCCTGTGTCTATGTAAGTGGAGGAAATCACCATCCCATCAACTATCGGCTGGAATTATTTTAATTGAATCCAGAATATAAGGTGCATCAATTTGATTACCTACAAAAGAGTACTTTAACAACTCACATTTTTCAATGACTGGTTAAATTGTTCTTTGAAACCACAGTACACTGCATAGCTCCGCCTGTACTAACATGAACGATGGGTCGGCCCATGAGTTCTACATTCTTTTAATTGGCCATCTGCACCATGCACAAACGTCCTAGCTTTAGCCACTGCGCTATTTGCTTGGTAACAACGGTTGCTGTACAACAGGGTTAACTTAACGATGGAATGATAGAGATTTACACTTGTCAATGTTGAGACTAAATGTCATTTTATTCATTCTGTGTACTCTATTCCTTCCATTATGTCCTTTTATTTGGTTAGAATATTCAGATTATTCTGATTTATTTTCTAATAATATACCAAAATGCAGATAAAATTCTGATGTGCGCGCCCCATGACTTTATCACACAAACGTTGTAGACACGTTAAGGTTAATTTTTGGTTGCTTTGCAAATATCTCACGAGCCGTCAAAACTAGCAATTGAGAATAATTATAATGTCTAAAAATTCATCTGGAGATAATTAAGAAAAACCCCTTTTATGTTATCTGGTTAAAATAAATTAATTTTTAAAAATAAAAAGCTGTGCAACTTAATATTTAATTAATAATTTTCAGAATTGATCGTAAATATGTACCACTAGATTGCTTATAAAATTATGTTTCATTTGATATATCGAATGAGATAACCCAAATTAAAAATGTAGATCGACCATCCAGCATCGATCCAGATGATTTTTAGAAAACTTTCTATCCGCTAACCCTTTTCTACAAATCTCCATGAATACTTGTGAAAAAATTTCCAAATTAAATTCTTTTTTGATTTTAGATTTATGTTGATGTGTGAATATCACGATTTTTCTTGGGTAGATTTCTACCAAAAGTCTATCAGACCGGCATTTTAACACAAGGATGCTCAATAATTAAAAATTCTTTTCGACGTATGAAGTAGATTTCAAGTATTCGTTGTCAGAAAAATCATTCACATATACACGGACACACATACAGACATTTTTAAAAATGGTCAATTTGGATTCAGGGTACATAGATGCATGTGACAAAAACAAAATCTTTCTTTCTGCGTTATAAATATTTGAACACGGCTTTTTTAATGATAGCTATCGATTTAATACTTCAAAACAATCCATATTGAAACATAAAACACACTCTAAGGCTGCTTTTATATAAAATTCTTTTTATTTAAATTGTTCAGTGCTGGGATGTTCTATCATCACTTCAATTCGCTTCGATAGACATTTGTGTCTCTTTTTTTACGAACAAAATTGTGCTCCATTGCGTTTTTTGAATTACGTTTTGTGTATTGCGATCTCAGCCTGTTAGAATAAATTTGCAAACTATCTCTTTTTCCTCTTTTCACTTGCCATCGAAAATAAAACTATTGGTGATATTTTATCGAATGAATTTATAAAAATAAAATCGAGTAGACTATGATCACAATATAAATTGCGAAATAGAATACAATTTTGTTCGTAAAAAAAAGAGACACAAATGTCTATCGAAGCGAATCGAAGTGATGATAGAGCATCCCAGCACTGGACTCTCCTTATGAAACTTGGACTAAACCAATTTTCTATAGTGAAAACTTTACTTCAAAACCAGCAACCATTAGACATAACTCTCCATCTATTTCAACTCTTCTATCCATAAGAATACAATTCGACTTTTTTTGGCTGAGAACTTTCGCCTGGCTATCGAGTATATATTTTATTTTCAGAACTGTAGACTGGAAATTATCGATGGTTGGTTTATAGATAAACGATGGTTGGTTTATAGATTTCAGACAGATTGCAGATAGCGATATAATCTCAATAAGTATATAGAGTTTCATTAAGATCAATATCTTAGTTATTTGGTGGATCTGACTCTGCTAATTAAGTGAACGAAAGTCATTTGCGTATTTTTTAACATTTCTCAGTCCGATTAAATATACATTGGCCAATTTTCGTCATTAAATTAACAAATTTTATTTTCGTAATATAATAATATTTAGCATTCGTAATTTTATTGTTATTGTCTGAATCGTCACTCGGATACGGTTCTATCAAAAAATTTCTTCACCTCTTTTATTGTGATCTATTATTTAATTTAGTTCAGAATCTTCTAGGGTCACGTGAATGAATTGAAACAAAACGCCATCAGTCTAATCAAACAGGGTGTCCCGGCTTTCGTCATATAGTTGAAGAAACTATATATACCTGTCTTGAAGAAACAGCGATAACAGAAAAACTGGAAACTAGAATTTTAAAATATTATATTCATTTGAGCTTATACAATTTCCTTTCAAACAAATTATAACTAGACTGTAATCTGAAAGAATAATTTATAATATTCAACAAAAAATTGTAGAATCCCAAATTTTTAAAAAAATGTTTGCTTTTAAAATCTCTCTATGGTTATAGACATTTTTAAATAGTAAGATAGCCTTAATTAGAGCTTTCCGAAAAGCTTTAAACTTATTTCGCTCAAAGTATACATAATTATTACAGAATATGCATATTATAATTTTGTATGTATGACATCTAATTCCAATATGCATTTACCTACATTTATAGTATTAATAGATTGCCAGTTAACATAACAGATAGAATCGAAATTATAGAATATGTTTTTTTAAATTATCAAATTAAATGTGTTTCAATTGGAAAAATAGATTATTCGGCACCATAAAATTAAATAAAATTACTTGGTTGATCTTTAACTTTAATTATATATTCCTGAAAAATGAAAGCAACGCGTATCATGATCTGATCCGGATCAGATCATACGGCATTAATACGGCTAATATAGAAATAATTATGTATACCAATATATTTAGTGCACATTTTGAAAATAACACACACATACATTTAAAAAATTGCTTTCGCTTTAATTTTCTTTAAAAAAATACATTTTTATTGGTGTTTTTGTAGGATGTAAGTATATGAAAATATATGTACATTAATTCAATTTTTTATTTTGGTGTATGTATATACTTAATTTTGATTTACTTGATTCATTTATATATAAAACAAATCATATGAGGCGCCATTACACTGTTAAGAAAATGTGGATTTTATATTAGTTTTCAAATATTCGCTCTTTTAGCAAAATAATCATTCGAATACCTACTTACTTTGAAACGTAATAATAGAAATAGCTTGTAGTTATTATACATATTAAAGTGAGATAGTGTTCTAATGTAATTCTAATAAGAGTACTCAATTTTCGGTATTTTGGGCTGATTAATAATTTTGCTATACTTGCCATTTTATTTGTTGCAAAAAATCGGAATAAATTGAAATGATTAATTATTAAATCAGGATCGTAACATAATATACTGTAATCATACACTTTATTATTTGTTAATGAAAGATTATTTAATTTATTGTTCATGTAATAAATTTATTGTATGTTTAAGGTATTTGTTAGAATAATGAAATATTTGTATTCTACGAGTATTTAATGTATTCATTGGTACTTAAATTGAGTATAAAAACACAGATTATTTTTACTGAGTATAAGCAAAGCCATCTTAATAATATATTAAGATGGCTTTGGTATAAGTGTAGGTACATACATAGAAATTTCCTTTTAGTGGTGCTTATCACGTTGCTGCTTACGGACAGATACTATCGAATCAAAAGCCCTTTGTGTTTAAAATTATTCGTAATGAAACATTCGCTAAGTATTTAAGATTTGGCAAGAAAAGTAGCGCAAGGCACGTGATCGAACGATAAGTGGTTGCTCTGTATCAAGATAAATTTTAGTCTTATTCTAATGTTATATAAGTAGTGATACATTTTAAAATTTTCTGTTTGTATCATTTCTTTTAATATGTAGTATGATAATCGAAAAAAATATATTTAAGAAATTCAAACAATGTGTTCTTCTCCACCAAATTCATTTTTTGGTAAGGTTTTTATTAGTTTTTTCGTCATCAAGTTTGTAGTTTTTATCTAATTCATAAATTTTCTTCTAATTAAGTGTTCGAAAAATGCATATTCAGAAAGTTTCGGCCGATTAAAGTCTTGGGCCAAGGCTATAATTAATTTCTTATATTGTATCAATCAAATGATTAAACTAACTAATACCTCTATTATGGTTCAGCTACTAAACTAACTAAATAATACAGACTGTTTCCCCGTGAATTGTGTATAGTCGTATAAGTTGCATTTTGATATTATGATTCCCGCTTTTATTTTGGCGATAGTTTTACGTGGGGCTATGCGTTGAATTATATTTTTCTTTATCAAGTAGGCAACTATTTTTAATTATTGTATTTTAAACAGTTTTGACAATAAGTCATATGTACTAACATTTTCCGTGTTTATAAATAAAAATCAAATAATTTAGCGTTTGTGTATTTATGAAAATAAAATATAATAGCTTTCATGTTTTTATATGATTATTTTTAAATAAATTTAGTTTTAGTTTTTCCAACATTTGGAAACGCATGGTCTTTATCCGGATTTTTCCCGTTTCTCCAACCTTTGCTATTTGTGTTTGAGCATAACAAAAAAAAATATTTTTTTAAAATTATTATTGTGTAAGTATTTTCTTTCAAATTAATCAAAACATATGTGTATGTACCAATATGTAATACAACTTACACTTTTATTATGTTGCTTTTATTTATGTTGATAATAATGCCACCATTCACGAATAAATTCTATGCGAGGATATTTGACATTAGCCGTGTTTCTTCACGTATGATCTGATCCGGATCAGATCATATCTGCTTCCCTTTCATTTGTATAGCCGCGTTTCATGAAATCAACACAAAAATTGTATTATGTTTTGTTTTTAGGTTATTATATTGATACTAGTAGCATTTTGGTTCAAAATTTTGATACTAACCCTGGAGATAAACTCGACGCGACCGACGTAACTAAGAAAATAAAAAATGTTAAACTATACGAATTTGCACTAAAGCAATTATACTCGACGCGACTAAGTAAAAAAAAAAAGTTGATTTAACTTTGACTTTTTATTCTTTTTAAGTGCTAAAGTGACATCTTACAGAAATTTTAAGAAATAATATCCCCTTTTTATTTTTTTTTATCATTTTGACGTTTGACAAACCAATATCCCGCTTTTCATAATTTTTTTATTCTCTCTGCTTGATTCATATTATTATTTTAGAATTATAATTTAAAAACGATGTAATTACAATTTTATTGTTCCACAAATGTCACAGAAATGTCAAAAACGTGAATACAAATAGTCAGTTTATCTTAGCATACTTGTGAGCGCGTTTTTGACCTTTTAAAACGTCTGAGTAACAGGCAATGGTAACGTCGAGTATATCACATCTATAAAACAATTTTTATGTTTATTTCATGAAACGCGGCTATACAAATGAAAGGAAAGCAGATATGGTCTGATCCGGATGAGATCATACGTCGAGAAACACGGCTATTACTCACGGTGAGAACCATAATACCAAAATTTGAATGCGGCGGCTTGAAGTCGCTAATTGACTCTTTGATGAGAACCATAATAAGGATATAAACTTAAGGCATAACCAGCGAGTTTGAAACAAAACACTAAAGAAACCTTACGGAATTTTAAGCTGTTAGGCTTTGTTAAAATAACAATTTAACGAAACTGATCGAACAATTATTAAAGCCAGTTGGCGAGTCAGAAATGTCATTTAACATACATATTACAGATGTCGCCTTGTGTCTTACATTTTTTACTGACTCGCTGATTAAGCTATACAATTTTCGAAGCTTTTGCTGTTGTGTCGTAGACGACGAGTAACCTCATAAATTGACACGAGGTTACAGAGCTCTCACAATGCAAAAACTTTTTACTTTTGACTTTTGCCTTTTGATTTTTTTTAGCTCGCACAATGAAAAAGAAAATTAAATTGAAGCCAACTTCATCATTATTAAGAATTGTTTACAAAAGTTGTTTACAAAAATTGTGACATTTAATTTTCCAACCTCTATATAGTTAATAATAATTTTTTTAATTTTTTTGTTCTCGTATTTCTTAAAAAAAATTAATTTTGTAATAAAAATTGAAAGTACAATTAATTATAATAGTATTTAGACAGTGTACTAAATAGAAAATTATAAATTATTTTTTTGTTGGGTTATGTTATGCTGACATTTAACGAAAAATATTTGTTGGCGCCTATTTTAAAATGTTGTTAACTTCATTCGTTTCAATTCTTAAGGCAAAAGTTAGGAGTTCGATAACTTTTTCTAAAAGATTTTTACCAACATAACGAACAAAAAATTTTTTTTTCTCAAAATAAAATTAATACAAACTTGTATTTAAAAAGTAAAAAGTTTTGCATTGTGAGAGCTCTGATATTGTGTATAATTCAATCACTTCAATTAATGAACGTCAAAGCAAGCAAATTCGAATGCGTGTTGACCACCGTTTGCATTCTAAAATGAGTAGTTTAATAGTATGTACTTGTAGTTCGCGTGACGGTCATAGTTTAATATTTTTGGTTAACACTCATAGCTTTTACATAATTTCCAATTGGACAAATTGACTGTCAAAATTTGTCAAATATTTATGATCATGTAATTTGGTGTTTATAATCCATTTAAAATATGTATTTGACTGATGTGAGCTATATATATACATTTTTGTATAAATAAAAGATTATTTTATTTATTATTATTAGTTAACAGTATTTCTACTGAATTTTTCTGCACATATATTCGCACAGTTGCAATCATTGGTTTTAATCTATTTACAAAATATCTTACGTGCAAATTTTATACATTATGTAATCTGTGGCAAATAGCAATAAGTTTTTATAATTATTTCAGAGAATTGAAGAAAAAACCTATGCCTTAATTTTATTTGCTTAAAAGTTTTTTCACCAGCTACATATGTATCTACAGACCTTTTTGGCCTTCGACGATCTACAGCAGTTTCTACTTAGTTATAGTTGATTCTCACTGTTCTAAATTCTAAAATAAAATTATTTTCCACATAATTTTAAAATATCCTGCCAATTACTTAAAAGTATAATATTTTAATTCATCAAATGAATTAAAATATAATAAATTATTGCCTACCGTTTTTTCATATAGGTTAACATAAACAATTTTATGTTGTTTTGACATAACTGTCAAAATAAGTATGCTTAAATCGAGTCGGATGATTTTTCGTACTATACTTATTTAAGATGGCGGCAAATAAATAATTTCAAATAAGTGTCGGTTTCGAAAACAGCCTAAGATATACAAAAAAAAATTAAGCAAAATTAACACTGTGCGAGAATTTGAGTATATTTTATTTTGTTGCTATTTTATCCCTGCTGCAGATTTTTCATCGATTTGAATTTTTTTTAATTTGGAGGGGAAATTTGTTTACGAAATGGCTAGTTTTGATTAGCTGAATATTTTGCATCGAGCAAAAACCATATAAATCGTATCGACTTGAGGCAAACAGTATTACTATAAGAAAACCATCATTTACCTGATTGACATAACCGATTCCAATGCATTGGATTGCAACATGCATATACTGGATCTTGACATGACGGTATTCGTTTTAATTCCTTTGCACTTTTTAAATCCGGCCACCGCCACAAACGACATGCAATGACATGCGGTTCGACGTCTATAATCAAATCCTTTGGTATTAGCACACAATCGTTTGGTATCGATTGCTGGCATTCTGGCACATTTCCGTCTATCCTTTTTTGGCTCATTTCCACTAATTGATATAATGTTTCCAGCTGACGATCCTTCAGTTTTTCGACAAGACCTCGAAATAACCGATGATTCAACTCCTCTTGACATCCGTAATCCAATGATGTCGTATGCGAATTCGGTGACGAGGTACAACAGTTTCCGAATGGATTTATCGACGTCGATGATTGACTTGAAGCTATAGAATTTTCGTTGTAATATATAACGCTTTCGCCTCCATTTTGTGTTATTTGTCGAATATATGCTGTCGATTCTGTTGACATTGTTGTGTCGCTTAAATTGATTAAATGATTTTCGTCGCCTCTTGCACCATAGTACAATTGATCTAGATTTAATTCTTGAGGAGGATAAGATGTTGTAAATGGATGGTGATTGTCCGATAAGGAGATACGAGATCGCCATAGTCGTTTCCACAGACTTTTTTTTTTGCTTTGAAAAAACATGGGGGGACATAAAATGCATTGGTAACAACATCGATCTATCTTTCCCTCATCATCAATTTTAGTTATTATTCGTAAAACTACTGCTACGGTTACTACTTCTACTAATGCTATTATTATGATTAATTTTTTTTATTATAACAGCCGCTGTTTTTGTTACGTTTTCTTTTTTGGCGAGAATTTTCTTTCGATTTATTTTTATTCCAAACACTTTGATTTTTATGATTTCGATAATATCGATCATGTTACTGTATCACAATAAAATTATATAAATAAAACACCTTAAGTAGTATACTCATTTATAAATTAAGTAATTATCCACTTTTCAAAATATATCACACGGCGCCACTGGAATATTTTATTAATATTTAACTTTTAGTAAAATTCGCACTGATATAAAGTATAATTTACACAGTTAAATATACAATTTTATTACTCAAAAATTTGTTGTATGTATATACAATATAATATAGCTACATGTATGTGTAGAAAAATACAAATAATTGATATGCAAAAAATCACTAAAAGTTTAATAATATGTACACATTTATAATTTAAATATTATTTTAATAAACAAGTTATTAAAACACAATGAAATTAAAACCAGTAAATTATTTTTTAATCCAAGAAGAAATATTATGACATTTTTGAAAGGTTATGTCAATCAAAAACATCAGATTTTACTACGAATTTACTTCACACACACTAAAACCATTTACTTTTATTAAAAAATGATATGATTTCTATTTAATTTATATATACAGATATGTTTCATTACAATAATATTGCACAAATATCGCAATTTGCATTTCACGTCACGATAAATATAAAAAATACTTTAAAATAACAAAAAAATTACTTTTTTATTTCTATAGACTTCATTCTTTATTCTACGAGAATTTTTAATATACTGATAATTTTTTATTTTTTTATTTCAATTTTTTTATTTAATACACTTGTTGTTTCATTTATCAAAAAGAGACAAATATAGTGAAAATGATGAGTTTTTCTTTTAAAATAGTTTTTGTGTTTAGCGCTAGGGTTTTAAATAGCGTGGGATCTAGCGCCACTTTATATATTTTCGATGATTTTAATTTTTTCTTTACATATACTTGAACTGTTCTTTTTTATTCGTGTCGTCCTTTTCTACTTTAGTTTCGTGATATTTCTTGAAATCAGGGGTTTAAATATATTGCTTCAACAGTTCAAACCCATATCGTTATACATAAATATAATATGTATTATATACAATTTTTTAATACTAAAATTTATTTAGATATGGTTCTTGCAATATTAATAGTAGTATTTCTACATATTTCGCATATATTTTCAAACATTATTCTAGTCGAAAATACAATTCCTATTGATATTATATTTACCAAGTAAATATATTTGTAAGTCGTATAACGAGATATGTACCTATATTAGAAATTTTTCAATAATCGAGATTGCCCTAATCAATCACATAATGCTAAATACAAACTATCATCATTCATCATGGATTAAAATTTCGAATAAAGGCGATCAGTTTATAAACCCTGGTGTCTAGACAAGATGAAAAAAAATCGAAAACAATTTTGTTAAAACGTGTCGCGACAACTTTATCTCTTTCCACTTCATTTGTATGAAAGACAAAGAGAACTATAAAATAAATTAAACTAATTAATATCATATTTAAAAAATTATTATATATCTATCTCCACATATTTTATTTTATTTATTGTTTCTATATTTATCTCGATTTTGCTGTTTCATTTGAATGTCTTACAATAAAATTACAAAGACCGGTCCGGTACTAAAAAAAAACAAAAGAATAATAAACATGTTCGTTTAGGCATTATTGTCTTTTATTGAGATATGTCAAATAGCGGCGCCACCGCGCCACTATGTTATACTTGTTATAGCTGAAATATTTAAGGAAGTGGATTTTGTAATTTTCTTTTATATTAAATGTTAAACAAAATGGTTTATTTATAATTTTGAATACAAAATGGCAGTTTAATATTTTTAGAGATGAAAATTTGAATTGATACCTATTTCAAAGTTTTTCCAAAAACCTCGGACAAATCTATACAAACATACATATATATATATATATATATATATATATATATATATATATATATATATATATATATATATATATATATATATATATATATATATATATATATATATATATATATATATATATATATATATATATATATATATATATATATATATATATATATATATATATATATATATATATATATATATATATATATATATATATATATATATATATATATATATATATATATATATATATATATATATATATATATATATATATATATATATATATATATATATATATATATATATATATATATATATATATATATATATATATATATATATATATATATATATATATATATATATATATATATATATATATATATATATATATAATATATATGTATATACATATATACATATACATATATATGTATATGCATCATATATTTTGATTTTTCCATTATTATTGTATATACATATAATAATTAAACATAATTCTAATAATGATCCAACATTTTAGCAGGCTTTATTGCTTCAAGGATACCAAATTTTAGTCGATCTTTCCAAGTAGATATTCATAATAAAATAAACGAGAGATTGTTTTGCATCAACCATGACAACTAGACAGCTTTCGTGTGTTTCACTATCTGAGGGGTTGGAAAGGTGGACTAAAACCCTTTTAAATTACTTTCTTTTTTAAAATTTCCATTTAGTATAATATAAACAAAAATCTCAATACTAAGTTTTAGTCGACTTTTCCAAGCATTCACATAGTAAAACACACGAGAAATTGGCTTGCATTTGTGATAGATAATTCTTCGTGTGTTTTGCTATATGACTGCTTGGCAAGGTCGACTAAAAGTACAAGCAATGTAACTTTGCTCTCGTGTTATTAATTTATATGATTCGTGTTTGAATCCTATACACAAAATGCATATTCAAAATGTATAGTACAACTTATACTAATATTTGTTTGATGTCGAATGATTTATTTTTTTATAAATACATATGTAAATATTTTCTTGAATGGTAAATTGAAGGTTGTGGGCATTGCCGACTTATGTAGCTTTGGCTCATAGTATTTTGAACTTCTAGTATTAATAAAGTTACAATTTTTAATGTTCTTAATAATTTTTGACAAATAAACAACTTTTCTAAAGAATGATCCAATAGGAGGTATTTTTTCCAATTGGGATTCATGCGTGATAACTGTCATGTTCATATGACATTTGTGTATTGTGTTCAGTTTTCATTGATATTTCACCATGAATAGAGTTAAATCTCTGTCTTTAAATTTCATCCAATAAGTTATAATTAATTTTTGGTTAGTATAATTATTATATTTAACTAATTAATTATGATTAATTTAATATTCAAAAACAAACCCCAAGCTGCTTCGAGGCTTATAGCTTCAATAAAAATAAATGCTTAAAGTAGTAGTAAATTCTACTTGTTATAACATTTGCTATAGTACATAAGGAACAAATGCTTCTCTACTCACAGTGAAGTAATTTCTTGTAGTATTAACGAATGTTACGTTTTATTCATACCATACAATTTTTTTTAAATGAGCTCAAAGCTCAGTCATCAATAGCCTGATCAAAATATATCTAAATTCGTGGATCATGAAAAAAAAATTCCCGCACCAAATCCGGCTCGCGGATTTTCAGTTGGGGAGCGCTATTTAACAATATAATTTTGTTTTTATTTTATTTGGATGTTCTAATAATAATATTTCGTTTGTAAATATTTTGTCTATATTTTCCAATTGGCTTTATTTGTAATTCGTATAAGAAATTGATGTCATCGCAAGCTGTGCAAAATATCAAAATTGAAGAAATGATTCATGGACACCAACCATAAATAAATAAAATTATGGTTTGAATTAAGGTGAGATACGGAAGTTCCATGGTCTTCAAGTATTTTCGATAAGGGAACAACACAAATTAAACATATAAATTATATAAAAATAAGTGAAGCGACTTCATGGCGACTTGGAAAAATGAGAAATAAAAAATACATTCCGAATGGAAAAAACTGGTTTTTTGCAAAATACTTTTACTATTTTTCCATTAAATTTCTCATTTAATTACACCTGTTTGCAATGGATTTAAAGGGTGTTCCAATAAGAATACCAAATTAAAACGCGATATTTTTTCTATATTTGGTTGGTCTGAAGAATCTCTGACACTTTCGGAAACTTCATCATTTGTAATCTACCATTGTTTCGATTAGTAAAGATAGAACGCTTCACGAAAGAATACGCGTTTTTATTTTAAAAATTTGATGATGGTTTACAAATTTGAAAATTTTGCGGAGAAGGAACGAAAAGAACGTGTGGAATGTTTGGACCAGAAACTGCACCAACTGAGTCAACGGATTTAGACAGTTCGGATTTATAGTGAAATCGTGAAAACATCGCAGTGTTGTAGATTAGAACAATATGTGTTCAAAAACACGGGAACATCCGTTCGACATCATTGCTATCAATACATTTTTGAGGTACGCTTGGCGGTAACTAGTGGTATAAAGCTAACTGACATATGGTTCCAGTCGGGTGATTCGATCATACTTCAAACGTGCAAGTCAAAATGACATTCTTTTCCATTATTAATTTAATAAATTTCCAATAAAATGTTTAAAAATAATCGATTAATCAGTAAAGATTTGTTTTATAAACATTTAATCTGACGGTTTTATTGGAACACCATTTAACCCTTTATATTTATATGTATATAGATAAATACTCGTATATGTATATATATATATATATATATATATATATATATATATATATATATATATATATATATATATATATATATATATATATGTATATATATATATATATATATATATATATATATATATATATATATATATATATATATATATATATATATATATATATATATATATACATACATATATATATAACCGGTATATTTTCGTCGTTTCAATAAAGTAGTTTTTGGAATGAGGGGAAATATGTTATGACCAAACTATGTATTAGACACATTATTAATAATATACAGAAATTAATATGTAGCAAATTGCAAATTGTTATAAAGTGTGTTAAATGAAAAGATCAAATGATGTAAAAGGAGCGGCTGGAAATCCGGTTTTCCCAATCGAGTTTTACCAGTGCCTTATTCCAAAATCCAATCAAATAGAGGGGTTTCCAATAGGAATGATACCATTTTAAATGGTTATAATGGCAGCACTGCGTATTATTGACATTTCTTATGTCATTTGTGTTTAGTGGTTTATGCCATTTAATCATGGAAAGATACACGCTTCAACGACGTTTAGAAATTGTTAAATTTATTTATCAAAATCAGTGCTCATTTGTGAATGAGGGTTTTCCAGTAAGAGGTTTGTTTCATGATGAAAATCCGGATCATTTTGATGCATTTGAAGGACAAAATCAGCGAAGATACGACGTTTATGGTGATCGACCGGCTTGAGTTCTTGTGTTAACTGAACTTTAAAAGTCTTAAGACCTAAGTCTTTATATAAAATGCGGTGTAATGTCGTTTGTGGAATGATAATCTAATTCCAAAGATCGACGAGGAATCGACAAACCTGGGTTTTCTTCAACACTACGGGCTACAGCAGCAATATTCTCAGTTGTTCTTGAGCAAAGCACACGGTTACGATTCTTCACGTCACTAACTTGTCCCAACAGCTCAATTTTTTCCACCACTTTCACTATTACCGGCCGAGAAGGTGCTTTACGACGACCAAAAAGTGATTTAGTTTTGCGAACTGTGACTGCAGTATTTTCACCCACCATTTTTGTAGTGAATTTTAACAATTTCATTGGGTTGTCGAAGCGTGTATCGTACCATTTTTAGTAATGGCGTAGTTTTTACTTGTCAAATGTCAAAAGATGACAGCTTCAAAATTGACAGATGCCCAAATAGCAGGCTATTCAAAATAAAAGTTCTTATTGGAAAACCCTTTATATATGCATAAATATATTGCAATAATGAGTTTACATACTTTTAAACTGTTTTATGTAAGCTCGAAAATTTGTTGATCAATGTTGTTGTAGTAACATAATAATGTATAAAACACATTAAAAACCAAAGAAGAATTATTCCAGATTTATATCTGAGAATTTAATCGTAATTCGTAAATGGAAAATATAAGAAGTGCTTAAAGTTTTCTGGAAATGGATATATAGGGTTGCAGTTATTAAGAATTTCTTGAAATTCGTCATACCATTCATTAAGTCGTCTTCAATTTTTTTGTGTTTTTGAGAAACTTTATATATAAGAATATATGTTTTATCTTTTCCATTGTATATTAATTTTATACCTTTAGGATAAAGGCTATTATCTTAATGGCAAACTTCTTTTTTCCGAAACATCACTAAAATTTGTTGCATTTTTCAATTCAATTTATATTAATAATTATTATGGATACACAGAAGAACAAAGAACGCAAACGAAGCAATAATAAGTTTCGGATAAAAGATTTAAAAACAAATTTAAATATATATGTAGGATGTTTAATGCATAATTATATTGACAGTATTGCTTTGGTGAAATCGAAAAAATATATGTTTTGAATTTATGTTATATGAAATAGAACTCAAATTGTTAGATATTATATTATATTCCTTTTAGAATTATTTGTATGAAATTGTTGTTGCAAAGTTTCTAAAGCACGACAAGTATTATGTACTCATATTTATATACTGAACTTTATTAAAGCAAAAGTACATATGTTGTTATAATCTTATCATTTTATATAAACTATATCCAATATAATATACATACTTATATACCAACAATGTTTTACAAAGTACTTACTGGTCTATAATATCTAAAAATAATAATAATAATACAGTGTTTAAAGGCCATTACTGGGCCGTTACTGCGTCAACAATCTGTCTCCAACGGTTTCAATCCTATGGGCTTCGTCTTGATACAGTCCTAGACAACCTGAAGAAGCCAAGTTATTCTCTACACCGTGGAGCCATCGTCGCCTGCAACGACCTCTGACCATATGGTGACTCTCCTTTGAGAGATCGCTGCACAATTCGTTCCGGATCAGCACGCAGAACGTGACCGAGCCAGCGTACTCGCTGAGATCTTATTTCATGCACAATATCGGGGATCTTCATCAGATCTCTGATCTCGATATTGTACAGAGCTCGGTATGTGCCATCTATTTCGCCTTTTGGGCCGTAAATCACACGCATGACTCTCCTCTCAAATGTAAGGAGCCATCTCTTGCACTCATCCGTCAGCGCCCAACTTTCACATCCAAACATAACAATGGGTCTGATCACTGCTTTGTAAAGCTTCAGCTTCAGGACACTTGATAGGTGTTTAGATTTTAGCAGTGGCCTTAGAGGATACAAAGCACGGCTGCCAGCTACCAGCCGCACTTTAATATCCTCACCCACACTGTTATCGTGAGTGATAAGAGAGCCCAAATATTTCAACCTTCTCACTCTTTCAGACGTGTAGTGGCCACTACTAAAATCTGGTGTGCCATTGTCCCTATATAACCTGAGAGCATGTATTTCGTTTTGGATTCATTGATCTGAAGTCCAACAGAAGCTGAAAATTCTACAAGCGGATCAAGTATTTCCTTCACTCCTTTGCTATTCAGTCCAATCACGCATATGTAATCTGCATATACAAGCACCTGATTGGACTGACGATATAAGATGTTGCGCTGAGCTAGGTGTTTCAGTTTTACGAAAGATGTATTCCAACATGAAGATTGAAGAGGTTCGGGGACAGAGCATCTCCCTGCCTAACACCCGTGCTAACTGCAAAAATTCTTGATAGCCTGTTCTCAACTTTAACACAGCGTTAAGAGTGCGGAACCTCAGTAGGTTCCAACCATTTTAATAAAAAAAAGACTGTGTCGCTGTCATTCTATACAATCGTACCATTTTTGTTGGCTATAATATCTAATCCGTAACTAAATGGTAGACATGGGAATGGGGGTTCAAAAATTTTTTAATATTCTATTTATTACTTCGAAATTTAGGATTATCGGAAAACAAATGTCTTAAGATTCGATAAAATTTGACAATTCCTAATAATACTGACTTTTAGAATCACTTCTACGCTAGAAGCATTTTTTTACAAAAATTAAATTCGATATTTGTCATTTCAAAACAACCAAAATGTTTGAAATAGAAAATCACAAATTAAATTTTCGTAAATTCGTTCCAAATTAAATACAAAAAAATGGAAAAATTCTAGAATTCTAAATTTCTCATGAATTTTGACTTGAAATTCAAAATTGTAAATATATACATATATGTATGTACGAGTATATTCAAAAATTAAATTTAATTTTAAAAATCCGAAAATCGCTACAATTTTATTTATTTTACAATTTTCGATTTTATTATTATATATATGTATATATATAATATATATACGGGTACAATGTAAATTTCATTACCAGAAATAACACAAATATGTTAGTCACATAATATTACTATAATTATATTGCCAACAATTAAAGTCAAACCATATTAGGCGACACACCAATTTTCGGTAAATATCAAAATTTTCCGTCGAATTGTTCAGAATATATTAATCCATATAGGAGAGATACTTATTAAAATAATATTTATATAATATAAACATGTATTAAAATTGACAAGACCTACGATTCGTTTTTAAAATTATATTCACCTTGTCGCTGAAATGAAATGAAAGACAAGAAAGCAGTCAAAAAGTGGAGAAGTGTGGCGCCATCGAAAAAAATTATGACAATCTAACGTAATAATTTTAATAATATTGAATATTATAAAAATAATTAAAATTAATTCCACGTCTTAGACTTGGACATCAGGTCGCCGCAAATCAATATTGCTGTATTACCTCAATATGCAATTTATGTGAAATACGCTACAATATAAATACCGATAATGGCGAAATATTTATTTTTTGTTAGTGTGTAATTACCATAAAAGTGTGTTTCTACAATTTGCCAGAATGCTTCAGTCAGCTTTAAATTGCAATACACAGGTAAAACTATTGGGTTGTTCGATGGACTTATTATTACTAGTAGTTAATGTTTTTTTTATTTTTTTAAATTTACATTTAATAATATCACACTTGTTCAGTTGTACTTGTACCTATGTGAGTACAAACAACAGAGTATACAAAAAAAAAATATAATAAAAAAGGCGCCAAACTTCAATATCATATTCTTATTCTCTTCATGGGGAAAAATTGTAATCTAAAATAAGATATGTTGTCATATCGTGTTAAATTATAATATAATGGTATTTTATATATGATGCATGTTACAACAAAATACATACATCCATTGAAATATGGCAAATTTTGTGTTTCTGAAATCAGAAATATATATAGGTAATCATAACCTAAACTACAAACGTCCATATTTCGTAGATAAATTAAAATATTTACAATTAGTATTCATTGTCAGGATGTCACGAAATTCATCATACTCGTTAATTATTATACTAAATTGTGATATATTCATCAAACCGAACTTTTTTAAATGGTACTTACTCATAACATTAAGTTGCAGTTCTATTTAAAAAAAAATACTTGCAGTTATACAAAAATAACCTGTTGAATTGAAAGTTCCCAGACTTAATTTACATCTTATATTATTGATTGAAATTGTAATTTATTGAATAGTATCTTAAATTTGTATTAAAAGAATCATATCTAAAATTAACCCCAAATAAATTTGAGAATAAATTTGATTGCTAGTGCAATAGACTTCGATTGAGTTATGTATTTTAAATGTAATTTCGCCAACAATTTGTAAGTACATAAATAAAACAACAAATTGGTTTTATTCATTAAAACAATTTTTTGAAACATGTAAACCAAAACAATCAGAACAGCCCTTCACGTAGTAACAAGTATGCTGGTTTTTGCATTTTTTAATAATAATAATGTAATATCTTTTGATTTGCTTTTTTAAAACTTAGCTTAGATGTCGCCCAACAAAAAAGTCGCCGTTATTATGTTCCAAACATTGTTCGGGTTTTTTTTTGTTTGTAAGTTTGTTATTAAAATGACACGAAAAGTTATCAAATAAAAATAACTTGTTAAATATATCAGTTAAAAGGATGTTGTAATATTTGGGTTATTCACTTTGATAATTTTATAGGTGGCAAGTACAAGTCGAATATTATTATTATTTTCAAAATAGCTTGAAGAAATAATTACAAATTAATTAATAAGATTATAATTCATATTAGTTCTGTTATAATTAAAATTGAAAATCATAATTGTTAATTTATAATATGAAAAATATCATTTATCTTCTTTGGCCTACAAACATTTCAGTTTCAGCAAACGAAACGTTTATTTTCGTAGCCAGAAGGTTTTACATCTTTGATATTTTAGGAAAAATTTGGATGTTATGGAAATTCGGTTTCACTCAAATACATTTATTACCACATTTTCCAAATTGTAGAAAGCATACATATAACATTTTATATATGATTATCACTTTGACACTATAACTCCACTGAAAATTAGAATCTAATAAAACCGTATCAAAATCTTTATTTTAGTGAGGGAGGGGAAGCCACTTACGTTTAATTATTAAAATAATGACTAATTTTAATTTTGAAAATTCACACTTTTTTTAAAAATAATTTTTTTTTAACAGTTTGAACACTTATACATATTGTATGTATATGTTAAATTTTCATGGCACTTTATTTCAATAGTTGAATTTGTTCAATATAAATAAGGACACACTGTGTAATATTATTAGATTTTTTAAATGTAGAATTCATATATGTAACACAACGAAAATTTTAAATTTTAAATTTCAAAATAATAATATTAATATTTATATTTAAATAAAAAATAAAAGAAAATGCTTTTCTTTTTTTCCTCCCCATTTGCTGTATTTTGACAAACTGAAAAAATTAGTAGTTTGTGATACAATTTACAAAAATATATATGTATGTATGTATGTGTGTACATATATATATATATATGTATACATATGTATTGGAAAATTGGATGAGATAAAACAAAATAAAAGCAAAATGTTATTTTCATCATCAAAGATGAAACTGAAAATACTACCCGCTCGTTGTGTAGTACTATATGAAATAGTTTAAGGGTTATACGTATACCAGAACTAGAGTTATGAAAATATTTGTAAAAAAAAAAGTTGTGTAGAGAATTGAGAATTCGAGCAGAAAACTAATATTGATAAAAATTATGAATGGGAAAAACACTTTTGGCGGAAAATATATAGTTTTGCTGTATTTAATTCATTTCTCATTTATATTTATAACTCAAAATCCCATGAATGATTTATAATTTTCGTTTATTATTTTATTTGTTTTCGGAAGTGAAAATAAAATATAGAAATTTAATGTATTCTAGTGGTGAAATATGTTAGGAAAGGATTAAATTTCTCATTTCGATAAATAATATAATTTGAATGCATTTCTAAAAATTTTGCAGTGGCGCCTTATTTTGTTTTATGTGGAACATTTGAAAAATTGTCTAGAGTAAACCGACGACCAACAGAACAATATAGAATTTATATGTACCGGAAAATTATCTTATTTCATTAAAAGAATATGTAAAGTGACAATGACATAAAAAATAATTATACAACATTTCATTTTGTTTTATCGTAGGACTAAACATAAAAATTTTAACTTATAGTTGATTTAATAAATGAAATATAAAAAATATAATAAACATAACTTCTGCAATCGAAAAATAGGTAGTTTAAAATCTCAAATTTTTAGCGGATTCTCGCAAGAACAAATTTTATTTAATTAAAAAACTTGAATTTTGTTATATAGCTTCAATATGCCAAGAAACATTTCTACTTTTCTCACGTACATAATTTTAAAAGGAAAAGTCAAATTATATTTGTTTTCTTGGATAAAAGGAAAAATAAAAACCAAATCTATGGGATTTTTGTCGCAAATTTTTATATTTTTATTTTTTGGCTCCATTCGGTCCTTTATACTAATAAAGTGATATTATTGAGAGAGATTGGGTGCCTATTTGCCTGCCGCCAATATGCGTCGAGACTACTTTTATATATTTTCTGTATTATATGCTTTACTTTTCCGTTGTGTTTTTTAAATTGTGAGACAGTCGTCCGTCTATATAAATTTTAATACATAATATGTTCTTTGCGCTTGATCATAGATTCACTGTGGCTTTTGATTTTTTAAATTATATATTGTGTGCATATATTATTAGTAATGTGTCAATTTTTACACTTACCTTACAATTTTAATGAATTCAATAGATTTATATCTATTTTTAAAAATAGTAGCTAGAGTTATTAAAAGGCCGAGCATGTCAAATTGCAATGAGAAATTGTTGATTTTGTCTACAGTGGACCATTTTAAAAACTAAATTTTATGTTCCTGATATTCTATTGAACCATCGCTGGCATTATGATGGATATAATTTATGTATGTATTTACCATGTTATTCTAAATACGAGTATAGCATATTATTATAAACTTACCAAATTATCTTGGAATTCAAATAATGATTGAATACGCAGTATTCACTGACGAAAGTGGAGACACGATGATAAAAAAACATGTAACTTTTTATATTTTCGAAATATTACAACTATTAACTCGAGACAAAAAGAAAACTAAATAATTTGGTGCCCGATTGACGGTATCAAACACAATTTTTCTCGTTTTACTTCATTGGCGATATTTATGGTGCTGATTGGAATGGTTGATTATAAAAGATAAACTAATCATATTTTATATCTTTAAATATTATAATAATCCGAAATATAAAATAAAATTAAAACTATTTTAATTGATATAGAACTTAGATTTGATGATGTGGTTGATGATAATTTATGGAATCAATCAACGATACATCGTACAAATTCATCCTAATTTCAGTACGTTCGATAAAAATAACAAACATATATCATTAATATATGCTCTTTTATTGGTAGCATTAGAGATATAGTCGGAGTAACTGATGGCGGATTCGAATGTGAGGAAGAAAACGAATATAATTTTAGTTACCATATTTTATCGTAGTAATTTTAACATTTGGGCGTATATCTCACTGGAAAATGATTCAAAAAATTCCAGTCAAGAAATGTAGTCTCACTATTTTATTTAAACTAAAAATACTGATCTATATTTCTGGCGTACCTCATCCCCAAAACAGTCATATTGGCCCATTATTATTTACATTGTTTATCAATGATATATCGTTGGCTGCTTTCAGTTTGAGAATTACATGCTGTTCGCTGATAATCCTAAAATTGTGGCTCAAGTTAGTAACATATACGACTGCATGAAAGTGCATAGAGACTTAAATAGGTTTTGTATTAACAATTAACAACAGATTGAGTCTGAATGTGAGCAAGTGTAAGACCTATTTAAAGCAATACCGTTTAAATCATCTATTTAAATCAATACCACCATCTACACAACGAAGCTGTTGATAGAGTTGAGTTCATGTTCGATCTGGTTATAATGTTTTCGTTCGACGCTAGCTTTACCAGACACGTTATTATCGAAAAGACATATGTTATGTTAGGCTTCATTACGCGAAATTGTAAAAATTTTTGCCTGAGGTACCGTTGAAATAAATTAAATAGTTTGTATGTCAAAAGCCCCTGTAGTCGGGGGGCACTCACTTGCCTCATAAATCTAAATTTCACGAACATGTTTTCCAAGAATACTGTTTTAGCGTTGCTGTTTGCTTAAATTTACAATATATGTATAGATGTTTCCGTTCACTGTTTTCGCTTAGCAGTTTTGCACACGTTGTTTTTGAAGTTTTACTTTATTCAAATTTTATTATTTTATTAATTGCAGTCGAATTTGATATGCATACAATATGATTGATAGTGACTGCTCTTCCCAAAGGTTCAAAATAGACTCTAATTCATAATTAATTTTTTCTTTTTATATTCTCTTTTCGTTTTTGGTTGGACAAAATGAATTTACACACTAATATAAAAATAATAAATACACGTATCAATAAGTTCACTTTTTAGCGTGTTGTAAATGTTAGCGCTTTAACAAATACCACCACAGTATCCTTTTTGCGTGTCGTACGAGGCGACTAAACGGTTGGATCGCTGGGCTGACGACCCGCATCCGAAAAAAAATTACCTATTTATAAATAAAGTCGACAAAAAGAAAAATGGATACCGCCCAAAAAACACCGGTCACTAGTGTCTATTACTAATTTATCGTTATATTTTGAATAATATTGTTATGTGTGCTATATCGGAATTTTTAGAATTAGATAAAAATAAATAGAAACTAATTTCGATATGTTATATTATATTAATACAATAGTGATTATTATTTAAAATAATAAGTTTTTAAGATGTATATTTTTGAATATAATTTAAATTAAATTTAAAATATTTTATATACATATTTAATTGAAAAGTTGTGTGTAAATAAGTATGTTCTACAATGTACTCACTAGTAGGAACAGCTAGCGATAAATAAATATAACTTCATCGGCCAATGTTCGCCATTATTCACTATTCGTAACAATGTGAATATTCGACGAATCATGTGGACAAATAATATAATACATATTCGCCAACTATTATATTTGGCGAATATTCGCCAAACGTCATTCATTGGCCGCGGCTTTATAAATATATGTAATCATAAATCTTCTTAGAAATCTACTAATACCTGTATAGTTAACATTCTAACTGTGGTCTCTGTTATCAGATTTTCATAAAACAAAATATTGGAAAGATTACAGTCTCTTGGGTCAAATAATATTATATCAATACTTAATACTAATTGTATTTAGTTGAAATTCGTTGTTTAACTTCCAAAATCTAGTATAAAGCTTTGGAATACTCTCCATGGTGATGAACTACATTCAGCTCGTGTGTGTGGACAATAGTACTGGCGTAAGCATCTCGCTAAAACTCGGTCACATTCACATAATCGTGCCGCACATGATCCAGATCCACCCCATTCACCATGATCGATCGCTGAAATGAATGATTATTAATGATGATTTCTGAATGATGATGGGTGATTTCTTAATATAAAATATATGAACTGAATTACCGCAGAGTGGTCGACCCTTGTAACATTTCCATAAATATGGCACAAAATATTCTAAAAACATTGGACACGAAGATTCTGAATAGCAATAGTCGTGCATTGCACAACAACTATCAATTCCATCAAGAGCCTTTCCAGAACCGAGAAATCCACAATAACAACCATACCCTTTGTAAATCAACGGATCGCAACCGGTTCCACATTTAATCATTGAGTACAATTCAACAACACCACGTTTTATTCTTCCTTCACGATCTTTGACCATTTGTTTTATCGTAGCATTTGTTTTAGATGAATCATTGCTAGAAGTATACAAATCTATATCAGTGGTGATTATTACTACATTTATCCATCATATACTACATTGTTCGTCATTGTCCTTGTGTTGGGAGGCACGCATGTGTCGTAAACCTAAATTGCACGAACATGTTTTCAAGAATACCACCATAGTATCCTTTGCTTGTCGAAGAAGACAACTAAACGGTTGGGTCGCTGACGACCCGCATCCGTATAAAATAAAATCTGTTTATAAAGTCAACAAAATGAAAAATAGATACCGCCAAAACAACACGTACTCGGGCACGAGATTTAGGATCGGCACGTGAAACGTTCAGTCACTTAGGAAACCCAGTAGCATTGGAGGGGCTAATTAAGAGCTGGCAGAAATCAGGAAGACTTATGTGGAAAACTAGGTCCGTACTTCCGATACGAAACTGCGATCATGGTGAGAGAAAGATGTACTTTGCAATTGCTCGCACATTTTCCCCTCACAAATGCAAGCACATTTTCCCCTCACAAACAGATACATTTGGAAACATGAATATACACATTCTCGTAAAATTTCCCACAGCCAAATTGACCACGTGTTAATTTCAAAATGGCGAGCTCTGGTTGTGCAGGATGTGAGAACTTATCGGTCAGAAATCAAATACGTAGACAGCGATCATCATTTGGTCGCTGCAAAGCTATGATGGAAGTTTTCGTATACAGCTCCGGGAACACATCGAGACGCATGGAACGTTTCGACTGTGAAGGTCTGATAAATCAAAATCAAAAGAAACGATATCAGGATCTTGTTAGCGACAACATTGAGGAAGCTAATTACCAGTCAAGACTGTGTGAAATCTGACATAATGAAGTGCAACAACAATCTCACAATCGCGAGAAACAACAGGGCTACTCTTACTAGTAGGGCAGCTAAGCGGATCTGTAGGCGGAAAAAGCGAGAATGGTGGAACGCTGAGGTTCTGAAAGTACAACAGCTCAGCAATGAGCGCAGTTCGCGTTATTACTTTAACTATGATTTGGGACCTCCAACTGCCATTCGGGACCAGGATGGAAACCTCTGTGTCAACATCGCAACAGTACTCGACGCATGGAATCGACACTTTATCGACCTGCTTGGTGTTCATCATGCGTCACAGACTGCAGTTGAGTCACCTTAAATATACAGACTACCTAGATTTGCATTGAAGATCCATCCCATGAAAATTCACTAGAGCCATGCAGAGGCTAAACTAAACGAAACCGCTCACCTGGGGTGGACTGCATTACTTGGATACTTTGTGGAAATGTCTTTTCAACCTTATTCGATTAGTATGACAAACCGAAGTAATGCCTGACGAATGGAAAGGCCCAAGTGGCCGCGATGTGCCCTATCTTCAAGTATTGAGACTGCTTGAAGTGTGAGAATTATCGCGGTATAGCTGTCCTTTGGACAGCATACAAGTTTTTGTCCTACATTATATTGGATAGAATCATCCCTCTGACGGAGGGCCTGGTTGGTGACTATCAAGGAGAATTTCACTGATCGATCAGGTCTTTTCGTTGCGGATGATGCTATCTAAATATTATGCGACTTCTATCCCCGTTCATCAGGTGTTCCTGAATTTCAGTCAGGCCTATGACTCGATCAATCTTGAGAGTTTGTGGTCTGCGCTGAAATACCTAGGAATGCCACCAAAAATGGTACGATTGTGTAGAATGACAATGACACAGTCTCAATGCTGTGTTAAAGTTGAGAACAGGCTATCAAGAATTTTTGCAGTTGACTCGGGAGCTCGGCAGGGAGATGATCTGTCCCCGATATTCTTTAATCTCACGTTGGAGTACATCTTTTGTAAAACTAAAACACCGCAGCGCAACATCTAATTTCGTTAGTCCAGGTGGTGGAATATGCAGGTGACATATATGCCTGATTGGACTGAATAGCAACAACGGAGTGAAGGAAATGCTTTATCCGCTTGTAGAGTTTTTAGCTTCTGTTGGACTGAAACCCCTATAAGCAAGGTCATGTGTTTCGTTTTGGACTCATCAATGAGTCCAAAACGAAATACATGATCTATGGTTATATACGGACAATGGCACACCAGATTTTAGAAGTGGCCACTACACGTTTGACGTTTGAGGGAGTGTGGAAGTGCAAATATCACTCACGATAACAGTGTGAATGAGGATATTAAAGTGCGGCTGGCAGCAAGCAGTCGTACTTTGTATCCTCTAAGGCCACTACTAAAATCTAAACACCTATATCAAGTGCCGTGAAGCTGAAGCTTTACAACGCGATCATCAGGCCCGTTGTTATGTTTGGATGTGAAAGTTGGGCGCTGACGGATAAGTACGAGAGATGTCTTCTTACATTTGAGAGAAGGGTCATGCGTGTGATTTACAGCCCAAAACACGAAGTAGATGGCACATACCGAGCTCTGTACAATATCGAGATCGGAGATTTGATGAAGATCTCTGATATTGTACATGAAATAAGATTTCGGCGAGTATACGCTGGCTCATACGCGTTCTGCGTGCAGATCACCATATGGTAGGCCTCAGAGGTCGTTGCAGGCGACAATGGCTCCACGGTGTAGAGAACGACTTATATAGCTTCTTCAGATTGCCTTAGACAGTATGAACACCAACCACAGGATCGAAATCGTTGGAGCCAGATCGTTGACACAGTATGTGGCCAGTAGGGTTGGGTGAAATATAAAGTTATCTTTTCCACAACTCCAAAGAAAAAAAATCAGAGTCGTTAAATGGCATGATCTGGGCGGCCAATAGATGTATCCGAAACGAGAAATTACACGTCTATAGTAAATGTGAACATACCTTGATTTCATGCATATCTAGTACTCAATCAAGCTTTTAAAAACTAGAGTTCTACCTTCTTATATAATTTGCAATGGTATCGGTTTCAAAGTGTTTTGAAACTTTATAAAATTTATCGTGGAGGATGAAAATTTTGTCACTTTTAGAAAACTTTGTTACATTGCAGATTATCAAAAATATTCGGTTTTTGTGTATATTTTATTATCTTTTATCATAATATATCAAATTTCTAAAATTTTCAACTCAAGAAAATTTGAATTTAATTTAGATATTTTAAAATTCCAGATTTTATTTTGATGATTTATTAAATTCTGCTATTATGAATTTGAAAGGATAATCAAATTCTGCAATTGTCAAATTCAGGAGAAAGAAGAATTAACTTCTTTTGGTTCCTTACTTAAGTCATTTTTGTTTAGAGTTAATTCAACATTAAAAACTGTCCATTAAATTTCAGAGTTTCAGAATAAGATTTCAGAATTATATAATGCTGAGTAATTTAAAATATTTTAAGATTTTATCCAAACTCCTTATATCATTATAATTATAATAATTATTATTATTTATTTTAATTAATTCTCCAATTAAGTAATTAATTTATCCAAACAAAAAATTCTTTTGAAAATTTAAAATGGAGATAAAAAAAAATGTTGGTTATGCTTTAGTGGAGAAAGATAGGTTAGGAATAGGACATAGTGTTCCAAATCAGGATTCCAAATATTATCAAATCAAATTTGAAGATTTCCTAAAATATTTTATTGGTTAAATTTTAAATAACATTTCAGATTTCTTGAATCGTTAATATTTATCGATGTTTGACCAATTTCCAATACAATTTTTCGAAATGTTTACAATTACATAAATAAGTTTACTGATATGAAAGCAAAATTTGTTAAATTTAATTCATAATAATTCGCAGTTGATAGCTATTTGTTGAAATTACAAATTTAGTATTTCATTAATATTAATAATTTTTTTAATTAAGACTTAAGTAAATTTTAGAATTTGATAAAACTTCAATATTTAAAAAAACTCAAACTTTCATAAAATTTTAGAATTTGAATAAATTAAAACATAATAAACATTTTTGAAATTTGATAATAATTTGAGAATTTGAAAACTGGAAATTTGAAATATAATAAATGATAATAAAATACATAAACAAAAATCCTGCAGAATCCAATTATTTTATCATATTTCAGACTTCAATCAACACCGTGCGAAGTAGTTAAAGCTGCGGCGTTTATCTTAATCTCGAATCACAACAGGGGCCAGGATGCAAAAAATAAATTTCATCTCCCTCCTTACAATCAACGATTAAATTGAAATTATCTTTTTAATTTTATTTTAAATATTTGTGTGAGAATTTTAATTAATTAATTGCCAAAAGCACAATCAATATTTATTTATAACTTACTTAAATTTCCACTTTGTTGAGTGCCCAAATGGATTATTCGCTCGGGCAATAAGCACATATTCGCTAAGATGTTGATCTCGAGTGGTTGTAATGAGAAATTTTGGTACAACTGATCCTTTTTCACCGTTTTTTTCATATTTTCGTTTGATCTCTTTCCGCTCATTAGCCAAAATCGTACTCAGTTGTTCAGAAATGTCATAACGATTTATGCCACTGTCACCGTCTGCATTGTGAAAAGTAGAACTATGTTTTGGTTGATATTTGTTTGAAATTTTTATATTCTGATGATTGTTTTTAGTTTCGAAAGATTCATTAGAAGATAAATCGCTTTTTGATTGACGATCTCGCTCTAATCGTTGTTTATTAATTTTAGGAGTTTTATTCGGATTTTTCAAATTAATCTGTGATGAATAATTTTCTGGTTTGTCAATATCAATATTCGATATAAATATTTCGGTATTGGGTGGTCTAGAAACATAAATATTTATATATATTTTGTTATAATCATTCTTTATTTCCTTAATGTTTGTTACCTCTCTGCTACATATTTAAACTTGTTTTTCGGCTCCCGTATTGCTCCACTCCACCCTTCAAGACCTAAAGCGTCCCAATCATTATTATAATCGATATTATCATAATCTTTATCGTACGCATCTCTGTTTGTTGTGTGCTTTGAAATACTCTCTATATAAAAATCGTTTGGAGGTATAGTTACGGTATCATATGTTCGTGATCGAACTTTATAATTATTTTTGGATCGTACATTTCTCATATTCGCTGCAATTGGCTTTATTTTACTATTGTTTTTTGTGATAGGATTTTTCGTAAAACTTTCCGGATGATCATTAATATTATTCACCATTGAGATGAAATTTCGTTCCGTTCGAATATTTTGCATAATAATTGAATCGTACTTATCGTCATTCTTTAGATTATCGAATACAAAATCATCAAATTGATTTTGAGTTAATTTTTCTGGAGTAATTTGTTCGAATATTGTTGATTCCATTTCTAAAACTTTCGACGTGCTGGAAATACTCAATGTTTTGTTCTCGAATTTATTGGTTGTTGGTATTTTTGGAAAATTCATTTCATTAAAATCAGTTCGACGAAATATTAACGATCGATTATTTTCGTCCGGTAGCACAAATATATACGTTGGATTTGGATTGTCGATAGGAAAATTGTTTTCAATATATTCATCAATTGTTTGATTTTCTTTTGAAATATTCAAAATTTCCTTAATATGAGATTTCATTGAGTTGAAATTGTATGAGTGGTGATGGTCGTTGAATGCTACTTGTTGGTGTGGATTAAAATTATTGGAATAAATAGATGGTGATTTGGGAAACGATGCGTCTAGAAATAGAAATTATTTGCTCCGATAAATCAATAATTTAACTATAATTATGTAGATTTTACACTATTAATTATTTAATTTTCAAAGGTTTAAATTCATTAAATTCTATTATCATGATTTTCATTTTAAATATGTGACAGGTGGTTAATATTTTATTACATAAATGGCTACAAATGGCCAAACGATTTTTTAAATATATTGTGTAGTGAACATGTCATATATATCGCTACATGTTAATTTCTAATCAAATGCCAAAATGTATAATTTAAATTGAAGTACAACAGACGTTACCGTGTATAATTTAAAATTTTGAAGTACAACTCCCTCATTCAATTTTTTGCCAAATGAGCTATACTAAATATTAAAACTTTTATTTCCACTAATGTTTGATAATCGTTTAATATTAATTTTAAATATCATTTACTATTTCGTGCTTTACTAAAACTAATGTAACTCACAATAACTGCCACATCTCACCTGAGTTTATTTTATCCATTTTAGCTAATAAAAAAATCACAAAAATATTTAAAATCATTTCTGTAAACGTAAGTGTTCCTCTTTTTAAATATATAATTATATTTATATACTTAACTTACACATCACTGAACTATTAATACTTTGAAAGTTGTAAAGTTTACTTAAATTAAAACTGTTTATATTTATATTAATTCGAAAAAATCGTCTAAATACATTCAATTTCAGTTTAACGTCTGGTTTGTGTAAAATATTTGTATTAACTAAACAAAAAATAAAAAAAATCAAATTATGGTTCAGAAAGCTTTTTCTTGAAACATGTCGTAAACGCGGCTAAATGGGATAAATACGAATTCATATGGAGAGAAAAATAAGTATTCGGAAATAAAGAAACACTTCCTATATTATTGTTAATATGTTTTGATTTTTTTTCTTGTTTTCTATTTCAATTTACTTTTCTTGATTGTTAGGCAAGAAACAAAGAAACACGTTTTACACGGTAAGTAGTATTTAAATGTATATAGAGTTATTCGTATAACATAATTCTAATTCTCTATAATAATAACCAATTATTATGATGGAATGAAATATACAGTAAAAATCGTGAAAATCTTTTAAAACTATAGCTCAGTTCTGAAAGTAAGCTCCATTTACGGCGATATATTATCAATTTCTTTCAATATATAACTAACTAAACATTGGAAGGCGTTGTGCTTAGCTTCATGCAATGTAGTAAAAAATAAACTTTGGTTTAGTAAACGTATATCGCACAGTGGCTATATTAAACTCAGTCCTGCATTTTGACATAAATTTCGAGTCGTTGCCAATACTCCACTGCCATGGGTATTATTATCATCTTATTTCTTTGTTTTGCTACTATACTGAGTTCGTACATTATGTACACAAACATAACTATGTATATAATATATTTTTTTAACATATATACAATTTCTTATTCATGCAGTCATGCTATTTCCGTTAAATGAGAAATTGTTAATTTTTAGATGAAAAACACAAACAAATTAATTTTTAAAGTGAGAGTAAACTACTCTTATAAACATTTACATACATATATATAATTATATAATATGTTAATTATAATTATATATGGTACATTGTCACCTGTCAGTACCATGGGTACTTTAGAAGTTTTCACCACACACATATATATATATGTATATATATATATATATATATATATATATATAATATATATATATATATATATATATATATATATATATATATATATATATATATATATATATATATATATATATATATATATATATATATATATATATATATATATATATAAACTATACCTCTGGATACATTGTATGGTAATTTATAACCATTATATTACTGGTATAACAACTAAACTATTATATATTCTTGTGCATCTGTTATTTTCTCTTTCATTAACACATTACAGTTGAAACGAGTCATGTTTTTCTGTTCTCCTTAGCCAAATAATAGTCGCGGCATTGAGCATGTTTCTTGTGCGTGAAGAATATGCCAGCCACTGTTAGTGTTTAGATCTTGTGCGAGTTTATATAGCATATCATCCTCTCACACTTGACATTATCAAGTAATTTCACAGTAATATTTAACTTTAAATACAATCGAATATTGAAAATACAAATTTGCTTTGCCTTAAAGCTGCACCAGCCAAATCAGCCTGCCGCAACGAAATCTAGCCCATAATTTATTATAATTTATTACACCCGGTCCCGATTTAATTACACTTGCCTTTCGTGAGAAAACCGTGGGCGGTGTAACTTCGAATTAAACCTACACCGCCACTTTGTAACTTTTGATGTAATTGTGATATCAAGATGGGACTTTATTTACGAAATCTAGCCCATAATTTATTATAATTTATTACACCCGGTCCCGATTTTATTACACTTGCCTTTCGTGAGAAAACCGTGGGCGGTGTAACTTCGAATTAAACCTACACCGCCACTTTGTAACTTTTGATGTAATTGTGATATCAAGATGGGACTTGGGCCAGAAGTTATTACAGATTTATTACACCAGGTTCCGATTTTGTTGCACTCGCAGTTCGCGAGCAAAGCGTAGGTGGAGTAACATCAAATTGAACCTACACCGCCACTTTGTAACTTTTGATGTAACTGTGATATCAAGATCATTTGGGACTTGGGCCAGAAATTATTACAAATTTATTACAATTGATTACACTAGGTCCCGATTTTAATATACTTGCCGTTTGCGAGAAAAGCGTGAGTGGAGTAACATCAAATTGAACCTATACCAATACCGCCACTGTAATTTTTGATGTAATCGTGATATCGAGATAAAACTTGGGCCAGAATTTATTACAAATTAATTACAGTTCATTGGTAAGACGCCGAAAAATAAAATGTAATTATTTTGTGTAAAAATCAACTTATTTTAATAGAAACCTACTGAAATTCAAAGAAAAAAATGTCAATTTTATCATCTGTAATAATTTATTATACCGGACCGCCACCATACTTTGGATAGAACTGGATATTGTTTACACTATATATATATATATATATATATATATATATATATACATATATATATATATATGTATATATATATATATATATATATATATATATATATATATATATATATATATATATATATATATATATATATATATGTATATATATATATATATATATATATATATATATATATATATATATATATATATATATATATATATATATATATATATATATATATATATATATATGTATTTATTACTATATATTTTAGATAAAACTGGCTATTGTTTACACTATACGGTATACGCACATCGTGTCAATTGGTGTAATTTAACTATTTTTGGTAAAAATCAACTTAGTTTAATAGAAACCTACTGAAATTCATAGAAAAATACCAAAATATCGATTTTATCACCTGTAATAATTTATTATACCGGACCGCCACCATAGTGTAAACAATATCAAGTTCTATCCAAAATATGGTGGAGGCCTGGTGTAATAAATTGTTACAGGTGATTTTAATCGACTTTTTGGTATTTTTCTTTGAATTTCAATAGGTTTCTATTAAACTAAGTTGATTTTTACCAAAAATTGTTAAATTACACCACTTGACACGGTGTAAGTATACCGTCGTATAGCGTAACCAATATCTAGTTCTATCCAAAATATGGTGGCGGTCTAGTGTAATAAATTATTACAGGTGATAAAATCGACCTTTTGGTATTGTTTTTTGTATTTCAGTAGGTTTCTATTAAAATAAGATGATTTTTACACAAAATAATTACATTTTATTTTTCGGCGTCTTACCAATGAACTGTAGTTAGTTTGTAATAAATTCTGGCCCAAGTTTTATCTCGATATAACAATTACATCTAAAGTTACAAAGTGGCGGTGTAGGTTCAATTTGATGTTATTTCACCAACGCTCTTCTCGCGAACGGCAATTGCAATAAAATTAGAACCTGGTGTAATAGATTGTAATACATTCTGGGCCAAGTCCCATCTTGATATCACGATTACATCAAAAGTTATAAAGTGCAAGTGTAATAAAATCGGGACCTGGTGTAATAAATTATGGGCTAGGTTTCGTTGTAGCGGGCTGATTTGGCTGGTGCAGCTTGAAGGCACTCAAATGTCACTCCACCTGCTAATATCTGGCATATTTCATATTTCACCATTATCATTTATAATTCAGTTTTACATAGTATGTGTGAAAATTAGTATTTTTTGTTCGTTCAATAAAGGTTTACAACATGTAGAGTTATTCGAATTATTTTGTTGTTGAATAATAAAACAAAGATTAATTGTATTTTATTTATTTTAATCAATGTAAAACTAAGTTGCTTCAAATCCACTTTTTATACAGTATACAAATTGCATATTTGGTGACAATTACACATTTGACATTCTGGAACTTTTTCGTCCACCTCTGCCTTTCCCCCACGTTGCTGAGAACAATGAAGAACTAGACGATTGTGATTGATTTAAATTGCTACTTGTTGAGCTGCCACCAGTACTTCCGCCACTCATACCAATTTTTTCATCTTTCCTTGTGCCGTCGAATGAGGAATCGATTGTATTTAGAGCATCTTGTAAAAATTCTTTTACAGTTAGGTACATTTTTGAATTTAAACATATTACATTGTAACACATAAGCATAATGTCGCGCTGAAATTCGACTGTAGAACGAATTACTTCGGTTTCGACGTTCTTCTTAATTGCCGTTAAGTCGATCGGACGTAAAATTAATTTGTAATTCGAGTACTCATCTAGCTTTTGGAATATTGATGAATGTTTATGAATTTGTATTCGGTTAAATGCAATAAGTATAGATTTTTTCCACAGTTTATAGTCACGATCGTCATTGGTAGCGGTGGATGATGCTGGAGAATTAGGAATTGAATCGATGTTTGGTGTAGACGAATATCTTCGACGTGTCCTGGGTATATCGTCATTGTCGTCATCCAGGACAAACGGACTTTCCGAACGGTCACGCTCCTTTAGCTTCATTCGCAAACTTAAACTAGCCTTATTTAAGTCGTCGATATTGTTGTCCTCAATTTTTTGATTGTCTAACTTTTTTCGTGAATAGTCCCGTTTTTGTTTTCCAATTTTATCTTCTTTGATCACTTCAATTGGGGAATCATCATCTGTATCGATCAGCGAAATCGATTGTGTAATCTCTTGAATACCTTTGCTATCCTCTATTATCTGTATATCCTCTTTGAGATCCTCAAAATTATCATCGTCTGATTTATCAGTTGAACTTTGGTTTGATTTAACAACGATTTCAATTGTATCCTGTTCGAATTTTTCGGTTTTTGCATTACACTTGTCAATTTTTGTGTCAGCTGCCGAATCTTTATTCCTTTTTTGATCATTTTCATCAATCACTTCGATTATCATTTTAGATTGGTCATCCATCGTTTCAATATTTACGTTCTTATTTTCGTCTTTTGTATTCATTTCACGTATTGTTCCATTTTTTGAATCTAATGAGCGATGTTTTTCAGATTCAATTGTAGCATCTTGTTCACTTGTCAGAGGCGTGTTATCCTCAATTATCATAATATCATTTTCAGATGATTGCGGAGATGATTGTTGTAATATATCTCCGTCTTGTGGTTTTTCAAAATTTGTTATTGATGTCTCCTCGTTTAAACTTGATTGCTGAATATTTGTGTTAACATTATCTGACCCATAATTTTCTGTCTGTACTGGAATTGGGAATATTACATTCGAATTTGATGAACTAGTTGTTGGCTCCTGATAAATATTATTCTTGTTGTTAGCATCATTTATTTTCTCAATATTTAATTTTTTCTCTTCATCTTTCACTGGTTTTTCTTCGTCAATCCATTCACTTTTAATTTTATCTTCGATTTTTATATTCTCCATTCGAATTTCAGAATCCTCATTTTCAACTTTTGCTTCTGACGCAACATTTTCTTTTACATTGGATTCATGTTCTAGTTCTTCATGGGAATCGATCAATGAATCGACATTCCCCAAAATTGAACCTTCTTCTAAAAGTTCTGGACTAAGAGATATTATAGCATTGGTTTGCGTCAAAATATCAGCTAATTCATCAATATTGTCTGGAATTAGTCCATTAAAGACTTCCATTAAATGTTGGTCATCATCTTTGCTAGAATCATTTTCATTCGACGATGGCGATTCAACAGTAAGATCTGTGAATGGTAAGATATCAGCTTCTTTCTTAATTTCTTTTTTGATTAAATTCGTCGATTCCACGTCGAATGCACCCGATTCTATTGGCTCAAGCAGCACCGATAAAGTTGAAGAACCCGATAGAGCTGTTGATGATGTGGATTTTACATCGGTACTTTGCGTTGTGGTGATTACATTTGATATCAACAAGTTTGTGATAGTAGGAGCTGAGTTTATGGTTGCAGTAGATGGAAAATGATGTGAAGTTACAGTTGTATGTACGATGGTGGTTGGGGTTGTCATTGAACTCGAAATTGGTGTTTGAGATGGAGACTTTAAAAGAGATGTTAAAAGAGGCGAAGTTCCATGTTGTTTAATCGAAGAGGTAGCTGACTGCGATAATGATTCATCAACATCTATTGGCTCTTCTGTTTTAATTTTTAACGGGGTCTTTGATGAATGCTGCAGAATTTGTGCATCAGCTGTTTGCAAATTTAAAGATGTAGGAATAATTGTTGGAGTTCCTAATAGAAGACCACCGCTGGATGTAACACTTACACCTCCCGGCCGCCAAGACCTTTCCATCTCAAGTTTGCGTTCTTCTCGTTCTTTTAACCACTGCGAATGATGTGTTCGTTCTTTCTCGTTTTGCTTGTTTTCAGTTTCTATTTGATTCCACATTCCTCGCAATATATTATCATCTGCTGTTTGTACTGTCATAATATCTTCTTTATACTTTAAATACTGCTGTTGTTCATCTAATATAATCTTTTTCAATTCTGCGATTCTCTCCTGAGTTAACTTTCGCACAATCAGTTCACTGGGTGTTTCCACGGTCGCATTATCTCGTTCTGATACAGTGCGTTTTTTTCTTTTGGGTGTTTCAACATTTTCTAATAATTTTCCATATTGCGCTGCGCAGGATTTCTGCGAGAACCAGTCGCTTGGTCGATTTGAGGAGCACAACATTTTCAATGAACGACTTACAGACATCCAATTTTGATCGCCACTGCATGCAACTGCGGAGGCTAAGCATAATTGCTCTTTCACTGACCATTTATCTAATGGAACTCGTTTTAGTTGTAACCTTTCTTGTACAGACGACATTTTTACAAATAAAAGTATACGTTCGCTTTGTTTATTTTCCTTTTACAATGAAATACAATGCGGTTTTTGACAGCCAATATAATTATCAACAATTATGTGCATGTAGAACCTATTTGCTCAGTTTCTGTTCAAGTGAAGTTGTCTACAAATGAGGGTATGCTGTGCTTTCAACCCAAAACATAAAATCATATTATTGATGATTCAAGTGGATCTTATGATATCTACTATTTAAAATATTAACATATAATTAACTGTGTTTTAAATAATATTGAAATTTTAAAATAGTAATTATAAATTTACAATCCACAAAATATATTGAGCGCATTATTTTGTTTGTATGTACATATTCTAGTAGTGTCACTATATTACCAGCCATACAAAATTTAGATATAGTATGCGTATAGGCCGATTCGTTTCTGTTTTTTATATGAAACGATGAAATTTACTATGGGATTTTTTTATAGGCAGATTTTGGAAAACTTTTATCTTCTATTTATTTTACAATTTTTATTTCCAATTTTCTATGAGATAAGTTAAATTTATCTGAGTACAGTATGTGATTATTTTATATTCAAATTCATAAATTTTTAATTGATAATTTTTAGTTTTGTTTATAAAAAAATGTATGCCGATCTGGTACGAATACAAACCATTTAAACGAGCATATGATTTACTATAGATATTTTTTAATGTAAAATTGTAAAGCCGTGTTCACGAGATCGGATTCAAATCTTAGGGATTTAAATCCGATCTCTCTCCCAATCAAATCAAGTAAAAGGACAAAAAACGCCCCTTTTTCTCTCTTGAGTTGAAATATTTTTACCTCACGGTTTAAGGCCGTGTACTCGACCGGATTTATATCCTAGGAAATCATAGCCGATGTCTCTCCCAATCAAATCAATAAAATGATGAAAAACACGCCCCTTTTTCTTTTCTTTGAGTTGAAATATATTTAACTTTGAGAAAAAAACTCGCCGACGACCAACTTAATCACACAAAGATTCTCTCAGAGAGAGAGATCGGATTTGATTTCCTAGGACGAATGTGGTAATTTTCAGTTTATTTTAAGGATTGCAGTATGTAAATGGCAAATTTTCAAGCTAAGACTGTATCCGAAACCTGTGATAAAAAATCGTGATTTAATTTTTTGACATTTGTTTGATTATTATTCTCCTATATTCACGATTTTTTATTATGCTCTCCGAAATGTGTAATAAATCTCCCCACTTCATAAGCTTTTTCCCCACGTAATATATGTCAATTTTAGTTTTCATAACCTCAAATTTTCTTTGACAACTAATAAATTGCACAGAAAATTTAAAAAAATTAATATTAAAATAATGGATGCGATAATCCTTTTAATGTCACGTTATTATTATTAGATGTACATATTAATAATTTTATAATATATTTATATGTATAAATCATATGTTGCATATGCGTACACAAATTATTTGATAGCTGTCAAAAATTATCATAGTAAAGGCGTTGCCACATGACAGAAATATCGGCGAAAGCCTGGGACCGATTTTTACAATTATGATTAAATGATTGCATATTTTTGACTTAAATTATTGAGAAAATATATGAAATAACTAAAATAATAATAATAAACAGTATTAAAGGCCATTACTGGCCCCTTACTGAGTCAACAACCTGGCTCCAACGGTTTCGATCCTGAGCATGGTCTTCATACTGTCTAAGACAATCTGAAGAGGCCAAGTCGTTCTCTACATCGTGGAGCCATCGTCGCCGGCAACGACCTCTGCGCCTACCATATGGTGGCTCTCCTTTCAGAGATCGCTGCACAATTCGTTCCGGATCAGCACGCAGAACGTGACCGAGCCAGCGTACTCGCTGAGATCTTATTTCATGTACAATATCGGGGATCTTCATCAGATCTCTGATCTCGATATTGTACAGAGCTCGGTAGGTACCATCTATTTCGCGTTTTGGGCCGTAGATCACACGCATGACTCTTCTCTCAAATGTTAGGAGCCATCTCTCGTATTCATCCGTCAGCGCCCAACTTTCACATCCAAACATAACAACGGGCCTGATCAAAGCTTTGTAAAGCTTCAGCTTCACGGCACTTGATAAGTGTTTAGATTTTAGCAGTGGCCTTAGACGATACAAAGAACGGCTGCCAGCTGCCAGCCGCACTTTAATATCCTCACCCACACTATTATCGTGAGTGATAAGAGAACCCAAATATTTGAACCTCCTCACTCCCTCAAACGTGTGGTGGCCACTACTAAAATCTGGTGTGCCACTGTCCCTAAAACCAGAGATCAGGTATTTTGGACTCATTGATCTGAAGTCCAACTGAAGCTGAAAACTCTATAAGCGGATCAAGTATTTCTTTCACTCCGTTGCTATTCAGTCCAATCACGCATATGTCATCTGCATATGCAAGCACCTGATTGGACTGGCGATATAAGATGTTACGCTGCGGTGTTTCAGTTTTACGAAAGATGTACTCCAACATGAGATTAAAGAGTATCGGGGACAGAGCATCTCCCTGCCGAACACCCGAGTTAACTACAAAACTTGTCGATAGCCTGTTCTCAACTTTAACACAGCATTGAGACTGCGTCACTGTCATCCTACATAGTCGTACCAGTTTTGTTGGCATTCCTAGGTATTCCAGGGCAGACCATAAACTCTCTCGATTGATCGAGTCATAGGCCTGCCGGAAATCCAGGAACACCTGATGTACGGGGATGGATGTCTCATAATATTTAGATAGAATCATCCGCAGCGAAAAGACCTGATCGGTGACTGATCGATTCGGACGAAATCCTCCTCGATAGTCACCAACCAAGCCCTCCGCCAGAGGAGTGATTCTATCCAATACAATGTATGACAGTAACTTGTAAGCTGTGCAAAGGAGAGCTATACCGCGATAATTCTCACACTTCAAGCGGTCTCCCTTCTTGAAGATGGGGCATATCGCGGCCACTTTCCATTCGTCAGGCATAACTTCGGTTCGCCATACTAATCGAATAAGGTCGAAAAGACAGTTCAACAAAGTATCCCCTCCGAATATCAAGAGCTCCGAATTAATGCAGTCCACTCCAGGTGCACGGTTTCGTTTCAATCTCTGCATGGCTTTAGCGAATTCCTCATGGGATGGGTCCTCAGTGCAAATCTCCGCAGTCTGTATTAGAGGTGGCTCAACAACAGTCTGTGACGCATGATGGACATCAAGCAGGTCAGTAAAGTGTCCACTCCATGCGTCAAGTACTGCGTCGATGTTGACACAGAGGTTTCCATCCCGGTCCCGAATGGCGGTTGACGTAGGCCTGAAAGTATGGTTCAGTCCAGTAATTCCTTTAAAGAAATTACGCGAACTGCGCTCATTACTGAGTTGTTGTACTTTCAGAACCTCGGCCTTCCACCATTCTCGCTTCTTCCGTCTACAAATCCGCTTAGCTGCCCTTCTTGCAAGAGCAGCCTTGTTTTTCCTCGCGATTGTGAGACGTTGTTGCACTTCATTATGGGCTATATTTTGTTGCTCAACTGCAAGACGACACTCGTCATCAAACCAATCATTCTTGGGTCTGACTTTCACTATACCTAAAGTCTGTTGAGCAGCACTGACAACCGAAGTTTTCAGTACCCCCCAGACAGAGTTCACGCAGTCAGACTGGTAATTAGCTTCATTAATGTTGTCGCTGACAATATCCTGATATCGTTTCTTTTGATTTTCATTTATCAGACCTTCACAGTCGAAACGTACCATGCGTTTCGCTGTGTTCCCAGACTTGTACGAAAACTTCCATCGTAGCTTTGCAGCGACCAAATGATGATCGCTGCCTACGTATTTGGTTGCTGACCGATAAGTTCTCACATCCTGCACAACCTGAGCCCGTCCTTTAGAAACTAACACATGGTCAATTTGGCTGCGGGAAGTTCCGCGAGGATGTGTCCATGTCTCAAGATGTATGTGTTTGTGAGGGAAGAATGTGCTTGCTACTCTAAGATCATGAGCAACCGCAAAGTACATCATTCTCTCACCATTATCGGTCGCAGTTTCGTGTCGGGAGTACGGACCTATGTTTTCACACAAGTCGGTCTGATTTCTGCCAGCTCTAGCATTAAAGTCCCCAATTACCATTCTAACATCGTGTTCGGGTATAGATCCCATCAGATCGTCCAAGTCATTGTAAAATGAGTCTTTATCTTGGGGCTGGCTGACTTCTGTGGGCGCATGTACACAAATTATCGACAGGTTAACTTCATGCGCAAGCTAAGCTTACACAATCGGTTATTGACTGCTTGGAAATCCAAAACAGCGTTCTTTACCTGCGGCCCAAGAAGAAATCCAGCTCCAAGATTTCCGAGGTCATCTCCACTGTAGAACAACGTATAGCCCTGGGACACATGGTCTCCACTTTTAGGCCAGCGAGTTCCTTGAAGAGCAACGAGTTCCAGCCGATACTCCTTCATGCACGTGATTAGGCCCTCTAACGCTCCTGGTTTCCTTAGTGATTGCACGTTCCACGTGCCGATTCTAAATCTCGTGTCCGGGTACTTGAGCGGGGTCCGGTGTTGTTTTGGCGGTATCCATTTTTCTTTTTGTTGACTTTATAAACACTATATTTTTTTACGGATGCGGGTCGTCAGCCCAGCGATCCAACCGTTTAGTCGCCTCCTACGACAAGCAAAGGATACTGTGGTGGTATTCTTGGGAAACATGTTCGTGCAATTTTGATTTACGAGACATGTGAGTGCCCCCCGACCACAGGGGCCAAAGCCAATATGAAATAACTACAATTAGTAATTAAAATCATAAATTTATAATAATATAACAATTTTAATTGAATAATAAGAGTTTTTCTATTCTGTCGGTCCGACAACCGATTTTTTACGTAAATGGTATAAATTTTGTCGGTTCCGAACGCTTCCCAATATAAATTTTGTCGGTTCCGAACGCATCAAATATCACCGATATTTATTTTCGTTGTGACCATAACCTCACTTCGGTGATAATTTGGTTTGTTTACAAACGTAGCTGTCAATCTGTACAATTTATTGAAAATTCAAAATGAGTATGGTAATAATTTGGTAAAATATATAAATTAAATGTCAAAAACAAATGACAAAAAATAAAAAAACACAAACAAAAATTTTGTTGTTGTAAAAATCGGTCGGATCATTGTTTTGCTCATGTGGCGTGTCTTAAGGCGTTGCCACATGACAAAAATATCGGCGAAAGCCTGGAACCGATTTTTTCTTTTATAATTAAATGATTGCATATTTTTGACTTAATTTATTGAGAAAATATATGAAATAACTACAATTAGTAATTAAAATCATAAATTTATAATAATATAACAATTTTAATTGAATAATAAGAGTTTTTCTATTCTGTCGGTCCGACAACCGATTTTTTACGTAAATGGTATAAATTTTGTCGGTTCCGAACGCTTCCCAATATAAATTTGGTCGGTTCCGAACGCATCAAATATCACCGATATTTATTTTCGTTGTGACCATAACCTCACTTCGGTGATAATTTGGTTTGTTTACAAACATAGCTGTCAATCTGTACAATTTATTGAAAATTCAAAATGAGTATGGTAATAATTTGATAAAATATATAAATTAAATGTCAAAAACAAATGACAAAAAAAAAACACAAACAAAAATTGTTTTGTTGTAAAAATCGGTCGGAACATTGTTTTGCTCATGTGGCGTGTCTTATCATATTTTCTACCGAATCGGTCGGAAAGACAACTGCATGTGGCATCGCCTTTATCATATTTTCTACCGAATCGGTCGGAAAGACAACTGCATGTGGCATCGCCTTAATAGACTCGAATAATTTGGGTGTGTTCGGTATTATCTAGTAAATGTCAAATAATTAATTCACGATTTTTTATCACAGGTTTCGGACACAGTGTAAAGTTTTAGCCTCTGCTAAAACTTGGTTGAAGCGATTATCAAGATTACTACGGGTGAGGTCTTAATAATCGCGAGAATTGAAACAATCAATTTGAATAATAATTTTAATTCTAATTTATTAAATACATTTTTTCGGTTTATATAGCAAAATTAAATTAATTTGTGTACATTCAGCATTTTGGCTATACATTGTGTTTTTTATATAAAATCAAAACGTGTATGAAATGAATGTAATATGATGGGAGGCGGGAATACAATATTATTATATATAAACCTGTATGACCTGTTTAGTGAACTAAACATACTCCCGGGCGGTTGTGTAATTTTCAGGTATTAGAGGGGTTAGTTGTTGGTTTTGACTTGCCGGCTTGGTTGTCGTCTAGGAGTGTCACTAAGATTCGGACCGGAGCTAGATTCATCATGTTTGAGTGTTTTATTTGTAATCAGGGGAATTTTTTGTGTTGGTGGTGGTTCCTCTGATGGCTCTTCAATAGGTAATTTGCATAATTTGCTTATTGGCCGCTTGTATGTTGCGTCCTTACATTTAACTGTGGCTGTTCGTACTAAATTATCTGAACCAATATGGGTGTCTAGAACCCGTCCCAATTTCCATCGAGTGGCCGGTTGTTGTTCATCCTTTAATAGAACAAGATCATTTACCATTAAATTTGGTTGAATGGTTGTCCACTTGTTCCTCTGATGTAGTTGATGTAGATATTCTGATGACCACCGCTTCCAGAAATCTTTCACCGTTTTCTCTACTAGATGCCACCTTGTTCTTAGACTTTTCTCCTCGATGTCAGTGGTTGGTAATGCTTTGAGAGAGTCTCCGATTAAAAAATGACCTGGTGTCAATGCTGCAAAATCCGAAGCGTCGTTGGTGAGTGGAGTTAGAGGTCGAGAATTCAGCACCGCCTCGACTTGAGTGAGTACCGTATATAGTTCCTCAAAGGTTAGAGTTGTTTCTCCAATCACTCTTTTGAGGTGAAATTTCACTGATTTTATTCCCGCCTCCCATAGGCCTCCAAAGTGTGGGGTATGAGGTGGTATAAAATGCCAGTTTGTTCCTTCTTCGGCCAATATAGCTGCTATGTCGCCTGGTAGTGATTTCATTGTAGTCTGATGGAATTTTTTGATTTTGGCGTTAGCTCCGATAAAATATGTTCCATTATCGGAGTATATATCTGTACATAATCCTCGTCTGGATATAAAACGTTTATATGCAGCGATGAATCCTTCTGTTGTTAAATTGCTCACTAACTCGATATGAATGGCCTTTGTAACCATGCACACAAAAAGTGCGATGTATCCCTTATATGACTTGTGGCCTCGGCCCTGGGTAGTTCTTAGTTGGATAGGACCCGCATAATCAATTCCCGTTTTTGCAAACGGTCTTCCCGGCCTTACTCTTGATGGTGGTAATCTGCCCATCAATTGCTCCATATTGGTTTGTTTGTGCCGGAAACATGTTACACATTTATTAATAATTTGTCTCACAGCGCGTCTGCCGTCAATGGTCCAATACTTATTCCTCAGGAGAGCTAAAGTTGATTGTATGCCACCATGCAATGTCTTTTGGTGGGCTTCCTCGATAATTCTTTGCGTGATTACGTTGTTTTGATTGAGAATTATAGGTTGCTTGCTGTCAATGGGCAAATTGGAATTTTGTAAACGTCCCATCGCGCGTAACAGCCCCTTGTCATCGAATCCTGGGTGTAATGATGCTAATTTGCTGCCCTTGTGTAGCTTTTTTGATTTTTTTATGCATTCAATATCCTGGCTGAAATCTTGCCTTTGGGTTAACCTTAATATTAATGCTTCCGCACGCTGTAATTCTTGTACTGTTAGTGACTCCTTGTTGATATTTTTGTGCCTGCAGTATGCAACTATGCGTCTTATCTTGTTGTATGATGAGATCTTGTTAAATACATCTGAGAGAAAATGAGATTATTTTATCATGGTTGCAATCACTACTTTCTCTTCAAGTTCCGGTAACAGTAGTTTCTGTTGTTCTTGTAGATCGTCATCTGAGTTGCTAGCCAAGATTGTCTCCCAGTGCAATGATGTTGTTGTTAGGAACTGCGGGCCGTGCCACCATAAAGTGTTATTGAGAGTTCGCTTGGTGTTATACCATGTGAAGCCATGTCCGCTGGGTTATCTTAGAATTAATGTGTTGCCATGTTGTCGATGGTAATGTCTCCTTGATGACCGAGATTCTGTTTGCTACGAATGTTTTAAAACGGTTTGGGTCGCCTTTGATCCAGCACAGAATGATAGTGGAATCGGACCATGCGTATGTTTTAACGTTCTGAAGTTGCATGCTATTTTGGACGTGTTTTAATAATTTTGCTAACAATACAGCTGCCTTCAGTTCGAGACGAGGGATCGATAGCCTTGTTTTGATTGGAGCGACCCGTGTTTTCGCAGTTACCAACTGGGTTGTTACTTTGCCGAAGGTATCAATGTTGCGGCAATACACAGTTGCTGCGTACGCCTGTTCTGAAGCATCAGCAAATCCGTGCAATTCCTTTTGTTCTTCTGTTCTGGTGTTCAGCCATCTCGGTATTTTTATGTTAGAAATTTCGTTTAGCTCGTCCTTATAGCTAAGCCATTTGGTTCGTATTTTTTCTGGTAACTGGTCATCCCAATTTATTCCGGTCATCCATACTTCCTGCATCATAATTTTGGCCATGATTGTTGTTGGTGACAGCCATCCTACAGGGTCAAATAACTTTGATGAATCGGACAGCAATGATCGTTTTGTGGGCTGGTTGGTAGTTAACTGCAATTGGGCTATATCAAACTCAAAACAGTCTGTTTGAGGGCTATATAAAATTCCTAGAGTTTTGATGAAGTCGTTTAGTTTGATATGAATGTTTCCATCGGCCAGTTGCTCGTGAGGAATATGTTTTGTTATTTCGATTTTGTTCGATGTCCATTTTCTTAACGGGAATCCACCTTGGTCTGTGAGCTCTCGTAATTCGTTTAGTGCTATTAGTGCCTCCTCCACACTGTCTGTGCCAGTGAGTAGGTCATCGACGTAAAAGTCTGTTAAGATGATGTTAGCTGCTGTGGGATGGGTACTGGCTCCATCTAGAGCTAGTTGTAATAGTGCTCTTACTGCCAAATAGCTGCCTGCGGAAGTTCCATACGTTACTGTGTTTAATCTGTATGCGTTGATTGGCTGAGAAGGATCGCTTCTCCATAATATTCGTTGGTAGTCTCGGTCCCTTTTGTTTATCCATACTTGACGATACATTTTTTCTATGTCGGCGGTCATCACAATTTTATGTTTTCGCCAACGTAGTAATATATCGGTAAGCTCTTCTTGAAGTTTGGGCCCGGTCATCATAATATCATTTAGGGATACCCCACTCGTTGTTTTGGAGGATGCTTCAAACACTACTCGAAGTTTGGTTGTTGTGCTGCCTTCCTTGATCACACCATGATGAGGTATGTAATATGTGTTTTCAGCTTGTTCGTCGTTCCGTCTTTCCTGGATCAACTCCATGTGGTTTAAATCGATGTATTCCTGCATGAATTTATGATAAAGTTTTTTGTAGGTTGGATCCTTCATGAATCTTCTTTCGATTTGTAATAACCTTGCAACGGCTCTTTTTCGCGATTCCCCTAGCGTGTTAGGGTTGTTGTTGAATGGAATCCTTACTATAAATTTTCCATCTGCACCCCTTACTACGTTGGTTTTAAAATGTTCTTCTACTTGGGTTTCTTCCTCGGTGTGGCTTCGCTTTTCAGGAATGTTGTCGTTCTCCACGAGCAACTTCAATTGCTCCTCGATTGCTTTAGTGGTCACCATTGTTGTTCTATTACTATCATCCGTGTTGCCCATACTGCCCATTATTATCCAGCCAAATTCCGTGTTTTGTGCCATAAGCTCCTGGTACCCGCCTTTGATGATGCTGCTGGTTACAATCGACGGGTAATGATCTGCCCCGAGTACCAGGTCAATTGGTTGAGGTTGGTTATATTGGATCTGCAAGTTCTAGATTTTGAAGATGGGACCACTTGGTTGTATCAATGGAAACTGCGGGTAGTTGTTGAGTTAAGTTGTTGAGTACTAAGGCTTCAATGTCTAAGCTAAAGTTCTCATTGAATCTTGGCATTAATTTTATGTTGATGGTATGTCTGCAGATTCCTGCTTCGGTACCACCAATGCCTGAAATGTTGATATGTGCCTTTTTCTTCTTAATGTTTAATAGATTGGCAGCCTTTGATGATATTAAAGTTGCTTGTGACCCAGAATCAATTAGTACCCTTATTGTATTGAGTTTTCCAGTGCCTGTTGCTACTCTGACCACTGCTGTTGGTAGCAGTACGGGGCCTTGTTGTTTGACTATGAGAGTTTGCGCTATCCCCTTGTTGGTTGATGCCATATTATTGCCATGCAGAAGAGTGTGGTGTTGACCTTGGCACACAATACATCGTATTGTGGATGTGCACGATATGCCCCTTGGATGTTGCATTAAACAACGTACGCAAGTGGATGTATCGCTGACCAGTTTGTTTCTATCTAGTGTTGGCATTAGTTTAAATTGATTGCAGTCTTGCAATTGATGCCTCCCTTGGCATCTCTTTACTAGACACTGGCTGTTTACCGTTGTTGCATGCACTCGTTTCAGTGGTGCCATTGGTTGTGGTGATGTGTTTGCTACCTTGATGACACCCATAGCCTCTAGGGATTGAAATCTTCTTTCTAAAAAGTTGAAGAAATGACTGATCTGTTTAATTTCCCTCGGATTTTCTAATGTGGTTTCGTACAGTCTAATTGATTCAGGGTCTAGTTTCTTGCCTAGACTGAACATTACCAGCGCTTCAAAGGGAGAGGTTATCTGTAGCTTGCTGATGTTGTGCAGTATTTCGATTGCAGTATCATGCAAGGTTCGAATTGTTACCGCCGATGCTGCATGTATAGTTGGTAAGGACATCAATGAGTTGAAATACTTATTTGCTAGCAACTTGGTGTTGTTGTACCTTGCTTGCAGTATTTCCTAGGCCTTGTCATAATTGCCACCCGTTGTTGTGAGATGACTAATTAACTGTCCTGCTCCCTTTTGCACATTTGACTTCAGGTAAGTCATTTTTATAGTGTTCGATAGCTGCTTGTTGTTGTGAATGAGCTCGGTGAATATGTCGTTGAAAGCGCTCCATTGCTCAAAATCGCCGTAAAACGTTGGTAATTGTATTTTGGGTAATTGTACCCTAGCTTCTTCAGAAAGGCTCGTTGTATCTTTCTGCTGCTTGCGCTGTAGACGCATTATTAATGTGTCCACTTTCTCCTTAAGGGTTTCATAACAATTTTCTTGCACGTATTTATTTGTTTGGTCTTCATCTATTTCCACTAGGATCTCTATGTGTTGTTGATCAATTACCTCAATTTCCTTAGATAGTTGATCTATTTTTAATTTCAAGTATTCTATTGGACTGTTGGTGTTATCCAATGTTTGTTCGATAGAGTCCATTTTCCGGTACATATTCCTCATCAGCACTTCTTGCCTCTTTAGCAGTTTTTGGTTGGTGCTTGACAATTCCTTGCTTACGTCGTCATGGTGTTGACGTCTATCCGAACTAGATGATGGTGGTGGTGTTGTTGCTTGCCCTTTGTTCATTATTTCCTTGCTAGGAAAGTCAAAATGCTTCTGTTTGTCTGTACTGGACAATGATACTAATGGCACTGTTGGTGTTAGTGGTGGACCGTTGTTCAGGCGCTGACGCATCTCAATAAGTAGATCCTTATTTATTTCGGCAATTGTATTCCTCATTCCTCTATACGGATGATCCTCTTTGATTGGAGGATCCATCGATATTATCTGGTCATCTGTGGCCAGAAATTCGACGTAGAGCTTTTTTAACTCTTCTATCTTTCTTTCGAGATACGATTTAGTCTTTCGTATATCTCCATCCTTGTGGTAGTTTCTGGCTAAAGTTTTGATTGATGAGTTAATGTGAAGACTCGAATAATTGTAGCTTATGTTGTTAAATCCGGCTTATGTTGTTGTATCCGGCTCGAAGGACCATGTAAAGTTTCAGCCTCTGCTAAAACTTGGTTGAAGCGATTATCAAGATTACTACGGGTGAGGTCTTAATAATCGCGAGAATTAAAATTATTATTCAAATTGATTGTTTCAATTCTCGCGATTTAAAGACCTCACCCGTAGTAATCTTGATAATCGCTTCAACCAAGTTTTAGCAGAGGCTGAAACTTTACACACAGTCTAAGATAAAGAGTCAACCATAGAAAAAATATGAACCAAAAAAAAATAAGAATTTTATCGAAACCAATTTTTTTTTTTTTTTTTGTCATTCAAACCATAGAAACATAATAATTCTTATGTGGCAGCGTTTGTTTTGTTTACATTTTTTATTATTGCATAACTATTCATTCTTTGTGTATCACATGAGTATTTCGAATAAAACATTAATTTTTCAATTAAATCAGTTTAGATTTCAAATTGAACGTGTGTTAACTATAAATGTATATATTGTTGACTATGTCCTATTATTTCCTTAAAATCAAATTTTAATAAACAATTTTTTAAACTATGATGAAATCTAATCAAATTGTAACAGCAGAACAATAAAATTTCCAATATTTTATTTATTATCACACTTAATAAAAATTATTCATACAATTTTAAAGAATTATTTATATTTGATTAACAATTAAATAGAAATATAATTAAATATATACACATGTATGTAATAAATAATCATAAGATAGAAATATTAAAATGGCTACCACCGCATGAAAATATTATTCCCTTTTGTTTTCCTTAAAATATCAAATAAAACATCTGTTTTGCCATCTCTCTTATTTTTCTTATGTTTGGGGGAAAAAGTTCGCATTCCTAATTTTTTTTATGTGACAGATGAAATTTAACGAGGTTTCGTTGGATTTTTTACGTTACGTTGTTTTTTCCATGGGCGAATACACAGAAATGCCATTTATCGCATTCTTATTTTTTTTTACGTTATTTTCCTAATTTTTATGATGTCATCCCTGGTTTCCACTTAAGTATAATCAAATTTATTTATTTATGTAAATATAGTTTCCATAAATATGTGTATAAATTTGATTAAAATAATATTTTTGGTGTGACATTCCCGCTAGGAGTATTGTTAAATTGCAATTTTAATTCCAATCTCATAGAAAATTGGAAATAAAAATTACAATATAAATAGAAGATAAAAGTCTTCCAAAATCTGCCTATACAAAAATCCCATAGTAAATTTCATCGTTTCATATAAAAAAAGAAACCAATCGGCCTATACGCATAGTGCATACTACATCAAAATCTTGTGTCATGGCTTGTAATATAGTGACATTGCCTATAGTATAGTGGCATTAATTCTAGATACAAACAGTAAATTCACAATCATAAGTTAAATGTCAAAATAAAGTGAAAAATAGTTTAATTATTTAGATTTTTCTGTTTCTTTATTCTTTTAACATTATTAATATTAAAAAAGAAAATATAATTTATTTGCATTATAAAACATATCCATGATTAATTTGAAATGCTTTTGGTTCATAAACTATAAAATTCTTTAAGTTTTATTAATAAAAGATTAATAGTTACTCATTTTGCCAAGGAAATTTGGTGTTTGTTGTGAAATTTCTTACTAAAATGCTTCCTTCGACGGGGCAGTTTAAGTCGATTAACTGTCCTTTTTATGACACCGGGTCATGTAATCGCCCGTATTGCCATTTTAGACACCAGAAAAAAGGTAATATATTTTAATTTCGGGCGGCTTAATTAACATAACCTCAAAATAAATTTCTATAATTTTAGATGAAAAATCGTCTCAGTTAACAGTAACATATAATCCAACTCCAAAGTCTTTATTAGAAAAGCAGAAGCAATTTAATAATATAGGAACCGATTTAGGCTTAGAATATACATCGAGTTGTAAAAAGCCCAAACTTGAGTATATTCCGCTGCCAACCAAATTACTGAAATCAAATAAGTCTTCAGTAGATAATACAGCGAGTGAAGTAACGTATATCCCAAGTGCTATTACATCAGAAAATATTGAAATTGTAAATCCAACAATTGAAACAGCAACCAAAAGCAATACTGATAACATATTACCTTACGCCATTACAACACATGAAAATACTATTGAAGCTATAATTCCTCTACATGAATTACACCAAATTTCAAATTTAATAAATTTAGAAAACAAAAATAATTTAACCAAAGAAAAGATTAACCTGAATAATACAGAGAGTAAATTTGAAGAATCCGAGAAAGACGTTTGTAATAAAAGCAGTTCATCTAGTAAATATAAGTCATATAATCATAAAAGGTCTAGTAGTCATAGAAGGTCATCGTCTTCTAGAGATAAAGACCGTAATCGAGATAAGGAGAAGAGTAGTAGTAAGGAAAAATGTAAATCTTCATCGTCATCTTTATCGCATCGACATTCATTTGAAAGCCATAATCATAAAAGTAGCAGGAGTAAACATTCAAAATCTGCATCTAGTAGCAGTAGCAGTAACAGAAAACACCATCAATCGTCTTCGTCAAAAGATGATATAAAATCAAAAAATAAAAGACGTCCATCCACATCATTAACTAGTAACTTAGAAAATAATAAATGCGAATCTCAAACAGATGAACCTTCAGGAATCCTTACAGATTTGAAGAAGGATGAGACAGATTTAAATAAAACTGAAGACATAAACACATTTAATACATACGAAGGATTAATTTCTCCAAGTTCTATATTTGATACAGATGAAAGTGATGAAGACGAAATAATGAAGCAGTGTAAATTAATATTCGAGGAATTTACGCCTGATTCCAAAAATTCAATTCAATCAACATCTCAAGTGATCACGAATATGTCCGTAATAAATATGTTAGATGAGAATAATATAAAAAAGAAACGTGTTGCTCATGAAAGTAATAATTTACCAAGTCGTGTATTTTCAACACCAAACCCTAAGCCGAATCATACCAAAAATGCGATGCAGTCTATTTATAAGCGTCAAGAGGAAGCTCAAAAACAAGCTGCAGAGAAATCGCAGAAAGAAGCTGAGGAAAGACACAAGTTGGATGTGGAACTAACAGCTCGTGAGGAAGAATTAAAAGCAAAAGAAGCGAAACTCGAAGCTGAATTAAAAATGCGGAATGCAAATATGCGATTAGGAAATTCACGGATTGGACCAGTAAATAATGTAATAGCGTTACAACAGGCGAAGCAACGAATTGAGATGTTAAAAAAGAAAAATGAAGCGAATCGTCTTATCAATCAATCAGTGATACAGAGTAGTAAAACAATTGCGCAAACTTCAAAGAATATAGGTAGAGTTGCACACATTTCGAAGGTGACTAATGTAGAAGTAAGTACTAAAAATAATTACATTATTTGTAGTCAATTATTAAATGTAAATTCTTATTTCAAAGGAAACAAAAGACAAAATCGCTCCTCCCGTATTGGAACCAAACTCAACAAAAATTTCGTATAATATACGAATGCAGTACTACAATTTAATGATAAAACACTGTCTCAATATATATTCAATTTGTGATGATGCTTGGACTCGTGCTCAGACTGAAGAATTAGCAGTCCTAAAAAAATGTAGAACTCCTGTGATTTATAAAAATAGCGCATTAATGGTAGTGAATAAACTCCGGAAAGAGTCAATTGATGCCGGTAATGTGTGTACTGAAAAAAATAAGACAATATCTCATGATGTTATATTGGCTGGAAAGCAAGGCCAGCATGTGTCATGGCAAGTAAAAAAAAAATCGTAAGTTGAAAAGTTTTTTTGCTGGTGTTTTCAAAAATCTATTAATATTTTATCTGTAGGTTTTCTGAAACATCTGGTTCAATATTAGATAATGTTCCACCTTATAAAGCATATGACATTGTGCTGGAATGTATAATGACTGAAGACCAATTAATTACAAACGGCTATCCGCGACCAGGCTCTCGTCCTGGTAAAGCCACTATGAAAGCAGTATATAGCATACCAAAGGTACATAACCAAATCGAGCGACATTGTCGAAGGTGCTCAAAACTATATAGATTAGACGAATATGACGAAGAATGTATAGATAAATGTAATTATCATCCGAAGGGTACTGGATTTCGCCGTGGCTTTGCCGATAATTTTCATCATTGTTGCCAACAACCAGCTGGCACACCCGGTTGCATGTATGGGAATTATCATGTAACAGATTATATTGATTATGACAATCTTAATGGTTTTGTGACCACAATAGAAAAAGATGAGGATTTTCTTTCATCGAAAAATGATATTTTCGCGCTGGATTGTGAAATGTGCTACACAACAAATGGTTTAGAATTAACAAGAATTACTGTAGTTGATATAAATGAAACGATTGTGTATGACGCGCTTGTAAAACCAGACAATAGGATAATAGACTACAATACAGTGTATATGATTGTAAATTTTAAGAGTTTTTCCGAATTTAATTCTTTCTGTTTTGTATAGATTTTCGGGTATAACTGAAACCATGTTGGAGAACGTGACGACGAGCTTACGAGATGTGCAAGCCATTCTTTTATCAAAGTTTCACTCGCAAACAATTCTAATTGGTCATAGTTTGGAGAGTGACTTCAAAGCATTGAAATTAATTCATAGTGTAGTTGTGGATACATCTATTTTGTTTCCACATAAAATGGGACCACCAAAAAAGAGATCGCTTAAAAATTTGGCAATCGAATATTTGAGGATAATTATACAGGAAAATGGTAAATTGATTTTGAGTTTATACAAATTGTTAGTTTCTGAAAATCATATGAATTTTAGAGAACTTTATATGTAAATGGACATAAAAATTTAACAAATGAATATTAAATATATAAATGAAACGATTCTAATCAAATAACTTATTTAAAGAGATTTTCCTAAATTTCTTTCAAAATAAAATATAAATCAAATAAATATTTTGATATATAGATATATATTATAGATATTAATATTTTGCGATATTGTGGCAGGTATCATAATTAACAAAGTGGTTAGATATAAGTAGCTTTCCAATCGAGCAGTACATAATTAGAATTTTAAATATACATATGTACGTACAAAAAGATGAAAATTGTCGAAAAAACAGGTTATTTTACATATACATGTATAAGTATGTAAGTGCATAAAACCAATTAATTTTGTTCCGTGTTTGTTTTAAGATGAAATTGCGTGGTAAATTTATGTGTTGAATTTCAACAGATTTTTTGTTTTTTTGAATGACATTTCAAGATTTGTAGTAACATTTATTTTCACAATATTACGTATATCGAATATTTAATGAATATAATTTCAGATTACCTATCTTTTTATAACGCTGAATGAAAGAAAATATAAGAAATTTGGTTTCTCTTTTCCTTTTATATATGTAATTATTTATATTAAGGGTCCCATTCGAAATAATCGAATATGTCTTAAAAAATAGGCTGAGGTACGAAATAGAGCATGATACAAAACAGAATGTTTTACAAACATTTTAAGTTTGATGCATTGAAATTTTAAAATATTTTTGAATAAAATGCTGAAATATGGCTAACTGGAACGGAACTAGGCCAATCTTTGAACGAATATGATGAAATTCGATATATTGAATGGAAATGTAAACCAAAATCGTTCTTATTATAGAGTTGTTTGTTGACTATATACCTATTTTTATTTTGAAATTCTGTTAAAAATTTATTATTTTTATGATTTTCATATAAAAAAAAAAACCTCATATCAGGTTCTGAGCAGTTTTTGCGAAATTCAATTCATATGCAATTGGCTTTTAATACTAAGATGAAATTTATAGATTATTACTGATAGTAAACTTCTTTTACTGATAGTAAACTTCATAAGAAAACACTGTTCCAATGTCATAAACAGAATTATTTATTGATATTCAAACCGGCTTAATCCGCGCATTTTGACGGATCGAATTTTTGTATAAAAAATACATTTTCGTAGCCATTTAACATATTAAAATGTTATAAAATGTTTTTAATTGCAGAATCTGGCCACGACAGCTCTGAAGATGCAAAAGCGTGTATTGGACTTGTTAAATATTATTTAAGGAATAAAATTGTGTAATTTTAATTTTGTCATGTACAAGAAAAATATAAAAAGTTAGTATGGTATATATATAAAAAAAAAAATGAAAATAATTTAATCAATTAATTTAATACTCAAAATAATTTTCTATTTTTTTATTTTGTTTATATTATTTTTTCAGTATTTGTATTTTTATTTTTAAATTGTTATTACAAGATGAAGTCACAATATTATTAATAATGTAATAAAACAAAATCAACAAAAAATTAACTATAATTAATGGACCAGTATTAAACATCAATTTTTTAAGTTTAAGAACAAAAATCTATTAATTTAATATTAAAATACCCTAAAGCAATGAAATTTGAAATAGTTACACATTAAACATGTTTAATTTTAATGTCATAATTTAAATTATGGCATGAATGTTTAACTGAAAATAATTTTATTATTTATCTATATTATTTTTTAATCATATTTAATTTAATATTTAAGTTCCGTTAAATGGTGAGATTTATTTATATGTAGAACAGGCTACATTTTGCATAGAAATAAATAAACAGAATTTCAAGAGTATATTATGTATTTCATTTCGAATGGCTAAAGCTGTTATCAAGCTATACAATTGAACAAAGTTATTATTTTATAAAATATTTCACGGTATATTTTATACAATTTCTTATAGAAATGTTATTTTTTTTTTATGTTATTAACTCGCATGTAGTAAAATTTGTAAAATGTTTTAAAAAGTTCCTTATCATATACATATAGGGGTAGATGCTTTGCTTTGATAGTCCAAAATAAGACTAAGATTGTGGTTCAGTTCACGACTTATTTTGTGTCGATTGACTTATTTAAAAGTCTACAATAAAACTGCTCGTGTGGAGACTAATTGTTGACTTTTTTTGACATATTTGCGAGAGTTTTCACAAATATGCGTATTCATAAATGTTTTGTCTTTGAAATTTATTTTACTGAGATGTAAACAAAATTGGCGTATACTTTTTCATTTTAATAATTATTTTAAAACTCCAAAAACACAAAAATTAAACTAAACAATGAAGATTTAAAGCTGTATACTGTCAATTAATCAAATAAGAGGTAATATGTTGAAATAAGTCTCGGTTTGAATTGGACTACAGTCTATGTACTCGATTAATTCTATCATACGAAACCAAAGCCAACGACTCTACTTACTTGACCACCGCCGTATAGTTTTATTACTGCTACACCCAAATTTTATACTTGTCACTTGAATGTAGAAAATTGAAAATTTTAAGAAAAGCTGAGTTGAAAGAATTTGAAAGAAGATATTAAATTATAAAAGTTACAGCCCTAATTGTGACTTGAACGCAGGCCTATACGAAACTAAAGCTAATGTCCACTTGAATGGGAAAAATAAAATTTTTTAATGGAACCTGCGTTGAGCCAATTTGAAAAAAGAAAATATATTAAAAATTTTTTCTCTAATTGAGATTTGAACTCACGCTCACGAAACTAAAGCCATTGAGGCATTGACTCTGATTGACCACCGTAGAATTTTATTTCTGCTATACATGTTTTTTATACTTGCCATTTGACAAAAAAATATTGAAATTTTTAACAGAAGCTGAGTTGACTCAATTTGAAAGAAGAAATTAAATTAAAAAAGATTTTGCCCTAATCGAGACTTGAAAACTTAAACCAAAGAAAATAATATAATAGAGATAGTTCAATCAGTGCAAAATATAAAAATAAATCTAGGATACCTCCATCATACTGAAGGGAGCCTCCAGTTTAAATAAAATTTTCTAAAAAAATATCTACATACAGTAAAATTGTGCTTTGAAGGAGTCATCTTATTATATTATTATCTTTGCATAAACTGAGGTCCACAAACCCAAAGAGGTCCACTTACTTGACCCAACAGCATGCAATTTTATTACTATTTTTTATACTTGCTACTTTAATGGAGAAAATTGAAAATTTTAACAGAAGCTGAGTTGAACTATGTAATTCGAAAGAATTAAATTAAACACCTGTTGGCTTGGAAATTAAATTAAAATCTCGGTTGGGATTTGAATTCTGGTCGACGAAGCGAAAGCCGCAATGACTCTGCTTACTTGATCATCGTCGTACAATTTCATTATTTCTATACCCATCTTTTATTAAAAAATTTATTTTGATGTTTTTTACGTACAGACTAACAAAGCCTAGTAAAGATACAAACCTAAAGTTTTAAATGTTCATTATTTCTAATACTATAAAGAATTTTGTTTAAGCAAGATATTGTGAACTTCTAACTAAGATTTTGGAATGTATGAAGTTAACTTCTTCAAATTTTGAACTTCATGTATGTTATAAAAGATTCGATGTAAAAAATATATATTGTACGTGTAAAAAGTAACACAAATTACCCAGCGTAAAATACAGGCATAAGACTGATCTGGAATTTTCGAGATACAGTCGTTTGAAGTATTTCTTATAAATGATCTTAACGGATAATTCAAGAGATTTCTGGTTACCTAGTAGTTGATCAATAAAATATAGTCAAAACTCCAATGAATTCAACATTATGCCCAAACAGCTCGTGAACCGCCAGTAAAGATAACTTGAAATCGCTAGGTGTGTTAAAGCGCAAACCAAATAATTTCATTTATAGAATTTAACAAATTTTATAGTCTAACATCGGCCTAAATTAAATTATAATGTGGCCGTTATAATCCAACAAATTAAAAAATTCATTAGTGTCATCGATCTTTGAAAAGTTTTATTTGTTTAATTTATAAACTAAATCACGTATAGGTACGGGTGGCACTATAAAGCAATAACACTTTAACTATTGTATTACTTTTATTATGATTGGGAAAGTTTTCAGAACACGACAAAATTATTTGAAAAATATTTGTTCTATTTCCCCAATACACCGAAATAATAACAAAAAAACTAGTAACCAAACAAAAATAAAAAATTATCAGAAACTTCCAACAAAACACACAAATATTATTTTTTCCTTAGTTATCTTGTTTTGGGAAAAATTAATAATAATCGGTCACTGGAGATCAAACAAACAGGAACAATACAGAATTACATTGCAGAGGAATAAATACAGTACATATCTAGTTTTTTTCGTTAACATTTTCAGCTTTTCGCATATTTTCTACACAATTATTGTTGCCGCTATGTTCTGTATTATATTATTATTATTGTTATGTTAAAGTTAAAATACTAAGAAAATCATAAAAAGTTTTTTAAATGCTTTAAATTTAAAGTTTGAATACAAATTTAATTTCTCAATATTATTCGTTTAAATTAGAGAAAAACAAAGAAACTGGGTTGTGCCGCACAAAGTATCATAGTATAATAATAATCATCAAATTAAAGGTTGTGTTTTGCATTAGCTATAGAAGTTATGAAAAGGAATGATTCCGATTGAATTTAATTGAGAGCTAAAGAAGCCATCCATAGAGTCCCGGCATAGTAAATAAATGTTAGTCAAAGCTTGTAGGAGCCGAAACTGATACAACTTTTTATAATCAAAAATGTCCGGTTTAAAAAAAATGACTTTGAAACTGTAAGTATATGTATAATATAATAAGCAGTAACATTTTTCTTTCATTCAAGATTTATTAATAAATTACTAAATAAATTTGCAGTTGAGCAACAAAATATAGCCCATAATGAAGTGCAACAACGTCTCACAATCGCAAGGAAAAACAAGGCAGCTCTTGCAAGAAGGGCAGCTAAGCGGATTTGTAGACGGAAGAAGCGAGAATGGTGGAAGGCCGAGGTTCTGAAAGTACAACAACTCAGCAATGAGCGTAGTTCACGTAATTTCTTTAAAGGAATTACTAGATTGCACCATACTTTCAGGCCTTCGTCAACCGCCATTCGGGACCGGGATGGAAACCTCTGTGTCAACATCGACGCAGTACTTGACGCATGGAGTGGACACTTTACTGAGCTGCTTGATGTTCATCATGCGTCACAGACTGTTGTTGAGCCACCTCTAAAACAGTCTGCGGAGATTTGCACTGAGGAGCCATCCCATGAGGAATTCACTAAGGCCATGCAGAGAATGAAACGAAACCGCTCACCTGGAGTAGACTGCATTAATTCGGAGCTCTTGATATTCGGAGGGGATACTTTGTGGAACTGTCGTTTCGACCTTATTCGATTAGTATGGCGAACCGAAGTTATGCCTGATGAATGGAAAGTGGCCGCGATATGCCCCATCTTCAAGAAGGGAGACCGCTTGAAGTGTGAGAATTATCGCGGTATAGCTCTCCTTTGCACAGCATACAAGTTACTGTCATACATTTTATTGGATAGAATCACTCATCTGGCGGAGGGCTTGGTTGGTGACTATCAGGGAGGATTTCGTCCGAATCGATCAGTCACTGATCAGGTCTTTTCGCTGCGGATGATTCTATCTAAATATTATGAGACATCCATCTCCGTACATCAGGTTTTCCTGGATTTCCGGCAGGCCTACGACTCGATCAATCGAGAGAGTTTGTGGTCTGCCCTGGAATACCTAGGAATGCCAACAAAATTGGTACGACTGTGTAGGATGACAGTGACGCAGTCTCAATGCTGTGTTAAAGTTGAGAACAGGCTATCGACAATTTTTGCAGTTAACTCGGGTGTTCGGCAGGGAGATGCTCTGTCCCCGATACTCTTTAATCTCATGTTGGAGTACATCTTTCGTAAAACTGAAACACCTCAGCGCAACATCTTATATCGCCAGTCCAATCAAGTGTTTGCATATGCAGATGACATATGCGTGATTGGACTGAATAGCAACGGAGTGAAAGAAATACTTGATCCGCTTGTAGAGTTTTCAGCTTCTGTTGGACTCCAGATCAATGAGTCCAAAACGAAATACCTGATCTCTGGTTTTAGAGACAATGGCACACCAGATTTTAGTAGTGGCCACCACGCGTTTGAGGGAGTGAGGAGGTTCAAATATTTGGGCTCTCTTATCACTCACGATAACAGTGTGGGTGAAGATATTAAAGTGCGGCTGGCAGCTGGCAGTCGTTCTTTGTATCCTCTAAGGCCACTGCTAAAATCTAAACACTTATCAAGTGCCGTGAAGCTGAAGCTTTACAAAGCGTTGATCAGGCCCGTTGTTATGTTTGGATGTGAAAGTTGGGCGCTGACGGATGAGTACGAGAGATGGCTCCTAACATTTGAGAGAAGAATCATGCGTGTGATTTACGGCCCTAAACGCGAAATAGATGGTACATACCGAGCTCTGTACAATTTCGAGATCAGAGATCTGATGAAGATCCCCGATGTTGTACATGAAGTTAGATCTCAGCGAGTACGCTGGCTCGGTCACGTTCTGCGTGCTGATCCGGAACGAATTGTGCAGCGATCTCTGAAAGGAGAGCCACCATATGGTAGGCGCAGAGGTCGGTGCAGGCGACGATGGCTCCACGATGTAGAGAACGACTTGGCCTCTTCAGATTGTCTAAGACAGTATGAAGACCAAGCTCAGGATCGAAACCGTTGGAGCCAGATTGTTGATTCAGTAAGGGGCCAGTAATGGCCTTTAACACTGTTATTATTATTATTATTACTAAATAAATTATAATATGATGAAAATTTAAGAGAAATTCGAATTTCCAGTCGAATGAAATACATGAAAATAACAGGTCAGTTATTAATACCAAAGATTTTAATACTCCTATTATGGTTCTCGCCTCACCGTGACTTGTCAAGTCATGTGAGTACAATTTTGGTACTATGGTTCTTGCCTTTAAAATACTGAATGTTTTTATGCGGCGCCGTACAAACAATAATATACTTTTTTGTCTTTTTATGTGTGTTGTAATATTTACTGTGGTGTTTAATTAAATTTATAAAATAATTTACATTTTACCTTTCTCCATTCTGTCGATTCTTTTACCGGAGGTCCTGAACTATTCAACACCATACGGTTAACTCTTTCCAAAATTTTAAAATCAATGTTTTGGTTTTGCCCACATTAGGAAATGCCCTCGCGATATTAGGATTTATCTCGCGTTACTTTGGATTTTCAAGCAGTCAATAACCGATTGTGTAAGCTTCGCTTGCACATGAAGTTGGCTAACCTGCCGATAATTTGTGTACATGCGCCCACAGAAGTCAGCCAGCCCCAAGGTTCAGCTCAAAAGACTTTAGGTTTAAAATAAATTTTTTTAAAATTCAAAAAACGTCTTTAAATTTATACTTAAGAATATACTCAAAATATGTCGTATTTGAGTTTAGAAAGACATTTTTAATGTAGAACTATTCTCATTTTCATTTACTTTAATTATACCCGCAACTCACTGTGACTTCTTTGTTCCTACTGTACGGAGTGCACTGAATAATAATTATGGAATAGTCACTTCTGCAATTTTATTGTAAGCTATATACAATGGCATTCATTGTATGTATATAGCTTACAATAAAATTCATATACAATGCCATTGAAGGCATTCATTTTAATCAGACCATTTTTAATTTCTTTACATAATATCTGTTTTATGACTATATTATTACGTAACGTAAGTGCTCTGAATCAAATAAGAGCGTAAAACGAAAAATTTAAAATAAATATCAGGAATATGAGGGCTATGAGACTGATCAGCACACCAATTAGCATCAACCAAGAAAATATAGAAGATTTCGAGAAATTCGTATACCATTCATACACCTTGGCTCTTCTGTATAGCAAAGAGAGCGAAAAATTAAGAAAGACATCTGTCAGCTAAAAATACGTTCAACATGCTTCATAAGACCTGGAATGCTTTCGTTCTGTCTATAAATAAAATAAATATAAAGCTACGAATGTTAAATGCACATGTAGTATTGATACTCCTGTACCGATGAATAAATTATAAAACGCAAATAGAAATTGGGACACAATGAGAAAACTAGGAAGTCACATAACCAGAATGTTATTAGAATGGAATCAACCAAGGAAAGTAAGAAGACCACCAAAGACTTGGAGAAAAACGATGCTAACGAAAGCAAAATTCCTTGAAATTCGCTTATTTTAGTTTTATTGCATTGCATGCATTTTATACACAAACACTACAACAAATTTGTTCCGTAATCGATAAAAAGAGCGAAGGCTATAGATAATCAGAAGAAACTAATATAAGCCGTAACTACGGCCATACCGCAAAACTTTATCGATAGGAATTTAACAATGCGTATTGTGCGAATATTGCAGATGGTCAGCCCAATGAACGATTTTACAGGTAGTAATAGTTATGACTCCGGTTCGCGATATGGTATGTCTTTTAGTCACCATCCTAAACGAACCAAACAGCAGATATAAACTTTCGTTAAACTACTAAATCAAAAAATAAAATAACATAAATTAAATAAAATACAATAAAAATAAAAATAAAATGAATAATAAATTGGCTAGGGATTATTTCCGACATTATAGTTTTGCGGGAGCAAGTATTTATCAATTATTATAAATGCATTAATCATAGTTTTATTTCATCATTTTGTGTTTAAATGAATTTCAATATATGTATGTGATACTATTTAGTACATATGTAGTAGTTTTTCTAAGGAAAGCAATAATATAAAAACAAGAACGCAAGACAAAATTTATTTTAGCATTTATTTGTATAAAGTCACTTGTTAAGAATTATGTATGTAAATATAAAAAGGTTATTCTTTGTACATATATGTACATATGTATATATAAATGTATATCTATTCGCATATCGTATTAATCCATTAGAATTAAGTAGTCGAACGCATAAATATTTTTATTCTGTGTATTTTAATATTCCGTGTGATTGTGCTTAAATACAATCTACCTATATCACGTAAAAATAGGATAACAATATAGCAAATATAAATATGTATATAAATAAACATTAGAATGATCTCTTGATTGATTTTCATAAAAAGTTAATAGAAAAGTATTTTAAAGATTGTAAATAAAAAAAAAATCATTCAACATTCTAATGATCACGTATTTGGTTACCCATAAACTTTATATTTCTAATTTAATTCAATATTTGTAAACCAAAACGAAAAAAATTCTCTTAGTTTTTTTTTTGTATTTGTTTCCAAACCATTATTAGATCCACTATAAATAGGAGTATTCAGACATCAATATAATCATCATCAACATTGGCATCATACTCATCCTGATTATGTGTACATATACCATCCACCATATATAATGACGAAGAATACAGGGATTTCATTATTATTTTTTCTCAAAATAATACGAAAAATTACAAGATACACAAAATTGAAGATACCCTCGAGTGTAGTTTTTGTGCTTTCAAAATGTGCTTTAGCTTTTTCCTTTTTCGATTATTATTTAAATAAACTTGATATAATATTTGAAAAAAAGTTCTGTTAATTCATGCAATTGGATGTAAAACTCATACTGTTATATGTACGAGTATATTCACATTTTCTTGACAAAGTTGCGCAAAAAATGTTTCGTAGTAACCAAAAATTTTACTACAAATATAATTAAATTAAAAATTCAAAAGTTCAGTTTTTTATATTGGAGCCATTTGAAATGCTTTTTATTGGCGATATAGTCAATTTAAAAACGGTTTTATATTATCAATAATTTTTTGTTCCTATAATCTTTTGACTAAATTCTTCAATTTTTCATATCATTTCTTTGAAAAATACTGAAGTTTGATTTCAATTTAAATCGATTTTTGAAAATGACATTACCGTAGCACCAAGGTAATGACGATGGTGGTATGTTAATTATAAAACAATAAAGATAATAAAAAAAATAAAATAAAATACAATAAAAAAATTAATTTTCAATTTTTTCATCATTAACGTATAGGAACATAATATTTTTTATTTATTCAACAATTTCAATGAATCTTTAAAGGGCGAGGGATTACATTTTTTTACGTTAATTATAATGATTTATTGTACTTAATTTAATAGGCCTTTGAACTGATACTGGAATCTTTCGAATGGCGCACGACGGGTCCATAATCACGTAGTGCCAATATCGCTTTCGATATAATATTACTACATACGAGTATATTACTAATAAAATATTACTTTCTCTTTAAACTAATTATAGTTATATTTGAAAATCAAAATTACATATTAAATTATTGTTTACTGATAGAAGGCTTTTATAATTAGCAAGATAAATAATTTTGTAATATTAAAGAAGAAGAATTAATTAAGAAAAATAATGGAACTGTAAATATTGAATTTTCATCATCATTCGAAAATGGTCGATGAAATGGCGATTTTATTTACCAATTTTATGCCTCTAAAATTGGGCTGTGATCATTAATTTTAATTTCAAATTTGAATCAACATTTAATTTGATCGTTATTTTAAAATTTTGAGATATGATATCTATTCTCATATTTACATTATAAACCTAAAAAATAAATAAAGTTTTTTTCTAAAATATATTTATTTATTATATATTATAATATGTGACTCGTATATGGTTAGCTGTGTTTTAACTTAGCCTTTTGATTTGTTTGAATTAAAAATATATGGCTATATAAGAAAACTTTTGGTAAATTATGGATAAATTATAATAAAGGATGATTAGATATTTGTAAAATAATCTTTAGAATAAAAATTTTCGAAATTTAAATAACTTTGATTTATAAGGGATTGATTGGAAATTGATCTGTCTCTTATTTCCGATGGTTTCTTAAATCCGAATGCTACAAATTTAAATAGCTTCGTATGGAAATATAAAGAGTTAAACAAGTTTTATATTACCTTCTTATGTGCCATGTGGGTTTTAGTAGATCTAGCAACTTAAAATAGCATTTGTGTAATGATTTTTCTTTGGTATATGTGTACATACCTACACATAATTACGTTTGTAAAGAGTAACGAGCATAACAGTTGATGAATACATTTATCGCTCTGAATATATCATCCTGAATAGGGTGTCCATAATAGGGAAAGGAATTAGAGGACATTTTGCGAAATTGAAAATGGCGATTATTTTTGTAAATTAATTTAAAAATTTTTAACAAAATTAAATATAAAAAGCAAATAAACTATCAATACAATAAACAATGTGGTACATATAGGAATTTTGTTAGAAAAATGAAATTCTCCAAAAAAGACAGATCTTTGAGCGAGACAAATCTCTACGAGTTGAAATTTATTTCCTTTAATTTTAAATGCAGAAATATTAATCACATTAAAACTAAAATCAATAATAATTTATCATGCACAAACCAGATTCGCCAGTCAAACAATACAGCTCACTAAATAAATCACCCAAACTGCCATTTTCGTGTTATTTCAAGTTTAATTGTCACATCGTTTATCGGCATTCAAACTATTCGCTAATTATCTTAAAATCATTTAGCGAATTATTTGGACTAGAATTTTTCGTTCATTTGCGCCATAAAAATCACCAATATTTTTCAACATATCGTGACAGTATTGTAATTCAATAATTAATAAATAATAGTAATAATTCAAAGAAAAATATTTCGTTGCGATTTCCGAATATTAATGTTTTTGTTCAAATATCAATTAAATTTAGACAATTATTAAAACGTACGAAATAGTCGCTAAACATATTACTAGACTAGACGAAAATTGACGATTCGTAACGTGTACGTTCCAAAAGTGATATAATGGAGAACTGTTTCGGATAATTGTAAACTCAAATCATTGCACTGCATTTTCAATTGCATACAATTTCTAATTTTTGCTTTTGATTTTTTAGCAAATTTTTTCAAAATTCTAATAAAATCGTTAAATTTAAAATTCATATCGGTGAACTGGATCATTGTCAGTTGTACGACATTTCGACTGGGTGCCAGTTTAATATGAAACTCAACATTTATACAGTAATACGGAAGCATTCCGATTGAAGTGCTTAAAATTTTGAAATAGAATGTCCAAGCTTTGCCTTATTAAATTTTACAATTAACGACTGCATCGGTAACTTCTTAATCAGAATTTATTTTCTGTTAGAAGTCTACGAATTAAATTGTTAGCAATGCTTTCGGTCCATTAAGCTCTCATCAATGAAAACACCATTTTCACATTCTCATCTGGGTAGAATATTTCTGGTATTTTTGTATCTAGGAAACGATAGGGAAGGAAAGTTTACTATAGAACTAAATTATAAAAAATACGTAAACCTTTACAAACATACAAAGCCTTGCAGAGCCACGAGAGACCTGGGTACTGAAGATTTTGGAAAGTTGTAAGAAGTTATTAGATTTTCTGAGATTTCAAAATCATATTATAAAATAGAATTACGAGATCCCCAAAATTACAAATCACTTACTTTAAAATTCGACTGAATCCAGAAAATTGTCATTTTCTTGGTTCTCATCTCGTATTCCTTTTGGGTGCCAACTCTGTTTTGCACTGGAAAATGGAAAATGTACCTAGGATTTAATCAAAAGTACAAATTACACAATAACATTTCTTTTGTTCTCAATTCGTGGGTTGCCAATTCTTTTCAGGACTAGGAAATGTAAATTGCTTTAAATAACAAAAATTCTCTGAATATCTAAGCTCGCCGACTGTGTGACGACTTTAATAAAAGTTCAACTTCATCCAACGAATTTCCAATATTAATAATGATTCATTATAGGAAAAACTCTGAAGTTACGAGAAAATTTATTTGGTTTTCAACACGGTCATCGGCACAAAAAATTAATTTCTTGTGTTTGTTTATGAGTTCTTCCGGGTATAATAATCCTAAATAGTTCTCATGAGATGTTTGTTGTAGAAATTTGATTTTGTTTTATGGTTTAGGAACATATTTTTCAAAAGTACCACATAGTTTTTAAATTAGATTAGTTTAGTTTTCAAATGATTTAAAAAAGAACTGAAAAAGCCATTATTTACGAGAAGAACAATATTTTCCAAAGAAGAACAGTCCTTCTCAAAATAAGATGTCTGGCAGCCTTAGTTTTGGCTAGGTATTAAAAAAGAAACTTTAGTTTCACGGAGCTGATTTTGAAAAGTTCTTTCGTTTGCAACAAATATTACATAAAGATAATTTAAAAAGAGAACCAAAGGTAATAAACAAAAAAGAAAGAAAGAGCAAAAAAGATCGGAATGAAAATAGAGAACATGTTCTCTTTTAAAGAGACCTTTTGGCCACCCTAATCCTGAATCTATAAACGTTTTGCTATCGTATATGCATATATTCAAATCTTCAGCCAGCTCATCTCTAAAATTAGTATAAATTTTATAAAAATTATTTTAAACTATGTACAGCAACAAAATTTACTCGTACCAAGTACCACCGAAAAACATAAAAATACCACACTATGAAAATATGTGCTTGGTATATCAAGAAAAATTCAGATATGTACAATGTAAATAACTATATAATATATCCTGGGTATGTTCCTTGCTGTTTACTATTAATTCAAGGATTTTTACCTAAATGAATATATACGAATGAATGGACGACGAAAACTGTACCACATAACTATATAGTACTCGTATATACATATACGAGTATGTATAGATTGTATACACATTTTTCCCATTTTTAGTTGGAGAATGGAAATATGAAAAATATAAATTTCTCTGTACAAGAGATCTCTGTGAGTTTAATATAAATTATGCAAATTATATTTGCTATACTATTTTTCGTTTATGACAAAATATAAAATGTATTTAGACAATATTATTGTGAAAAGGAAGAAAAATGGATAATAGAATAAATTTTCGTAAGGAAGAATTTTTTTATGATAACCAAAAAAAAAACACTTAAAAACAAACACATAAAAAACCCCTCAAATTTGAATTATGAATTATCAGGTAGACGAGTTTTGTTGAACCGCTGCTATATATATTTTGTGTATATTGAAAGTCATACAAATAAATGAAATGTATTAAATTAGAATGATTTAATTAATCAATTTAAATATTATGTTCCCACTATATTCATAAAATCATAATAAAAATTATTATTTTTAAGATGAAATTCTTTTTATAATTTATTTCATAATTAAAACTTAAAAGGCTTTTCTTCTACAGTATCAAGTTGTATTACCATTTGTCATCTTTTCTAGTTTATTTTTATTTATTCTGAAGAAAACAGATTTTTCTTCAGCCAACCAAACAAACAATATGAAAATCTTATTGTTGTTTTTTATTATTTATAAACTTTAATGATACTTAGTTTGACCAGAAATATTTTTATGCAAAAAAATAAAATAAAATTTAATTTTATTTCGGCGTTATTAAAACTTAGATTATTTTATTTTGGTTTTCTTAATGATAAGAATTAGAAAAATTTAAATTTTTTGAGGAACTCCCCGAATAAATTAAATAAGATAAGAAGACGATAAAATAACTATTGGAGATTGTTTTGAACTGGTTTTTAATAATAAATGGAATAAGATTTTATGAATGAATATTTGAGGCTTGGTTTAGGTTCGAGATTACAAAAAAATACTTTAGAACTGTTGTACGTCTTATTTATTTTTTGTGTATATCGTAAAATTCAGTGTAAGAACTAAGAAGTAGTATTGCTCAGTGAAATTTATTAAATTTAATTATTTCATTGGTGTATAAGTAAATCAAAATGAAATTAATCGAATCGAAGAGAACATCAACTATGTTTTTTTATGGCTTGATTAGAAGTACATTAATTAATTAATTCATTATTACTGTGCAATCATATAGAGACAACCTATATTTTAGAAGACAATTAAATAAAACTTCCGAAAAGAAACAAATTTAAATAGAGACATCCAACGGGATTCGATATTGGTAAAAACCGGAGGATAAATTAGATTTTGTTGGTTTCTCGATTTTGTTGGTTTTTAGATGGAGCTCAAATCGTTAGTAATATAGAAATTAAATCTCTTAATTTCGGGTAGATACTCGATTGTCGTACGCAAGCAAGTATAAGCAATGAGTTTTCGTATTTTCGTAACCAAATATATTTGATTCAATTTTTATCGTTAATATTCATTATATATTTTTATTTGTGAACTCAAAAAATTGTGAGCAACTTACTGCAAAAAAAAAAAAAACAGAGAACAATTTAATTTGAAATTGAAATAGATCAAGTAATAATATTTATCAACTCGCATTGCGAATTGCTAGACTGTACAGTATTTATAAGCGGCTTTAGCATTAGTTTTGCTGATATGAAGCTTTTCCATAAGAATTTAATTAAACAAGACAACGTATATTTATCCAATTTTTTCCGATTTATAATCAGAAGCCGCCTTGTATTATTGTACACTGTATACACTAAACCCAAAACGTACGAGGATATTTAATTCCATATTATAAATAAATTCGAATTAAATCATGACAAAAATGACGTTAATTTAAACGATTTATATTGGAAAACTTTTAAGCAAAATTGCCTGGTCGTTTTGAAGTTTCAATTAAGCTAAACCCATTAAAACAGATTATAACTATCTTCCTAAATTTTCATTTCTACACCGAATCATCAATTAAAGTTTGACCGAAGGTCAGTTATTATTACATTTATAAAGATAAAAGTAAAACATTTTATTAAATTAAGCACAATCTGGAATTTAAAGATAAAATCGAAAAAGCTTATAATTTTTCTTGAGATTTCGTTTTGAAACATTTTCTCAATGTTCAACCAAATATACAATAAAATGAAAACCAAAATTTTTTTTTTTATTTAAAAGTTACAAAAAAAATGTTTATTTTTCCCATTCTGATTTTTGTTGTTGTATTTTTATTAATATTTTTAACAAGAATATAATAATAAAAAGTTAATATACTTGGGTGTATTATTCGAATATAACAACAAAAGCCACAAAATAACAAAAACAACACAAATGAAAAGAAAACCTTTAAGGGCATAGTACAAGTAAAATTCTGACCGCCCCGATTCCTCGGAAGAGACTTTTCCCACAGAATGCGATATTACATAATTAATAAATACAAAAAAATAACATGAATCAATTTTTTAAAAATGACTCAAACATTATGATCATATTACATCAAATAAAACGTGAAAAAATATTTGAATATTATTGTTTATTTCATATCCCAAAACAAAAAGTTGACATAAAGCAATTATATCAAAAATTTAAATGCCCAAAAACCAACAACAAATGATCAACATGGCGGCATTAGTCGTAAATTTTCTATATTTTACTATTGAATTTTAATGTTTACATTAATGTATAAGTGATTTTTGAATTAATTTCAATAAAATTTTGTAATTCGAAGGCGTTTTAATTAATAATACCGACGTTTAATTGGGTCTGTTTGTAGTGAAAAAAATATCTGCCTAAAAGTTTTGTATTTCGGTGATTATTTATTCAAATTAAATAACATTTTTTTAAATTTTGAATGTCAGATTGTGTTATAAGCAATATTTAATTAAATTATTATGTATCAATGTTCTTTTAATATAATTATATATTGAAATTCAAGTTGTGTTTGTTCGTCGTGAAGAAGCAATATTCTGTAAATTTTTCGTGTTTACCGTGGTTTTCGTTTCTATAAAATCTAATATAATTTATTAATTCTGTGTACGGATGCAGTTTTTCGATTGAAAGAATGAATTTTAAAGTTATCTATATGTATACACTGGTACTTAAAAATTCACTGGTTAATTAGAATATAACTGAAATATACAATTTTGAGGAAAATAGTTTTTTCAATACAAACACACTAGTTGAAGCTAATTTTAAATCGACAATGTTTCACTTAAAAATTCATCGAAATATAAAACTTTCATCAACATTTTTATTTTTTAAATATATACAAACACATTTTTAGTACAATTAATAATAATGTTTTATGAAATTTACATCAAAAATTACCAAAAATCCTGCCGCCATGTTGGTAAATTTTGGTAGATCCGCAGAAAAGAACGAAAATGAAACCAGTGCTGGGATGTTCTACCATCACATTTTCGATATTCGATGGACGTTTGTGTCTCTTTTTTCACGAACATAATTGTGCAACATTGTGTTTCTTCAATTAGGTTTTTTCTATTGCGATCTCAGCTTGTTAGAATAAACTTGCAAGCTATCTCTTTTTCCTCTTTTCACTTGCCATCGAAAATAAAAGTATTGGTGATATTTGATCGAATGAATTTATAGAAATAGAATCGAGTAGGCTATGATCACAATAGAAATTGCGGAATTGACTGCGAAATAGAATACAATTTTGTTCGTGAAAAAAGAGACACAAATGTCTATCTATTATCGAAAATGTGATGGTAGAACATCCCAGCAGAGTAAGTATTACCTCCAATTATCTTGGACAAGAACAATAATATTAAGAAAGCGAGTAATGGTAAGTTTAATACGTGAAATGTAAACAAAAACCAAATTATCTCTTTTCTAATCTTAATTGATATTTTTATAAATTGTGTTAATCTTCAAAATAAAACAACATTTTATCAATTATTTTTGTTGAATAAGAAATTTCCCAGTTATCCAATTAATCTTTTAGAATTTCCTCTATCATAGTTATCATGTATTATATACATATTTTTCCATATTTATGTTTTGAATGGAACCATTTTTTTTATGTTGAAATGAGTCTAGTATGTTTAAAGAGAGTATTAGAATATATCAGATAATAATAACAGTGTTAAAGGCCATTACTGGCCCCTTACTGAATCAACAATCTGGCTCCAACGGTTTCGATCCTGAGCTTGGTCTTCATACTGTCTTAGACAATCTGAAGAGGCCAAGTCGTTCTCTACATCGTGGAGCCATCGTCACCTGCAACGACCTCTGCGCCTACCATATGGTGGCTCTCCTTTCGCTGCACAATTCGTTCCGGATCAGCACGCAGAACGTGACCGAGCCAGCGTACTCGCTGAGATCTAACTTCATGTATACAATATCGGGGATCTTCATCAGATCTCTGATCTCGAAATTGTACAGAGCTCGGTATGTACCATCTATTTCGCGTTTAGGGCCGTAAATCACACGCATGATTCTTCTCTCAAATGTGAGGAGCCATCTCTCGTACTCATCCGTCAGCGCCCAACTTTCAATCCAAACATAACAACGGGCCTGATCAACGCTTTGTAAAGCTTCAGCTTCACGGCACTTGATAAGTGTTTAGATTTTAGCAGTGGCCTTAGAGGATACAAAGAACGACTGCCAGCTGCCAGCCGCACTTTAATATCCTCACCCACACTGTTATCGTGAGTGATAAGAGAGCCCAAATATTTGAACCTCCTCACTCCCTCAAACGTGTGGTGGCCACTACTAAAATCTGGTGTGCCATTGTCTCTAAAACCAGAGATCAGGTATTTCGTTTTGGACTCATTGATCTGGAGTCCAACAGAAGCCGAAAACTCTACAAGCGGATCAAGTATTTCTTTCACTCCGTTGCTATTCAGTCCAATCACGTATATGTCATCTGCATATGCAAGCACTTGATTGGACTGGCGATATAAAGAGTATCGGGGACAGAGCATCTCCCTGCCGAACATCCGAGTTAACTGCAAAAATTGTCGATAGCCTGTTCTCAACTTTAACACAGCATTGAGACTGCGTCACTGTCATCCTACACAGACGTACCAATTTTGTTGGCATTCCTAGGTATTCCAGGGCAGACCACAAACTCTCTCGATTGATCGAGTCGTAGGCCTGCCGGAAATCCAGGAAAACCTGATGTACGGAGATGGATGTCTCATAATATTTAGATAGAATCATCCGCAGCGAAAAGACCTGATCAGTGACTGATCGATTCGGACGAAATCCTCCCTGATAGTCACCAACCAAGCCCTCCGCCAGAGGAGTGATTCTATCCAATACAATGTATGACAGTAACTTGTATGCTGTGCAAAGGAGAGCTATACCGCGATAACTCTCACACTTCAAGCGGCCTCTCTTCTTAAAGATGGGGCATATCGCGGCCACTTTCCATTCATCAGGCATAACTTCGGTTCGCCATACTAATCGAATAAGGTCGAAAAGACAGTTCCACAAAGTATCCCCTCCGAATATCAAGAGCTCCGAATTAATGCAGTCCACTCCAGGTGAGCGGTTTCGTTTCATTCTCTGCATGGCCTTAGTGAATTCCTCATGGGATGGCTCCTCAAATCTCCGCAGACTGTTTTAGAGGTGGCTCAACAACAGTCTGTGAATATATCAGATATATGTACATATATAGATGTGTACTTATATGCAAATTTAAAAGTACAAAATAAATTAAATTATTGCCAATTTTATAATTCTTAAAATTATAATTAATGAGTGTAATTTCAAATAAAATTGCTGGTCCACCCTAATTAAATTTATTCTCTATTATTTTATATATTGAAATATTAAAAGCTCTCACTATTAATAGTTGACATATTGAAAACAAATTGGAATGTTATGTATGCATTGATTCCTTCATATATATATTACACATTTTGGGTACTTTAAACATATTATGGAGGCTTTTATTTTAAGATGGCTTTGATTTTGCATAAACCTCTGCATATATTACACATTTTTTGGTATTGTAAATAAAACTTGTTTCAAACTGATTTAAGAATATACATATATATATATTTTTTCGTTTTTTTTTAGCTTACCCGATGAAAATTTGAGTTCTCAATATAAAATGCAGGTATAGTTTTAGTATTTTGAGTAATAAACTATAGATAAATATATAGTACTTACAATTAATTCTGGTTTGTTAATAAAAATATTTATATTGACATAAAAGTTTGGGTATAATATGCAGGTGATATGCTGTAAGTTCTGATGTCGGCTAAAAAAAATTCTTGGAGTCGTGTTTGAATATATTGATTTTACATTTCACGTTTATATGATAGCACGCGTCATTTATAGTTCGAACTAAGCCAACAAATATTATTAAACTACCCATTTTCAATTTATAATCTTGTGTACAATTTCAGCTGAATTCAATAATGTTTGTAGAAATATGAAGGAAGGAAAACCGAGGAGGATAATTGTACGGGTTGAAGAATGGACACTGACATTCAATATTCAATATTTTACGACCAGAAATTCACGATTTACGATTTCAACCAAAAATGTAAAAATATTGAACAAATAAATTTTCACGATTACAATACTTACTCATAATAACGAAGTTATTAATGGGAAAAATAAAGAGAACTAGACAAACTGAAAGCATTTTATTTATTTTTTCTAATTTTTTTAATATAAACACCAAACAAATGTTTTGACACGATAAAATATTCAATTTAATTTATCTTCATTAGATTTTTATTATACATCACAAAATAATATATACAAAATATTAAACGTACACGCATACAAATGTATGTACGTTTAATATACTATATACATAATGTATATGTATATATATATATATATATATATATATATATATATATATATATATATATATATATATATATATATATATATATATATATATATATATATATAAATATATATATAAATCCGTGGCCAAAATTATTAGCCACCTTATTAAGGGAGGAGCAACAAAATATTAAACTTACCAATAAATAATTTAGTTTGAATTAAATAAATAACACATAAAAAACTATTTGCTTATTATTACTAAATAACAGGTTTTGGTAAATTTAATAAGGTGGATAATAATTTTGGCCACGGTACACGGGTTCATAACAATATTAACCTAATATGTTATAATTACAAGTTGAAGAACGATTACAAACACGACTAAGTATTACGCGTTGTTGGATATCTGCTATTGCAATAAAACACTGCCTTTTGAAGTCTGTATATTCCAAGCTGTAAATTAAAATTACGTTATTTTAAAATATCACACTGATTTGTAAAAGCTGTTTTAAACTGTCTAACAATTATAATTTATTTTTAAAATAAAGTAAAAAAAAAATTAATTCTCGAGTTACTGATATGCAAATATGATATATTGGTATACTCGCAATGAAATAAACAATATATAAGAAAAACATATTTCAGCCGGTTTTTAAGTCTCAAATGTATATTTTCCAAAGTAAAAGCAATTTAAAAGTATACAAATATACAAAGCAGCACTAATTACACTTCATTAACTCTTCATTCAAAATACTCATTGTCCAATCCTCCTATGCCAAAAAAGAACAAACTGTTACCATACTAACTCTATATATTTTTCTGGTTTGATTCTACCGTTGGTTTATTTAATTTTATCAAACAAATAAAAAATGAAAATTACATTAGAATTTTTCTTTTTAATTTTCATGTTTTGGCAACAAAAAATATCTAAATAAAATCATTTATATCCAGTAAGAACTGAAAATTATCCTAAAACAACAACTAGAATCAACAGAGTATAAAAAAAAATCAAATTTAGTTTTTTCTTATTTTTGGTTTTGTGGAAAATTTATTTATTGAATTTTTTATTTATTTTTTCATAACAAGAATCGAAAATGATGGCAATAAATTTTGGATATCTTTTAGGATAAAATATAGTGTATAGCATATATATATATACATATATATATATATATATATATATATATATATATATATATATATATATATATATATATGTATATATATATATATATATATATATATATATATATATATATATATATATATATATATATATATATATATATATATATATATATATATATATGTATATATATATATATATATATGTATATATATATATATATATATATATATATATATATATATATATATATATATATATATATATATATATATACGTATAAATATATATATATATATATATATATATATATATATATATATATATATATATATATATATATATATATATATATATATATATATATATATATATATATATATATGTATATATATATATATATATATATATATATATATATATATATATATATATATATATATAATTATGTATATGTAGTATACATAATTATATTGGATTTTAACATTTTTCATTAGAATTCAAGATTATCACAAACAGCACAAATATTTTAATTATAAATAAGTTCATTAGAAAATGTAATTTTAATTGATTTCAAGTGAGTTTGCTGCTATACGCCAGCATTCAAGGAACGATAAAAAAAAGTTTTCAAAACAACAGAATTTTACTTTCAAAAACTGCTGATGTAGTACCGTCTGAGTAGTAGCTATCAAGTAGCCAAAATGGTATGTAGACAATACAATATGTAGTAATAAAAAAAATTAACAAATCACGTTACCATATTTTATTTATCCTTATCATTTACATTATTATTATTAAAACAGTTTTAAAGGCCATTACTGGCTCCTTACTGAGTCAACAATTCGGCTCCAGCGGTTTCGATCCCGAGAATGGTCTTCATACTGTCTAAGACAATCTGAAGAGGCCAAGTCGTTCTCTACGCCGTGGAGCCATCGTCGCCTGCAACGACTTCTGTGCCTACCATATGGTGGCTCTCCTTTCAGTGATCGCTGCACAATTCGTTCCGGATCAGCACGCAGAACGTGCCCGAGCCAGCGTACTCGCTGAGATCTTATTTCATGTACAATATCGGGGATCTTCATCAGATCTCTAATCTCGATATTGTACAGAGCTCGGTAGGTACCATCTATTCCGCGTTTTGGGCCGTAAATCACACGCATGACTCTTCTCTCAAATGTTAAGAGCCATCTTTCGTACTCATCCGTCAGCGCCCAACTTTCACATCCAAACATAACAACGGGCCTGATCAACGCTTTGTAAGGCTTCAGCTTCACGGCACTTGATAAGTGTTTAGATTTTAGCAGTGGCCTTAGAGGATACAAAGAACGACTGCCAGCTGCCAGCCGCACTTTAATATCCTCACCCACACTGTTATCGTGAGTGATAAGAGAACCCAAATATTTGAACCTCCTCACTCCCTCAAACGTGTGGTGGCCACTACTAAAATCTGGTGTGCCATTGTCCCTAAAACCAGAGATCATGTATTTCGTTTTGGACTCATTGATCTGAAGTCCAACTGAAGCTGAAAACTCTACAAGCGGATCAAGTATTTCTTTCACTCCGTTGCTATTCAGTCCAATCACGCATATGTCATCTGCATAGGCAAACACCTGATTGGACTGGCGATATAAGATGTTACACTGCGGTGTTTCAGTTTTACGAAAGATGTACTCCAACATGAGATTAAAGAGTATCGGGGACAGAGCATCTCCCTGCCGAACACCCGAGTTAACTGCAAAACTTATCGATAGCCTGTTCTCAACTTTAACACAGCATTGGGACTGCGTCACTGTCATCCTACATAGTCGTACCAGTTTTGTTGGCATTCCTAGGTATTCCAGGGCAGACCATAAACTCTCTCGATTGATCGAGTCATATAGGCCTGCCGGAAATCCAGGAACACCTGATGTACGGGGATGGATGTCTCATAATATTTAGATAGAATCATCCGCAGCGAAAAGACCTGATCGGTGACTGATCGATTCGGACGAAATCCTCCCTGATAGTCACCAACCAAGCCTTCTGCTAGAGGAGTGATTCTATCCAATACTATGTATGACAGTAACTTGTACGCTGTGCAAAGGAGAGCTATACCGCGATAATTCTCACACTTCAAGCGGTCTCCCTTCTTGAAGATGGGGCATATCGCGGCCACTTTCCATTCGTCAGGCATTACTTCGGTTCGCCATACTAATCGAATAAGGTCGAAAAGACAGTTCAACAAAGTATCCCCTCCGAATATCAAGAGCTCCGAATTAATGCAGTCCACTCCAGCTGCACGGTTTCGTTTCAATCTCTGCATGGCTTTAGTGAATTCCTCATGGGATGGCTCCTCAGTGCAAATCTCCGCAGTCTGTATTAGAGGTGGCTCAACAACAGTCTGTGACGCATGATGGACATCAAGCAGGTCAGTAAAGTGTCCACTCCATGCGTCAAGTACAGCGTCGATGTTGACACAGAGGTTTCCATTCCGGTCCCGAATGGCGGTTGACGTAGGCCTGAAAGTATGGTGCAATCCAGTAATTCCTTTAAAGAAATTATGCGAACTGCGCTCATTGCTGAGTTGTTGTACTTTCAGAACCTCGGCCTTCCACCATTCTCGCTTCTTCCGTCTACAAATCCGCTTAGCTGCCCTTCTTGCAAGAGCAGCCTTGTTTTTCCTCGCGATTGTGAGACGTTGTTGCACTTCATTATGGGCTATATTTTGTCATCATTTACATACATAGCTAAACACACGAAAAATTGTCTTGGATCAGTGCTAGACAATTTTTCGTGTGTTTAAGGCAAAAGTTAGGAGTTTGTTAACTTTTTCTAAAAGGTTTTCACCAACATAACGAACAACAAATTTTTTTTCTCAAAATGAAATTTATTCAAGTAAGTATTGTAAGTAAGAAGTAAAAAGTTTTCCATTGTGAGAGCACTGTAAGTTGTTTTGCTTTCTGTCATTTTGTTTTAATGTGATGTTTATGCTGTGTGTTTCGAGTTTTTCTGTATTTTCTAAAAATTTAATTATTTTATTATACATATACATATATATATAAATATATAATATAAAGGAAAATATTTTTGTTACTCATATGCAAAGTATGTTATATGTACATGGGATTTCATTAGCATTTTGTATACAGTGGAATCCCTGGAATCGCGGAAAATAAAACGACGAGTTACGATGAGTAACATTTCATTTTAAACTATGTACATATTTTCAATAATTCATTCGCATTACGAAACAGCACAAAATAGAAACTCATTAACGTAAAATTAAAATCCTTACATATCTAAGTCCATACAATTATTTAAATCGATATTCGATGAGTTATTATTATGAAGAATTTTTTCAATTTATAATATATTCCCCCCCCCCCCCCCCCCCCTCTGTTTGCTTATCAGTAGGCGCTCGATCCGTGTTTCATTTCCTTGTATAAATGTTATTCCTATTTTGATATGCATACAAAGATTTCCATTGATTATTTTATTGAATCATATTATGGAACACAGAATGTAAAATTTTGGCGGTTGCCATATCACGATAACAGTACATGGTTTTTCTAGCCGGTCCAATAATATTTTCGGTATAATTGGATCATTACTTAGTTTTAGAATTTCTTCGCACACGGTTATGATATGTGCGTTGTTTAATTTTTATTCCAATTCTCCCTGTATAATAGTAATATGAGTATCCATTGAGTTATTGGATGATGAAGTTGATGGCAATGAATTATCTAGATCTATTGTGACATCAGTAAAGATAAAGTTTGAAAATAAAACAACAACAAAAAGTTTCTCTTGAGTTTCTAACTTCATAGCAGAGATGTAAATAGCTAGGGTATAAATATCCGACCTCGCGAACTCACCTTTACTAAGTGAATACTTGGCATGGTGAACTAAAATTTTGTATCGAAATTTCATTTATTTCTAAAATTCTATTTATTAAAGTTTATCAACAAAATATTCTTTACACCAAATTTTAGTTGACCTGGCCAAGTGTTCAAGTGGTAAAAATACGAAAAATTGGTTGCATCGGTGCTACACCATAGGTAAAAGAGGTAAACAAACAAGTAAAGAGTACTGTCTAATTAAATATGTACAATATGCTTTATTATGAGCATTACACACCAACAAATCGAGTAATTCTATAGAAACGAATTTATATGATATAGCAAAAATCAATTAAATCATAATAATAAATCAATTTCAAGTTAATTCGCATTCAACAAAATAAAAAATAAATCAACAATAGAAACACTTCATAAAAAACGTGTTGTGTTTTGTTAAATTTAATAAATCATCAACCGATAAAACACCTCTAAATATGTATTATACATAAATTACTTCTTTACTAGATGGAAAATACACACGAACCAAGATTGGTAAAGTAGATTCTGCCTTTATTTTCTATCATATAGTTATCAATAATAAATTTTCATTCAAAGGCATTACTATACATTACATATGTAAATATGTACATACATAAATATACAGACATATATTATGTATATAGTGTGTTTTATTTAATTCAACATGTTGGTAGGTGTCTCGCAGATTATTGTAATTTATTATTTGACATTAGGTTAGGTTAGGTAAGGGTGGCCGTCCTAAAGGACTAGCATAGACACAAAATTGGTCCGTAGCTGTACCACATTCGAGTTTTCTCCTCTTCACTCGCTGAACCATCGTGAGCTTACCAAGAAGCGTTTAAAGTCCCGGATCCCGATCTTACTAAGATCCGTGAGGTCGTTCAAAGGGGAAGTCCCCATAAATTTTGTTCTGCTGTACGCTAGACCAGGACAGGTGCAGAGCAGATGGAGCACATTTTCCTCCTCTTCCTCATCACCACAGCTGCGGCAGAAATCGTGGGCTGGGACACCCAGTCTGCGCGCATGTATCCCAATGAGACAATGTCCCGTTATAGCTCCCACGACCATACCAATATGGTGTCGTCGAAGCGATATCAGTTGGTCTGATCTAGACCGGTCAAGACCAGGCCTGGTTATTACACACGAACTGGCGTTAGACCATCTGACGTTCGTTTCTTTTATGGCTTCTTCCAGAAGCAACAGTTTACATGAAGCAAGCGGTATCTTTATATCCCGCCTGCTTTGGGTTTGCGATATTGAAATGCCCTGGCACCCACGTCAAGCGGATGTTGAACTGATCAGCCATCTCATTTAAAGATGCCAGACAGTTCTGGGCTACTTTCGACGTCAGGGAGTATGATTGTAGCGTTTTAATAGCAGCCATGCTGTCCGTAAAAATGCGAATATCCCTCGTAGATATTACATTATACTTCAACCAGTCCATGACTTCCATTATCGCGATCAGTTCAGCTTGAAAAACGCTGCAAAAGTCGGGAAGACGAAAAGAGAGGTTAACCCCTAGTGCCTCACAGAATACCCCGCAGCCAACCCCTCTATCCCTTTTTGAGCCATCCGTGAAGAAGCTTAGCGCCTCATTGTCCATAACCGTTTCGTTCACCCAGTCCTCTCTGGTGGGAAACTCAGTTTGGAATCTCACCTCAGCAGATGGCAAGGGAATAGCGTAGTCGGTAGCTTCCGGAATACCCCTGTTGCATAGGATAGACGAGTGCCCTGCATTGTTACAGATCCACATAGATATGGATTTGAGCCGAATGGCTGTGCAAGATGCAAGCTGCTCGGCCGCAATATCCAATGGAGTAAGATGAAAGAGAATCTCCAGAGCTTGAGTAGGTGTGCTCCTGAGAGCCCCACTTATACACAAGCAGGCCGTTCTTTGGACCTTCATCAATAGTTTAAGGTTGGCCATAATTTTTAACGCTGGCCACCAGACGACAACCCCATACAGCAGTATAGGTTTGACCACTGAAACGTAGAGCCAGTGTACTATGTGGGGCTCCATACCCCATCTCTTTCCAATGGCATTTTTGCAGGAGTAGAGCGCTATAGTAGCTTTCTTTACTCTCTCTACGATGTTTGGTTTCCAGCTTAGCTTGCTATCCAAAAGAAGTCCGAGGTATTTTGCTCTATCCGTAAAGATCAAGCGAGTACCATTTAATGTTGGCGGGTCACACTGAGGAAGCTTGTGCTTCCTGGTAAAGAGGACCAGCTCTGTTTTCTGTGGGTTTGCGTTCAGTCCGCAGCCACGTGCCCACTCAGAGAGGTAGCCAAGCGCGCACTGCATGCGCTCACTCAGCGTACTAGGATATTATCGAAGACCGCAATAGCAACGTCATCCGCGTAAGCAACCACCTTGAAGCCTTGCCCTTCCAGGTTTAGTAACAGGTCATTTATGACCAATTTCCAAAGAAGGGGGGATAAAACCCCACCTTGAGGTGTCCCTCTGCTCACGTATCTGGCGGCAGACGTCCCACCCAAATAAGCTGTCACGATCCTGCCTCTAAGCATATGATCTATCCAGCCTCTGAGTGACCCGTCTACCCCCAGACACGCAAGGGCCCCAGTGATTGCCCCCGGTCTGACGTTGCTAAAGGCCCCCTCTATATCCAAGAAGGTTACCATTGAATATTCTTTATATTCAAGTGATTTCTCAATCGGGCCAATAAGGGAGTGGAGAGCTGTTTCCACCGATCGTCCCTTACGGTATGCGTGTTGAGATTCCGACAGCTCGCCCGGCTTGATTGAGCCTCTAATGTGAGCCTCTATTAGTCTTTCCAGTGTTTTCAACAGAAAAGAAGATAAGGTTATAGGCCTAAAGTCTTTGGGATAGCAGTGAGAGCTTTTTCCCGCCTTAGGTATAAATATTACTTTTATTTCAGTCCACTTCCTAGGAATGTGATAGAGTTCCAGGCTGCCTTTGAAGATAACTTCCAGCCAGGGCAGGGTTAAGTCAATACTTCGCTGGATATCCGCAGGGATAATGCCATCAGGCCCTGCCGACTTGTATGGCTTAAAGTTGTTTATTGCCCATAGGATATTCCGCCTGCTTACTATATGGCTTACGGAGTTTACACCCCTATTTATCATGGGTCCCTCCGGAGCTAGTACCGAGCACTCCGGGAAGTGCGTTTCTAGTAATAGCTCCAGGGATTCCTCCGAACCATCCGGTCGTTGTAGATAACTCGGGATGGAAGGACTAGAACAAAGTACTTTGCGTAGCCTGGCCGCCTCCGAGGACTCCTGTATATTGCCACAGTAGAGTTTCCAAGCCCTCGTTTTGGCTGCTCTCAGCTCGTACTTATAGGTTTTGAGGACTTCCTTGTAACAGTCCCAGTCTGCAGCAGCATTTGTGTTCTTCGCTTTCTTGAACAGTCTCCTGCATTTCATACGAGTACCTTGGAGTTCCTTCGACCACCAGGGTGGCCGAGATTTACCCAAGGGTCTACTGATAGGACATGCACCTAACATGGCCTTGTTAAAAGCGTCAGATAGCTTGGCTTCTAGAGCATCAAGCTCCTGTGTAGATGCAGCAGGTTTTGGAACCGATACCGGTAATAAGTTACCCAGAATGGTTCTGAAACAATCCCAATCAGTTTTCCTCCTATTCCTGAAGGGTGGTTTGCTAGTGGGTTTTGTATCCACTTCGTATTGGAGATAACAATGGTCAGAAAAGGAATGGTCTTCGGACACTTTCCAGTTCAATACCCTCTCCTTAATAAAATCCGAGACAAGTGTGATATCCAGCACTTCTTGTCTATTTTTAGTAATAAAGGTTGGCTTGCACCCGATATTACATATATTTAGGTTAGTACTTAAAATAAAATCAAGGAGTAACTCACCTCGCCTGTTGATATTTGTACTTCCCCAGATTGAGTGATGCGCATTAGCATCACTGCCCATGATGACTCCTACTTTTCGTTTTTGAGCCTCCATTATTGCACTAACCAACCTACCTGGTGGTATGTTTTCCTCCTCGTACGGTAGGTAGGCCGATATTAGCCAGAGATTTTGCACATCCATCTCGATGCTAGCCACCACTACATCAGCGTTGCTGTAATTAAGTAGTATAAAAATATTCAGATTATTTCTAGCGAGAATGCAGGAACGTATCTTACCTTCATTCTTCGCATGTAGTATTTTATATTTGAAGGTTCTGAGGCCCAGCACCCGGTCACCATTGACCCAAGGTTCCTGAACCAGAACAACATCAATGGACTCAGATTCCATTTTGAGTAGGAGGGCCGCCGAGGCGGATTTAGAGTGATGGAGGTTGATCTGAAGGATCTTAAGCATTAGATATTGCTTACCTCCACCACTGTTGAATCAGAATCTTCTGACGTCGATTCGTCCGGTAGGAGCGCACAGCGTAGTCCCAATGATCTCGATGTCTCCGAGTCCAGGGATAGTGTCTCCTGAGCGTCTTCCGGGATGCTTTGGACATCTGGGTCACCAGCAATGGGCGGGACACCACTAGTGGCTTCCCCACCTGCTGCAGTTGCCCCAGGTCTGTCAGCCTCATCGCGCTTATAGATTTTGAGCGTAATCGCTCCAAATCCATAGCTGACCAGGCCTCCAGATTTTGCCAAAGCACCCACGGATTCTCTGTCGATGATTATGACGGCCGATCTGTGATCTGTTTCCGCCTTAACCTCATCTAACCTGGCAATCTTCCAGGTGGCCGTTGGCAGATCCGAATTGCTGATTTTCAACATTTCCAGGATCTCCCTAGGATCAGCCGGCTCCGCAGGAATCCAGACTCGTGCCCTTGGCCTGCAGGGAATTTCTTCCCTAGTCACCACTGCTAGTTTGGCCCCCGGCCAGACTTCCCCCAGGCTGCCGATCGCCTTTTTATAGAGGGTCACAGACCTCTCATCGGCACAGGCAGTCAGTTTTGCGTGACCCCGGTGCCACCTGTAACGATCGGCGGTGCTGTGCAAAACGATTGCCACCTGTTGAATAGAATAGTTAGAGTATTTTTCAAATATGACTATAAATTATTGATTGTGTAGGTGGAGAAAACCTATACAGACGATAATTATCATATCTCACAACAACATCATTAGTGATCATAGTTGAATATATGTATGGAGAAAGACAATAATAATCAGATCACGAATAATTAGAATTGCGTATGTAGATAATGATAATGAGAGGTATACGTAAACAGATGATTACTCGATCGGTTGATTGGTATTGGTATATATAATTTTGTTTGGGCGCGAAAATCTGTAATGGGAAAGCGAGGGGTTTTTGTCGAGACAGAACGGTTTTAAACTTAAAAAGGTGAAGATCAGAAGAATGATAATTAACAAAAAAAAAATCTGATCAATCAACAACAATAAAAATAAAAGTTGATGTGAAAATTATAAGTATCTAACTAAATTTATTTAGACATGTATAATGATTGTAAAAATAAATAATTTAGTATGCAAAATAAAAAAAAATAAAAAAATAAAATTTTTGATGTAAACATCTGATTGTAAAATAAAAGTGTATTCAGTAAAATTATGAATCAATTCTTAAAAATTATATTAAAAAAAAGAAAAAATTAAAAATTTACAATTAAAGAAACTATACATGTATATAAACTGTGAAATGTTATTAGTTTACAAAAATAAAGATTAACAAATTTATAAACAATAATTTAATCCTACGGTACCACAAAAACTACAGTAGTAGACTTAAGGCGTGGATATCATATCTGGTGTTTTAAAAATAAAATCAATACGACCAAGAAAAAAAATCATAGTCTTCTTTGCGGTATTTTCGGACGGAATTTGAATTTCGTCACACAAGCGGACGCTGGAAAATAAGCCTTGTAGCAGTCAACCGGTTCTATTGGAAAAATTGGAAAAATTTACAATCGTGAAAGAGACCACCGGATAATTGGATGAGGTATATTTCTACATCTTTAAAACAGCATCACTAATCAAGTCAGGTAATAATTTCTAGCTTAACAAATAGGTATAGTTAACAATAACAATATTGTAAATTGTTTTTCTGATTTTTACCGATTTTAATTATAAAATCGGCCATTATCTATTACTTCTACCAATTGCTGAATTAACAATAAAGTAATCATGTGGTAAGGAAAGGTTAAAAATGGGATGATGGAACGCTCATCGACGTTGATTTTTTTTTCATGTTATATGTTATGCACACACAATTATGACTTTGATGGCAATTTATAACTCGTGGTCAAATGAATCTTCCCAACCGAGTAGAGCTACCTTAAAAACAATTAAAACGGACAACCGGATGTGTGCAACCACGGTTATATATGACCCGACCAGCAAAGTTACAAATGGCGCCGAAACAGGGACCTGATAGGGTCTTGTAAAACTTGATTTTACAAAGTTATTTATTGGATTTTATGTGGTTGGTGGCCCTAAAAAGGCATCCAGGTGGCTTAACTGCCTAACTGTTAGATAGATTGGGTATCCGCTTAAATGTCCTTGCGGTTAATCTATCTGTTGTTTTAGTTTAATTTCCCGCAACCATTTTTTTTGGTTGTGCACCATTTTCATTTGTTTAAAGTTTTTGTTTTGTTTTTTTGTTTATAGTCAACCTCGTTCTGTTAAATTTAATTAACTGTTAACATATTTTTGCAGTAAATTTAATCTACAATTAAGTTTAATGTTTGATGGCTTATACACTTGATCTGTAATTGATACTCCATGATTTGGTTTTTTCTTACACCTCAGTGTGTGGGCTCCACATTTAATGATTGTAGAATCAATTAATTTTTTTTGGAACTTTAATTTATTTTATTATTTTAATTTAAGTCTTTAAATTTTTTTTTTTGTTAATTCTGGAACATAAGTTGTCAGTGATTGATGGGATTTCTTATGTTTGGCCGATTGATGGTTTGGTGAATCCGAATTCCTCGGACATCTAAGAAGGTCTTTCTTACTGATAACTTATCGATCAATTTACAATAACATGGATCTGTTTGAATTTAAGAAAGTGAGCGAGATTTTCTTGGTCTAATCTATTTTTGTTATTTATTTTGTCCATAATGTTTTGTACATATGAAGAAAAAGTATAAATTGAGAAAGCAAATTGAATCATTTAAAATAAAAGTTTATTCAGTTTTGCTTAAAGAAGCGTCGCATAGCGTTGTGTCATCCCATTTAATTATTGAATTTAAAAAAAAAAAAAAAAATATTTTTTTTTGAAAATTGTCATACATACATACATAAAACTATCTTATATTTTCTTTGGTTATTATTATTGGTCTTATTTAGTTATAATATATTGATATTTATTTATTTATTTGATTATTATTGTCTTATTCTAAATATTATTTAAAAATATTGATTATTACGTGTTGCTATAGTTATCTCCATATTAAGTATAGACCATCTTATATTGGTTTTCATTTCTTTTATTATTATAATAACTATAATTCGTTAGTAATTAGTAATTAGTTAGTTTACTCTAAGGTCTCATGATGTGGTTCACTATATTTGATCAAAAGAAACTTCTAAAATTACATTAAAATTTTGAATATTATAAAATTTTGGGTAAAAGAATTGAATAGAAGATTTTTTGTATACATATGTATATCTAGTAAACTTTGACACTGGTAACTATAAAGAACAGAGTTCAAAAAGAGTTAAGTGGTAGTCAAAAAGACAAATAGTTAATAAGCGTGTCGAAATTCCTGAAAAACCTTTCAAAAATGGATTTAGTTAAATTGATTAAAGAAAGCTTGACGCAGGAGGAACTGCGGATAGAATACCATGTACGAGGCTTAAAGATAGATCAACCAAACCACCAAGAAATGTTTATCGAGATGCTACAGAATGAATGGCGACAGCCATTACTTAAACCGAAAAAGTCACATATTGAAGCGGATCCTGAAGAGGAACTGGCAAACATTAATCAGCTTTAGAAACAAAAGAACTCGAGTCTTCTTTAAAAGCGAAAAATATCTTGTTGGTAAAAACACTTCACTGGAAGGACCGAGCCGAAAGATTGAGCAACTCATTTGAAGGATTAGCTGGCCTAACCATGGCTACGAACTCCTTAAACCGTTTTGCTAGGTACTTGAACCGGGATATTAAAAGGAGCAAGGCTGAGCCAAAGGAGAAGAAAATTACTTACGTTCCTATACCATCGACATCAGCAAACATCAAACAATCAAACAGTCGCACTAGTGATCAAGAAAATTCAAATCATGGGGAAGAGGGTTCTACTGGCGCAGAAAATGATGAACGGTTCACCGAGCAAATCGAAAAATTAACTAAAAAGTTTTTGGAGGAATTTTCAACATCCTATAATCTGAAGCCTAAAGCAGCACATTCAACGAGAGCTAAAGTAAATACCAAATCAAGCGATCATTATAATTTCACCACAGATAGTGAAGATACTGAATCCTTTGAAAGCGTTCATTCTAATAAACATAGGGGAAACAATCGAACGAAGGGGCACTCACATCAATCATTCCGCAGAAGCGCAGATCCAACTAAATGGAGAATTACCTTCTCCGGAAGCAGTGATAAGAGAAGGGATGACGATAATGTTCATGACTTCATCATGAAATTGGAGGAGCATGCCAAACAGGATAAAATATCGCAAGCGGAACTTGTCAGCCTGACCAGACACTTCGTTACCGATAAAGCTGAGAAATGGTATTATGTTTATACGAGAAAAAACCGACATGTAACATGGAACCAGCTGAAAGATGCCTTTCTTGAACGGTTTAGCAGTGCTGAAGGAGAACGTGCCATGAGGAAATATATTCGTCATCGAACTCAGTACCCTAAAGAGTCATTTAATGAGTTTGTATTGGAGATTGAGACTGTTAATTGTCGCCTACCAAAACCATTGCCCGATGATGAAATTCTAGAATTGCTAGTCGACAATATGAATCCAGCTCTAAAAAACGCTATTGCCAATATGGATTTTGAAACTATCGAAAGTCTAAGAAAAGTCTGCGATAACTTAGAGAGATTGTGGCAAACCTCAGGTTTCGATCCTCGGCAGCTCATTGAAACACGTCAGAAGCGAAATCCACACAGTCAGGAGTTTTCGACTTACCATGGAGCAGATAAACGGAATCCATCAATCAAACGCAATCCACACGTTGAAGAGCTAACGAATTGTTATGGTGCGTCAAGCTCTTTTGCCGTACAAATTCCGCAATTACCGCCGTATCAAATCGAACACATGGAAGACAGAGAAGAAGAATCGGAATCAAGAGTAAATTGCGAGGTTAACGCAATCGACCGGTCAATTTTTATAGTGTGTTGGAACTGTAAGGACTTAGGCCATAATTTCACTACTTGCCAATTAGAGCGAACTCATAAATTTTGCGAAGGATGTGGACTAGCTGGGTTCGTTGCTACTGACTGTCTCCGTTGTCAAAAGAAGAGAATGGGAAATTTAAATCCGAACGCTACGAATTCTGGGATGTACCGTTCGGAAAAGATAATACCTCCCAGAAAACCATTTTCAGAACCAAAAAAGTAAATTCGATAAGCGAACCGCACGAATCAATAATGTCCAGTTCTATTGATTCTGAACAATCTAAGCGGTTAAAACGGACCTCGAAGTATTGGAAAGAGCGTAAATTATTCAATAAATGTTGCGTTTTAACTACAATTACTGAGACCAAGATTGATGATCCCCGTCCGTATGCAAAAATTAATATCATGGGAAAATCTGTTCTAGGTTTGTTAGACAGTGGTGCTAGCATCAGTATCCTCGGAAAAGGAAGTGAACAATTTATAAGAGAGTTGGGATTAAGTTTCAAGCCAAAAAACACCTACATTCAAACAGCTGATGGATCAGCTAATGCCGTATTAGGTCACATACGACTACCAGTCAGTTATTTGGGAAAAACCAGCGTCATAAAATTCTGCATAGTTCCTTCGCTACAATCGGAAATATATCTCGGGGTGGATTTTTGGAAACAATTCAACATTGCACCAGATTTGGTATGTGAAATCATCGAGCAGACTCCTACGCCAACAACCGAACCCAATCAGCATAAATTAAATACAAAGCAGAAAATCGAGTTACAGAAGGTAATTGCGATGTTTCCCTCATTTACTGTGAATGGATTGGGACGAACCAGCCTAGTAGAACATATCATTGATGTAGGAAGCGCCTGTCCTATCAAACAACGGCACTATCCGAGGTCACCCGCAATGCAAGACCTCATATATCAGGAACTCGATAGAATGTTATCACTCGGAGTGATAGAGGAAAGTACGAGTCCGTGGTCCTCACCTGTAGTCTTAGTACGTAGGGCAAATGGAAAATCGCGATTATGCTTGGACTCCAGAAAGGTTAATCAGGTAACGAAAAAAGATGCTTATCCACTACCACTTATAGATGGACTGATTGGCCGATTGCACCAGACAAATTATATCACGAGTTTAGACCTTAAGGAGGCCTTTTGGCAAATTCCCCTTTCGCAAAGTTCAAAAGAGGTCACTGCCTTTACTGTTCCAGGCCGTCCTCTCTATCAATTCTGCGTCATGCCGTTTGGGTTGTGTAACGCCCCCCAAACCATGTGCAGATTGATGGATCGAGTGATACCCCACCAGCTTAGAGATAGAGTATTCGTTTACTTAGACGATTTGTTGGTAATCTCGGCGGGGTATGACGAGCACCTGGAACTGCTAAAGAAAGTAGCCAACTTATTGTCCATGGCAGGGTTGACAATAAACGTTGAAAAGAGCCATTTTGTTTTGCGCGAAACGCGATACCTGGGATTTTTAGTAGGTGAACAAGGACTTCGGACAGACCCTTCGAAAGTAGAGGCCATTAAAAATTTCCCTCCTCCAAAATCGGTTAAACAAACCCGACGGCTACTGGGGATGGCAGGTTGGTATCGTCGGTTTATACCGAACTTTTCAGACGTAACTGCTCCGATCACTAATCTGTTACGTAAAGGCAAAAAATTCGAATGTACCGAAGATGCTAACTCCGCCTTTCAAAAACTCAAACACCTTTTGATGAATGCTCCGGTGCTGCACAACCCCGACTTTTCTAAGCCGTTTTACATAAAATGTGACGCCAGCACTCAAGGGATTGGTAGTGTATTATTCCAAAATGATGAAAATGATACAGAAAAGCCTATCGCTTTTCTGTCTCAGAAACTGAATTCCGCACAGAAGAATTACACTATCACAGAACTTGAATGCTTGGCTGCAGTGGTTAGTATAAAGAAATTCAGGGCATACATCGAAGGTTACCGATTCACAATAATCACTGATCACGCGAGCTTAAAATGGTTAATGTCGCAGAAAGAGCTTAGTGGTCGTCTGGCAAGATGGAGTCTTAAACTCCAAGCGTATGATTTTTGTATAGTACACCAAAAAGGAAAAGATAACGTGGTGGCTGACACTCTATCTAGAGTATACTGTGATGGATTGGTAGAAATTGAATCGGACTTAAAATCTCACGAGCTTAATATTTTCAACCCAGAAACTGTTACCGATGTTGAGTATATTGAACTGCACAAGAAAATCGAAGCTGATTCAATTTTGTACCCCAACATGCGCGTCCATTCTGGAAGAATATTCATTAGGATTGAACCAACAAAACAAATTCGGCTATCAGACATTCCCTCGTGGAAATTGTGGATTCCAGAATGTTCACGCACAAAGCTAATTGAGCGAGAACACGACAGTCCAAATGGAGCTCATGTAGGTATAAAAAAGAGTCTGGAGAGATTGCGTCGTCTATTTTATTGGCCTAAAATGTCGGCTCATGTACATAAGTATATAACAAACTGCCAGATATGTAAACAAAGCAAATCTACAAATCGATGTTTACGTCCACCGTTAGGAAACCCAACTATATCAGACAGGCCTTGGCAAAAAATATTCGTAGATTTATTAGGTCCATATCCGAGGTCAGCGTCTGGCAAAACGGTCATCCTCATTGTGCTAGATAATCTCACCAAGTTTATCTATTTAAACACATTACCTAAAGCTACGGCTAGTAAAATAGTCGAATTTTTTCGGGATGAATTATTCCCACTGTTCAGTGTACCAGAGTCGATACATTCCGACAACGGTGTTCAATTTGTTGGTAAAGAATTTACCACTTTAATGAAAGAACTCGGCATAACACATATTAGAACCGCGCTGTATTCACCTCAAAGTAATGCCTCGGAGCGCGTGAATCGCTCAATCATCGCAGCTATAAGAGCTTATGTTAAAGATAACCATACTACGTGGGATAGATTTTTACCACAAATCGCAGGTGCGCTCCGAACATCGGTGCATGATTCGACTGGGCAATCCCCTCATTTCTCGATGTTCGGATATCATAAAATAAACCACGCTGCTGACTACAAGCTCCTTCGAGAAATCAACTTGGTAGGAGAAAATATGTTAGACTGGATGAACCTACCCGACCGGTTATCTATTATTCATGAAGAGGTGAAGGAAAAATTACTGCAAGCATATAATAAAAACGCTAACCGATATAACTTGCGTACTCGTCAAAGGAATATTCAGGTCGGTCAGCAGGTGTTTGTAAAACAGCATCTACTTAGTGATGCCGCCAATAAATTTACTGCCAAATTCGCCTTCCCTTTTCGCAAAGCCTTCGTAAAATCCAAGACAGGTAATGTTTATTACTTGCTCGAAGATGAAAATAAAAAGGAAATTGGTACTTATCATGCAATGGATATTAAGCAATGAATTAAACTGCCTTCGCTATAATCCAACACAGCGATCGGGTTAATTTTCTCAGCTTCAAATATGCCGTTTATAACTCACATATTTGAACCTGCCCTGTAACGATCGGCGGTGCTGTGCAAAACGATTGCCACCTGTTGAATAGAATAGTTAGAGTATTTTTCAAATATGACTATAAATTATTGATTGTGTAGATGGAGAAAACCTATACAGACGATAATTATCATATCTCACAACAACATCATTAGTGATCATAGTTGAATATATGTATGGAGAAAGACAATAATAATCAGATCACGAATAATTAGAATTGCGTATGTAGATAATGATAATGAGAGGTATACGTAAACAGATGATTACTCGATCGGTTGATTGGTATTGGTATATATAATTTTGTTTGGGCGCGAAAATCTGTAATGGGAAAGCGAGGGGTTTTTGTCGAGACAGAACGGTTTTAAACTTAAAAAGGTGAAGATCAGAAGAATGATAATTAACAAAAAAAAAATCTGATCAATCAACAACAATAAAAATAAAAGTTGATGTGAAAATTATAAGTATCTAACTAAATTTATTTAGACATGTATAATGATTGTAAAAATAAATAATTTAGTATGCAAAATAAAAAAAAATAAAAAAATAAAATTTTTGATGTAAACATCTGATTGTAAAATAAAAGTGTATTCAGTAAAATTATGAATCAATTCTTAAAAATTATATTAAAAAAAAGAAAAAATTAAAAATTTACAATTAAAGAAACTATACATGTATATAAACTGTGAAATGTTATTAGTTTACAAAAATAAAGATTAACAAATTTATAAACAATAATTTAATCCTACGGTACCACAAAAACTACAGTAGTAGACTTAAGGCGTGGATATCATATCTGGTGTTTTAAAAATAAAATCAATACGACCAAGAAAAAAAATCATAGTCTTCTTTGCGGTATTTTCGGACGGAATTTGAATTTCGTCACACAAGCGGACGCTGGAAAATAAGCCTTGTAGCAGTCAACCGGTTCTATTGGAAAAATTGGAAAAATTTACAATCGTGAAAGAGACCACCGGATAATTGGATGAGGTATATTTCTACATCTTTAAAACAGCATCACTAATCAAGTCAGGTAATAATTTCTAGCTTAACAAATAGGTATAGTTAACAATAACAATATTGTAAATTGTTTTTCTGATTTTTACCGATTTTAATTATAAAATCGGCCATTATCTATTACTTCTACCAATTGCTGAATTAACAATAAAGTAATCATGTGGTAAGGAAAGGTTAAAAATGGGATGATGGAACGCTCATCGACGTTGATTTTTTTTTCATGTTATATGTTATGCACACACAATTATGACTTTGATGGCAATTTATAACTCGTGGTCAAATGAATCCTCCCAACCGAGTAGAGCTACCTTAAAAACAATTAAAACGGACAACCGGATGTGTGCAACCACGGTTATATATGACCCGACCAGCAAAGTTACACACCCTCCGTCTCGGCAGGTCCTGGGTTCTCCCTCATGATTTTTAGGAAGATGGCGGCTAAGGCCTTCTCCACCTTCCTCCAGTTAAGGGTCGTAATGCTCCCATCTTCTTGTGCCCTGTCAACGACTGCCATGATCAGGTGATCCTTTAGCACCTCGTTGAAGGGCCTGGTAACATTGTCCGGAACCCGTTTCTTTTTAGCCTCCGTAGGCGGTTCATCATCAGATCTCTGCCTTTTCGGCTGTGAGATCACAACGGAACCCTCCTGCTTTGGCTCAGTGATACGCCTTGCCCACGCAAGCGTATCCTTGTCTCTATCCGTTCTCTGCTCCAACGGAATGTTACAGATCTTAGAGATCTTGCGCCAGGCTCTCTTCCTGGTCTAATAGTTTGACACTGATGGAGGGCCAGCATTCGTGCCTTTGCCCTTTGGTTTCGATGGGCCAGCCTCATTCGGTCTTATGCTCCTAATTGCACGTTGGAGACCGGGCCTAAAGGCCGATGTCTCCGCAGTACTAGATTCCGGTTTTTTAAGAGCACCGGTCTCTTCTTGTTTTTTATCTGGATCTTCCATAATAGGTCCCACGAGTAGCGGAGAAAGGAGGTCCACCTGTGCAGAGATCCGCAATACACAGGTAAGGCTACATGATCCGGAGGGCGCCAAGTATCCGGATACACCGTTAGAGACTGGGCTAGTTTTTAGACTGGGCCCCCAGCCTGGCCGGTTATTAGCACGGTACGATTAACACCTTAACCCGGCCCAGTTATTTAGCGCCGTGTTTTCGCCTAGTACACCACATAGTGTAATAGTTGCCCGGTGGTCACCACGGGGAGGTAACACACACACTTGTGGAAGCTGCAAGATACGGAGCTGGCAACAAGTGCCAACTTGATTCCCCCAGACAGCTTCTCACCAGACCACCATTATTTGACTTACTCGTATAATAAATTTCAAGAGTTAATGGTGATTTCTAAAATTTAAATTACACTGATATTTGCAATGATTTTGAAAAATGTAAGAAAACAGATTTTAATTTCGATATAGTTCATGATAGCATGTTTTCTCGGAGGTACTTGAATATTTAAATACACATATACCTACTAGTCTTAATTTATCCTGTATAATACTTGGACCCTGCCGTAAACGGTATCTCTTATTCTCTGTCCTTATATGTTATCTCTTTTAACGATAATTCTATTGGTTTTTAACCAATTGCCCTTCATTTTCTTTGTTAGTTGTTACTGACCTCCGGCACTAATTTTAGCTTTAGACATTTTTCATTTTTCTAACATTGATGATTCATTCTTTGATTTATAGCTCTATTCGTTGAGAAAAACTGTATTTTCACTGGTACTTCTAGTAGTACAATCAAATTTGAATCCAACTTCTGCCTGTTACTCAAAATCTTAAAGTCAAAACTCCATCGTAATTGTCCCTGAATTTGTGGAAAAATATATAGATAGTCAGTCTTAGTTATATATTATAAACAGGCTCGTCTGAATTTAGCTTGGGTTTATAAATGGATGATATACTACAGGTCTATGATGATATTTTCATAGTATATGTAATATAAACTTTATTTCTTTCTATTTGTTAGATTTTTTTATAGGCTAAAATGTCTGCTTCTTTCAGTTTTTTCAAAGTTCTTTTTCTGATTTTAATTCCGTTTCGTTGTCTGGCGTCCCACAGAGTTTGACCATTTATTGTTTTATTTGTACACTAATGGCATAAAGCCTCCGATTCCCCATTTCTTGTTTCTCTATGCTTCTGATGTCCAAATAAATAGGAGTAGTCGTTTAGGTAAGGCTTCTCGTGGTTAAAGAAAAATATTTAAAAGTCTTTGTGCATATTTTCAAATTAAGTATATTCTGGTTTGTTTAAAAATTGTTTATTTATTTAATTTATTTAGGAAAATTGTAAATTATTAGATGTCGAAGAAGTTGAAATAAATAAAATTAATACAAAAAAACTTAAACACAAATAACCAATGGCATGAAGTTTCTATGGAGTTTTTATGGAACGGTACAAATGTCAAAAAACCTATCAAATGTCGTATTGTCTCATAAAAATGTGTTAAACAGTTTCGAATAAAACCAATTAATTTATACAAATTTAAAATTATAAAACAGAAAAATATTGCTCAAAGTAATAAAAGAACTAATTAAAAATGAAATTAAATTTAAAACGAATAAATTATTTAAAAAAAAAGCTAAAATATTCTAATTAGAACGTATCATTAAAATTTATTTTTAAATTAAATAGTAATTTTACACAAACAGCCACCATATAGAAATTGACCATAAGGCTCTAGTCTAACAGAAAAATACCAAAATAGCTGAAAATATAGACCCTGAAGATTCTCATCCCTTCCCAAAAATATCGAAAAATCGATGTGAAAATATGACGCGGCTCATAACTTGATAATTTCTATTAAACTCATTTTACACAAACAGCCACCATATAGAAATTGACCATAAGGCTCTAGTCTAATAGAAAAATACCAAAATAGCTGAAAGTATAGACCCTGAAGATTCTCATCCCTTCCCAAAAATATCGAAAAACCGATGTGAAAATATGACGCGGCTCATAACTTGATAATTTCTATTAAACTCATTTTACACAAACAGCCACCATATTGGGGATGACCATAAGGCTCTAGTCTATCAAAAAAATGCCAAAGTAATAAAATAAGTAGACCCGGAAGTGTGTCATCCGTTCCTGAAATTCTCGAATAATTCATATGAATATATGACGTCACAAGCAACTTGATAATTTAAATAGAGGCATTTTACACAAACAGCCACCATATAGGAAATGACCATAGGGCTCTAGTCAGACAGAAAAATACTGAAACGGCTTAAAATATAGACCCTGAAGATTCTCATCCCTTCCCAAAAATATCGAAAAATCGATGTGAAAATATGACGCGGCTCATGACTTGATAATTTCTATTAAACTCATTTTACACAAACAGCCACCATATTGGGGATGACCATAAGGCTCTAGTCTATCAAAAAAATGCCAAAGTAATAAAATAAGTAGACCCGGAAGTGCGTCATCCGTTCCTGAAATTCTCGAATAATTCATATGAATATATGACGTCACAAGCAACTTGATAATTTAAATAGAGGAATTTTACACAAACAGCCACCATACAAGAAATGACCATAAGAGTCTATTTGAACAGAAAAACTAAGAAGTACCCGAAAATATAGACCGGGAAGGGTTTCATACATTCCCAAAAAATTGAGTATGAATGAAAATATGACGCAACTCATATCTTGATAATTTCTATTAAACTCATTTTACACAAACAGCCACCATATAGACCATAAGGCTCTAGTCTAACAGAAAAGTACCAAAATAGCTGAAAATATAGACCCTGTAGATTCTCATCCCTTCCCAAAAATATCGAAAAATCGATGTGAAAATATGACGCGGCTCATGACTTGATAATTTCTATTAAACTCATTTTACACAAACAGCCACCATATTGAGGATGACCATAAAGCTCTAGTCTATCAAAAAAATGCGAAAGTAATAAAATAAGTAGACCCAGAAGTGTGTCATCCGTTCCTGAAATTATCGAATAATTCAAATGGATATATGACGTCACAAGCAACTTGATAATTTAAATAGAGGCATTTTACACAAACAGCCACCATATAGGAAATGATCATAAGGCTCTTTTCAGACAGAAAATTACTGAAACGGCTTAAAATATAGACCCTGAAGATTCTCATCCCTTCCCAAAAATATCGAAAAATCGATGTGAAAATATGACGCGGCTCATAACTTGATAATTTCTATTAATTTCATTTTACACAAACAGCCACCATATTGAGGATGACCATAAGGCTCTAGTCTATCAAAAAAATGCGAAAGTAATAAAATAAGTAGACCCAGAAGTGTGTCATCCGTTCCTGAAATTATCGAATAATTCAAATGAATATATGACGTCACAAGCAACTTGATAATTTAAATAGAGGCATTTTACACAAACAGCCACCATATAGGAAATGACCATAGGGCTCTAGTCAGACAGAAAATTACTGAAACGGATTAAAATATAGACCCTGAAGATTCTCATCCCTTCCCAAAAATATCGAAAAATCGATGTGAAAATATGACGCGGCTCATGACTTGATAATTTCTATTAAACTCATTTTACACAAACAGCCACCATATTGGGAATGACCATAAGGCTCTAGTCTATCAAAAAATTGCCAAAGTAATAAAATAAGTAGACCCGAAGTGTGTCATCCGTTCCTGAAATTCTCGAATAATTCATATGAATATATGACGTCACAAGCAACTTGATAATTTAAATAGAGGCATTTTACACAAACAGCCACCATACAGGAAATGACCATAAGAGTCTATTTGAACAGAAAAACTAAGAAGTTACCGAAAATATAGACCGGGAAGGGTTTCATACATTCCCAAAAAATTGAATATGAATGAAAATATGACGCAACTCACATCTTGATAATTTCTATTAAACTCATTTTACACAAACAGCCACCATATAGAAATTGACCATAAGGCTCTAGTCTAATAGAAAAATACCAAAATAGCTGAAAGTATAGACCCTGAAGATTCTCATCCCTTCCCAAAAATATCGAAAAACCGATGTGAAAATATGACGCGGCTCATAACTTGATAATTTCTATTAAACTCATTTTACACAAACAGCCACCATATTGGGGATGACCATAAGGCTCTAGTCTATCAAAAAAATGCCAAAGTAATAAAATAAGTAGACCCGGAAGTGTGTCATCCGTTCCTGAAACTCTCGAATAATTCATATGAATATATGACGTCACAAGCAACTTGATAATTTAAATAGAGGCATTTTACACAAACAGCCACCATATAGGAAATGACCATAGGGCTCTAGTCAGACAGAAAAATACTGAAACGGATTAAAATATAGACCCTGAAGATTCTCATCCCTTCCCAAAAATATCGAAAAATCGATGTGAAAATATGACGCGGCTCATGACTTGATAATTTCTATTAAACTCATTTTACACAAACAGCCACCATATTGGGAATGACCATAAGGCTCTAGTCTATCAAAAAATTGCCAAAGTAATAAAATAAGTAGACCCGGAAGTGTGTCATCCGTTCCTGAAATTCTCGAATAATTCATATGAATATATGACGTCACAAGCAACTTGATAATTGAAATAGAGGCATTTTACACAAACAGCCACCATACAGGAAATGACCATAAGAGTCTATTTGAACAGAAAAACTAAGAAGTTACCGAAAATATAGACCGGGAAGGGTTTCATACATTCCCAAAAAATTGAATATGAATGAAAATATGACGCAACTCACATCTTGATAATTTCTATTAAACTCATTTTACACAAACAGCCAGTATATAGAAATTGACCATAAGGCTCTAGTCTAATAGAAAAATACCAAAATAGCTGAAAGTATAGACCCTGAAGATTCTCATCCCTTCCCAAAAATATCGAAAAACCGATGTGAAAATATGACGCGGCTCATAACTTGATAATTTCTATTAAACTCATTTTACACAAACAGCCACCATATTGGGGATGACCATAAGGCTCTAGTCTATCAAAAAAATGCCAAAGTAATAAAATAAGTAGACCCGGAAGTGTGTAATCCGTTCCTGAAATTCTCGAATAATTCATATGAATATATGACGTCACAAGCAACTTGATAATTTAAATAGAGGCATTTTACACAAACAGCCACCATATAGGAAATGACCATAGGGCTCTAGTCAGACAGAAAAATACTGAAACGGATTAAAATATAGACCCTGAAGATTCTCATCCCTTCCCAAAAATATCGAAAAATCGATGTGAAAATATGACGCGGCTCATGACTTGATAATTTCTATTAAACTCATTTTACACAAACAGCCACCATATTGGGGATGACCATAAGGCTCTAGTCTATCAAAAAAATGCCAAAGTAATAAAATAAGTAGACCCGGAAGTGCGTCATCCGTTCCTGAAATTCTCGAATAATTCATATGAATATATGACGTCACAAGCAACTTGATAATTTAAATAGAGGAATTTTACACAAACAGCCACCATACAAGAAATGACCATAAGAGTCTATTTGAACAGAAAAACTAAGAAGTTACCGAAAATATAGACCGGGAAGGGTTTCATACATTCCCAAAAAATTGAATATGAATGAAAATATGACGCAACTCACATCTTGATAATTTCTATTAAACTCATTTTACACAAACAGCCACCATATAGAAATTGACCATAAGGCTCTAGTCTAATAGAAAAATACCAAAATAGCTGAAAGTATAGACCCTGAAGATTCTCATCCCTTCCCAAAAATATCGAAAAACCGATGTGAAAATATGACGCGGCTCATAACTTGATAATTTCTATTAAACTCATTTTACACAAACAGCCACCATATTGGGGATGACCATAAGGCTCTAGTCTATCAAAAAAATGCCAAAGTAATAAAATAAGTAGACCCGGAAGTGTGTAATCCGTTCCTGAAATTCTCGAATAATTCATATGAATATATGACGTCACAAGCAACTTGATAATTTAAATAGAGGCATTTTACACAAACAGCCACCATATAGGAAATGACCATAGGGCTCTAGTCAGACAGAAAAATACTGAAACGGATTAAAATATAGACCCTGAAGATTCTCATCCCTTCCCAAAAATATCGAAAAATCGATGTGAAAATATGACGCGGCTCATGACTTGATAATTTCTATTAAACTCATTTTACACAAACAGCCACCATATTGAGGATGACCATAAAGCTCTAGTCTATCAAAAAAATGCAAAAGTAATAAAATAAGTAGACCCAGAAGTGTGTCATCCGTTCCTGAAATTATCGAATAATTCAAATGGATATATGACGTCACAAGCAACTTGATAATTTTAATAGAGGCATTTTACACAAACAGCCACCATATAGGAAATGACCATAAGGCTCTATTCAGACAGAAAATTACTGAAACGGCTTAAAATATAGACCCTGAAGATTCTCATCCCTTCCCAAAAATATCGAAAAATCGATGTGAAAATATGACGCGGCTCATGACTTGATAATTTCTATTAAACTCATTTTACACAAACAGCCACCATATTGGGAATGACCATAAGGCTCTAGTCTATCAAAAAATTGCCAAAGTAATAAAATAAGTAGACCCGGAAGTGTGTCATCCGTTCCTGAAATTCTCGAATAATTCATATGAATATATGACGTCACAAGCAACTTGATAATTGAAATAGAGGCATTTTACACAAACAGCCACCATACAGGAAATGACCATAAGAGTCTATTTGAACAGAAAAACTAAGAAGTTACCGAAAATATAGACCGGGAAGGGTTTCATACATTCCCAAAAAATTGAATATGAATGAAAATATGACGCAACTCACATCTTGATAATTTCTATTAAACTCATTTTACACAAACAGCCACCATATAGAAATTGACCATAAGGCTCTAGTCTAATAGAAAAATACCAAAATAGCTGAAAGTATAGACCCTGAAGATTCTCATCCCTTCCCAAAAATATCGAAAAACCGATGTGAAAATATGACGCGGCTCATAACTTGATAATTTCTATTAAACTCATTTTACACAAACAGCCACCATATTGGGGATGACCATAAGGCTCTAGTCTATCAAAAAAATGCCAAAGTAATAAAATAAGTAGACCCGGAAGTGTGTAATCCGTTCCTGAAATTCTCGAATAATTCATATGAATATATGACGTCACAAGCAACTTGATAATTTAAATAGAGGCATTTTACACAAACAGCCACCATATAGGAAATGACCATAGGGCTCTAGTCAGACAGAAAAATACTGAAACGGATTAAAATATAGACCCTGAAGATTCTCATCCCTTCCCAAAAATATCGAAAAATCGATGTGAAAATATGACGCGGCTCATGACTTGATAATTTCTATTAAACTCATTTTACACAAACAGCCACCATATTGGGGATGACCATAAGGCTCTAGTCTATCAAAAAAATGCCAAAGTAATAAAATAAGTAGACCCGGAAGTGCGTCATCCGTTCCTGAAATTCTCGAATAATTCATATGAATATATGACGTCACAAGCAACTTGATAATTTAAATAGAGGAATTTTACACAAACAGCCACCATACAAGAAATGACCATAAGAGTCTATTTGAACAGAAAAACTAAGAAGTTACCGAAAATATAGACCGGGAAGGGTTTCATACATTCCCAAAAAATTGAATATGAATGAAAATATGACGCAACTCACATCTTGATAATTTCTATTAAACTCATTTTACACAAACAGCCACCATATAGAAATTGACCATAAGGCTCTAGTCTAATAGAAAAATACCAAAATAGCTGAAAGTATAGACCCTGAAGATTCTCATCCCTTCCCAAAAATATCGAAAAACCGATGTGAAAATATGACGCGGCTCATAACTTGATAATTTCTATTAAACTCATTTTACACAAACAGCCACCATATTGGGGATGACCATAAGGCTCTAGTCTATCAAAAAAATGCCAAAGTAATAAAATAAGTAGACCCGGAAGTGTGTAATCCGTTCCTGAAATTCTCGAATAATTCATATGAATATATGACGTCACAAGCAACTTGATAATTTAAATAGAGGCATTTTACACAAACAGCCACCATATAGGAAATGACCATAGGGCTCTAGTCAGACAGAAAAATACTGAAACGGATTAAAATATAGACCCTGAAGATTCTCATCCCTTCCCAAAAATATCGAAAAATCGATGTGAAAATATGACGCGGCTCATGACTTGATAATTTCTATTAAACTCATTTTACACAAACAGCCACCATATTGGGGATGACCATAAGGCTCTAGTCTATCAAAAAAATGCCAAAGTAATAAAATAAGTAGACCCGGAAGTGCGTCATCCGTTCCTGAAATTCTCGAATAATTCATATGAATATATGACGTCACAAGCAACTTGATAATTTAAACAGAGGAATTTTACACAAACAGCCACCATACAAGAAATGACCATAAGAGTCTATTTGAACAGAAAAACTAAGAAGTACCCGAAAATATAGACCGGGAAGGGTTTCATACATTCCCAAAAAATTGAATATGAATGAAAATATGACGCAACTCATATCTTGATAATTTCTATTAAACTCATTTTACACAAACAGCCACCATATAGAAATTGACCATAAGGCTCTAGTCTAACAGAAAAATACCAAAATAGCTGAAAATATAGACCCTGAAGATTCTCATCCCTTCCCAAAAATATCGAAAAATCGATGTGAAAATATGACGCGGCTCATGACTTGATAATTTCTATTAAACTCATTTTACACAAACAGCCACCATATTGAGGATGACCATAAAGCTCTAGTCTATCAAAAAAATGCGAAAGTAATAAAATAAGTAGACCCAGAAGTGTGTCATCCGTTCCTGAAATTATCGAATAATTCAAATGGATATATGACGTCACAAGCAACTTGATAATTTTAATAGAGGCATTTTACACAAACAGCCACCATATAGGAAATGACCATAAGGCTCTATTCAGACAGAAAATTACTGAAACGGCTTAAAATATAGACCCTGAAGATTCTCATCCCTTCCCAAAAATATCGAAAAATCGATGTGAAAATATGACGCGGCTCATAACTTGATAATTTCTATTAAACTCATTTTACACAAACAGCCACCATATTGGGGATGACCATAAGGCTCTAGTCTATCAAAAAAATGCCAAAGTAATAAAATAAGTAGACCCGGAAGTGCGTCATCCGTTCCTGAAATTATCGAATAATTCAAATGAATATATGACGTCACAAGCAACTTGATAATTTAAATAGAGGCATTTTACACAAACAGCCACCATATAGGAAATGACCATAAGGCTCTAGTCAGACAGAAAATTACTGAAACGGATTAAAATATAGACCCTGAAGATTCTCATCCCTTCCCAAAAATATCGAAAAATCGATGTGAAAATATGACGCGGCTCACATCTTGATAATTTCTATTAAACTCATTTTACACAAACAGCCACCATATAGAAATTGACCATAAGGCTCTGGTCTAACAGAAAAATACCAAAATAGCTGAAAATATAGACCTTGTAGATTCTCATCCCTTCCCAAAAATATCGAAAAATCGATGTGAAAATATGACGCGGCTCATAACTTGATAATTTCTATTAAACTCATTTTACACAAACAGCCACCATATTGAGGATGACCATAAAGCTCTAGTCTATCAAAAAAATGCAAAAGTAATAAAATAAGTAGACCCAGAAATGTGTCATCCGTTCCTGAAATTATCGAATAATTCAAATGAATATATGACGTCACAAGCAACTTGATAATTTAAATAGAGGCATTTTACACAAACAGCCACCATATAGGAAATGACCATAAGGCTCTAGTCTAACAGAAAAATACCAAAATAGCTGAAAATATAGACCCTGAAGATTCTCATACCTTCCCAAAAATATCGAAAAATCGATGTGAAAATATGACGCGGCTCATAACTTGATAATTTCTATTAAACTCATTTTACACAAACAGCCACCATATTGAGGATGACCATAAGGCTCTAGTCTATCAAAAAAATGCGAAAGTAATAAAATAAGTAGACCCAGAAGTGTGTCATCCGTTCCTGAAATTATCGAATAATTCAAATGAATATATGACGTCACAAACAACTTGATAATTTTAATAGAGGCATTTTACACAAACAGCCACCATATAGGAAATTACCATAAGGCTCTAGTTAGACAGAAAATTACTGAAACGGCTTAAAATATAGACCCTGAAGATTCTCGTCCCTTCTCAAAAATATCGAAAAATCTATGTGAAAATATGACGCGGCTCATAACTTGATATATAAAACCATATGAAAATATGACGCGACTAGCATCTTGATAATTAACATTTTAATTAAACATTATTTTACACAAACGCAACTATTTAGGGGATGGTTATAAAGCTCTTGTCTAACAACAAAATACTGAAGTAATGGAAAAAATAGACGTAGGAAGGTTTCATCTCTTCCCAAAATAATATAATATCACAACAATTAGAACTTAATAAATTTTTGGTAGAAAATGTTAAAACATTTTTGTTAAACATTTAATCACGTGTAGCGACATTGTATATCGGATGCCAATTTATTTGAAATATGTATTGAAGAAGCACTCATCAGCCTGTTTGAACGAGTATTTATGTGCCATAGTAAAACAAATCATTTCTCCATTATGCATACACATACTAACGCAAAAATATCATTTCATTATAAAATAATAATATCTACACGGAAATCCCGAACCAATAAGATCGAATTGCAAGACGAAAAGAGAAAACACTAAAAAAAATTTTAGTTTTGTTTCTTTTTGAATTATGTTTTTGTTTTGTAAAAATTAAATGCGTAAAGGGTGTTCCAATAATATTTTCAATTTGAGTTATGGATATTCATTTTTTAACTGATGAAGAAATTATAACGAAAGCGATCTTGGAATCGAAAAAACAAAATAAAAAAAATAAATTATCATAAAAAAGAGAGAAAAAGAAAATACATTATAATCAAAATAAATCTACTCATAGTTTCATAGTTTTATTTATACAAAATATTTTCATAATTTGTTTTTTTTATAAATTACAAATATTTCAACAGTTTTTTTTTATTTCTGAAATTAGTAAAATGTTAAAGTTCAACCATGAAATTGTAACGTTATCATACACATTGATTTACCATCTCAGTTTATCTGCAGGTGCTATTCTATGTTTTTGATAAAAATTCGCATCGCATTTTTGCGTAATTATGATTGGAAACAAATCGTGCCGCCTTATTGGAACTCCCTACTACATTATTGTTCTTACGATCAATGTGTATGTCTCTTTTTTTCAAGAATAAAATTGTATACTATTTCGTTTATTCAATTATTAAGTTTTTGTCTTCCGATCTGTGCCTATAAAACAAATTCGTACACTATCCCTGTTCGCCCATTTCGTTGTCGTATCAGATCAGAATTATTTATGTGATACTTTGTTGAATGATTTGCTAGAGTAAAACATAATTCTATTTCTCTGTAATAGAATGATGTTTTGGTCGAGTAGGCTGTGGTCAAAAAAGTAATGTATATCATACAGAAATGTATATCAAACACAATGTGTATCATACATATATAGACATTGGTTAACAAAATCTATACATATTGGATACAGACATATTACAAATTTAATTCATCAATACATAATAATACGCATGCATTCTTTACGTAGGTATTCACGCATTTAGCAGGATAAATCAAGGAAATTTGCAATTCCTCCTATACTATTCAAGCGTCACACGAGACAAGCGAGGGTCATGGTTATGAACGATTTCATTTCATTCAATCTTTTGCATTTTATGTTCATATGTGAGATATTTTTATATTATATATTAACAATATTTAAGAATTAATTAATTGTTAAATTATGTATAGAGGAGTATATATATATATATATATATATATATATATATATATATATATATATATATATATATATATATATATATATATATATATATATATATATATATATATATATATATATATATATATATATATATATATATATATATATATATATATATATATATATATATATATATATATATATATACTATATATATGCATATTTACCTGTATACGAGAAGTGAAAATCCAAAATTGGTTACCTATATAATATAATTAGCAATAAAAAACAATTACAAACAAACCTGTCACTAGTATTCGGCAGACGGAATATATTTAAAAATTTCCAAAAACAAGTGTCCGCCTCCCAAAATTTATACCTGGTAATAAAAAAATGGTCAAAAAATTAAATAAAACACAGAAAACCATTCAACAAGCTGCTTGACAATAAAGCCCAAATTTCAAAAAGTGGAATAGCCCATAACAAAAAAAAAGAAAAGACAAATAGATCGAAATTGTGGGTTGCCGCACGATATTTTGTCGTACTACATACAGGCTACACTTTGATTTTAATTTTATATACATAGGTAAATAATATTTTTTACTAACTTACTGAAAACTAACTTTTATGTAGGTATATTTTTTAGTCATAACTCATAAGTATATATATAGTGTAATATCTCAGTTGTGTTTTACCTATATTTATGGTATTTACTGAATTGAGGGAAAATATTCAAAAAAAAAACATGGTAATGTATTTTTGGCTATCAAATAAAAACTAGTTCACTAAGGTGACCCATCGTACTTAAATCATCAATCAAAAATATAATTTTGGTCACTATTCAGAGAAGTTCTTCATACCGACCACCTCCATAAAATGACCAGAAATTTACAGTCCCGTAAGTGGTCGCTTTCGGGAGGTTTCACTGTATATATATATATACCGGGTGTTTCTTTTAAACTAGGACGACCAAATATCTCGAAAAATAGCCACTCTACGGAAAAAATGTCCATAATCAAAATTTAATCATACCGCGGGGGAAATACATTAGTGCAAACAAAATAGTCCCCCACCCCCGCTTTGTAGGTGGGGCGGGGGTAACTTTTAAACTAAGATAGGAAGCCATAATTTTTATTGCAGATACGGATTCTACGACTAAAAGTACGTATGATTTGAATGAAATATTTTATTCGGTTCATGATAGATGGCGTTGTAATCGACGAAATTCAATTTTTTCAATTTTTCCTTCTTAGAACACACGCATTCGATTCTGCAATACGTTTGAAATAAAAAACATCACGTTTTCATTGGAAATACTCGAAATTCGTCATCAAAACAATTTATTCAGTTTTGTAAATTACATTTAACGTTTGTGTTATTTCTTATCTTCATGTTTTTCGTAATTGCAAAATAAACGACAAAATACTTTAGAATAGAGCGTTTAACTGTGCCAGTGAAAATTGAAATGGTTCTGGTTTATGGAGAATCTGGCAGAAATCTTGAAAATGCTATTGCTATTTACGCTCAACATTTTCCGGATAGGATTCGTTCACGTGCTTCATTTCGCCGTACTATCAAACAATTTATTACTGATGGAAATGTTCAACCGAAAAAGAGGAACAGGTAGAGCAGCAGTCACTGGAGAAAATAATGAAATTGCTGTATTGGCAGCAGTGGCTATATATATATATATATATATATATATATATATATATATATATATATATATATATATATATATATATATATATATATATATATATATATATATATATATATATATATATATATATATATATATATATATATATATATATATATATATATATATATATATATATATATATATATATATATATATATATATTCCATAATGGAATAATAATGAAACTATGCTACCTATATAGCATGCGAGCAAATAGCCCAGTGGTTAAAGCTGTGATGTTTGGATCGGGAGGTGTACCGGGTTCAAATCCCAACAGATGCGGCATGCAAAAGGGATTTTTCATCTTCCGGATTACGATCGGTAATTAAATTAAAAAACATCTATGACCCTATATGGGCTATTCCACTTTTTGAAATTTGGGCTTTATTGTCAAGCAGCTTGTTGAATGGTTTTCGGTGTTTTATTTAATTTTTTGACCATTTTTTTATTACCAGGTATAAATTTTGGGAGGCGGACACTTGTTTTTGGAAATTTTTAAATATATTCCGTCTGCCGAATACTAGTGACAGGTTTGTTTGTAATTGTTTTTATTGTTTTTATTTATTTATTCATAGAATAGCACCTGCAGATAAACTGAGATGGTAAATCAATGTGTATGATAACGTTACAATTTCATGGTTGAACTTTAACATTTTACTAATTTCAGAAATAAAAAAAAACTGTTGAAATATTTGTAATTTATAAAAAAAACAAATTATGAAAATATTTTGTATAAATAAAACTATGAAACTATGAGTAGATTTATTTTGATTATAATGTATTTTCTTTTTCTCTCTTTTTTATGATAATTTATTTTTTTTATTTTGTTTTTTCGATTCCAAGATCGCTTTCGTTATAATTTCTTCATCAGTTAAAAAATGAATATCCATAACTCAAATTGAAAATATTATTGGAACACCCTTTACGCATTTAATTTTTACAAAACAAAAACATAATTCAAAAAGAAACAAAACTAAAATTTTTTTTAGTGTTTTCTCTTTTCGTCTTGCAATTCGATCTTATTGGTTCGGGATTTCCGTGTAGATATTATTATTTTATAATGAAATGATATTTTTGCGTTAGTATGTGTATGCATAATGGAGAAATGATTTGTTTTACTATGGCACATAAATACTCGTTCAAACAGGCTGATGAGTGCTTCTTCAATACATATTTCAAATAAATTGGCATCCGATATACAATGTCGCTACACGTGATTAAATGTTTAACAAAAATGTTTTAACATTTTCTACCAAAAATTTATTAAGTTCTAATTGTTGTGATATTATATTATTTTGGGAAGAGATGAAACCTTCCTACGTCTATTTTTTCCATTACTTCAGTATTTTGTTGTTAGACAAGAGCTTTATAACCATCCCCTAAATAGTTGCGTTTGTGTAAAATAATGTTTAATTAAAATGTTAATTATCAAGATGCTAGTCGCGTCATATTTTCATATGGTTTTATATATCAAGTTATGAGCCGCGTCATATTTTCACATAGATTTTTCGATATTTTTGAGAAGGGACGAGAATCTTCAGGGTCTATATTTTAAGCCGTTTCAGTAATTTTCTGTCTAACTAGAGCCTTATGGTAATTTCCTATATGGTGGCTGTTTGTGTAAAATGCCTCTATTAAAATTATCAAGTTGCTTGTGACGTCATATATTCATATGAATTATTCGATAATTTCAGGAACGGATGACACACTTCTGGGTCTACTTATTTTATTACTTTCGCATTTTTTTGATAGACTAGAGCCTTATGGTCATCCTCAATATGGTGGCTGTTTGTGTAAAATGAGTTTAATAGAAATTATCAAGTTATGAGCCGCGTCATATTTTCACATCGATTTTTCGATATTTTTGGGAAGGTATGAGAATCTTCAGGGTCTAATTTTCAGCTATTTTGGTATTTTTCTGTTAGACTAGAGCCTTATGGTCAATTTCTATATGGTGGCTGTTTGTGTAAAATGAGTTTAATAGAAATTATCAAGATGTGAGTTGCGTCATATTTTCATTCATATTCAATTTTTTGGGAATGTATGAAACCCTTCCCGGTCTATATTTTCGGGTACTTCTTAGTTTTTCTGTTCAAATAGACTCTTATGGTCATAGCCTGTATGGTGGCTGTTTGTGTAAAATGCCTCTGTTTAAATTATCAAGTTGCTTGTGACGTCATATATTCATATGAATTATTCGAGAATTTCAGGAACGGATGACGCACTTCCGGGTCTACTTATTTTATTACTTTGGCATTTTTTTGATAGACTAGAGCCTTATGGTCATCCCCAATATGGTGGCTGTTTGTGTAAAATGAGTTTAATAGAAATTATCAAGTTATGAGCCGCGTCATATTTTCACATCGATTTTTCGATATTTTTGGGAAGGGATGAGAATCTTCAGGGTCTATATTTTCAGCTATTTTGGTATTTTTCTGTTAGACTAGAGCCTTATGGTCAATTTCTATATGGTGGCTGTTTGTGTAAAATGAGTTTAATAGAAATTATCAAGATGTGAGTTGCGTCATATTTTCATTCATATTCAATTTTTTGGGAATGTATGAAACCCTTCCCGGTCTATATTTTCGGGTACTTCTTAGTTTTTCTGTTCAAATAGACTCTTATGGTCATTTGCTGTATGGTGGCTGTTTGTGTAAAATGCCTCTATTTAAATTATCAAATTGCTTGTGACGTCATATATTCATATGAATTATTCGAGAATTTCAGGAACGGATGACACACTTCCGGGTCTACTTATTTTATTACTTTGGAATTTTTTTGATAGACTAGAGCATTATGGTCATTCCCAATATGGTGGCTGTTTGTGTAAAATTAGTTTAATAGAAATTATCAAGTTATGAGCCGCGTCATATTTTCACATCGATTTTTCGATATTTTTGGGAAGGGATGGGAATCTTCAAGGTCTATATTTTCAGCTATTTTGGTATTTTTCTGTTAGACCATAGCCGTATGGTCAATTTCTATATGGTGGCTGTTTGTGTAAAATGAGTTTAATAGAAATTATCAAGATGTGAGTTGCGTCATATTTTCATTCATATTCAATTTTTTGGGAATGTATGAAACCCTTCCCGGTCTATATTTTCGGTAACTTCTTAGTTTTTCTGTTCAAATAGACTCTTATGGTCATTTCCTGTATGGTGGCTGTTTGTGTAAAATGCCTCTATTTAAATTATCAAGTTGCTTGTGACGTCATATATTCATATGAATTATTCGAGAATTTCAGGAACGGTGACACACTTCCGGGTCTACTTATTTTATTACTTTGGCATTTTTTTGATAGACTAGAGCCTTAGGGTCATCCCCAATATGGTGGCTGTTTGTGTAAAATGGGTTTAATAGAAATTATCAAGTCATGAGCCGCGTCATATTTTCACATCGATTTTTCGATATTTTTGGGAAGGGATGAGAATCTTCAGGGTCTATATTTTAATCCGTTTCAGTATTTGTCTGTCTGACTAGAGCCCTATGGTCATTTCCTATATGGTGGCTGTTTGTGTAAAATGCCTCTATTTAAATTATCAAGTTGCTTGTGACGTCATATATTCATATGATTATTCGAGAATTTCAGGAACGGATGACACACTTCCGGGTCTACTTATTTTATTACTTTGGCATTTTTTTGATAGACTAGAGCCTTATGGTCATCCCCAATATGGTGGCTGTATGTGTAAAATGAGTTTAATAGAAATTATCAAGTTATGAGCCGCGTCATATTTTCACATCGGTTTTTCGATATTTTTGGGAAGGGATGAGAATCTTCAGGGTCTATATTTTCAGATATTTTGGTATTTTTCTATTAGACTAGAGCCTTATGGTCAATTTCTATATGGTGGCTGTTTGTGTAAAATGAGTTTAATAGAAATTATCAAGTCATGAGCCGCGTCATATTTTCACATCGATTTTTCGATATTTTTGGGAAGGGATGAGAATCTTCAGGGTCTATATTTTAATCCGTTTCAGTAATTTTCTGTCTGACTAGAGCCCTATGGTCATTTCCTATATGGTGGCTGTTTGTGTAAAATGCCTCTATTTAAATTATCAAGTTGCTTGTGACGTCATATATTCATATGAATTATTCGAGAATTTCAGGAACGGATGACACACTTCCGGGTCTACTTATTTTATTACTTTGGCATTTTTTTGATAGACTAGAGCCTTATGGTCATCCCCAATATGGTGGCTGTTTGTGTAAAATGAGTTTAATAGAAATTATCAAGTTATGAGCCGCGTCATATTTTCACATCGATTTTTCGATATTTTTGGGAAGGGATTAGAATCTTCAGGGTCTATATTTTCAGCTATTTTGGTATTTTTCTGTTAGACTAGAGCCTTATGGTCAATTTCTATATGGTGGCTGTTTGTGTAAAATTACTATTTAATTTAAAAATAAATTTTAATGATATGTTCTAATTAGAATATTTTAGCTTTTTTTTTAAATAATTTATTCGTTTTAAATTTAATTTCATTTTTAATTAGTTCTTTTATTACTTTGAGCAATATTTTTCTGTTTTATAATTTTAAATTTGTATAAATTAATTGGTTTTATTCGAAACTGTTTAACACATTTTTATGAGACAATACGACATTTGATAGGTTTTTTGACATTTGTACCGTTCCATAAAAACTCCATAGAAACTTCATTCCCGTCCAAAAACTGTGTTAAATTAATTTGCTGGTTAAATATTATTTTAATGAATATAAAACAAGTTTTTTTAATAATATTTTTTTTTGTGAATTTATTGTTTCTAAAAATAAAGTAATTTACTAAACACTAATAAGAATAGCGAAATTTAACAATAAATAAAATAAATAAAAATAAAATAACAAATGACAAAAAAAACACCATAAAAATAAAACTAGCTACGTATATACCTAATTTAAAAATGTGCATTTAAATAAAATTAAAAAATAAATAATAATTGAATTTAATAAAACAATTTATTAAAAACACATATACTACGTTGACGTTATCGGATCCATCGAAAATATCTAATGGCGCCCAACGATTATGTGTTAAATTGTACTTTATTTTTATAGAATAAAAAGCCAACCATAGATAATTTATAAACTTAAAAAAACATAAAACTTATTAATTCTTAAGTGACAACTATGGTTTTGTTTACGTTTTAGATTATTGCATAACTATTAATTTTTTGTGCATTACATGAGTATTTCGAATAATACATTAGTTTTTCGATTAAATAGGTTAGATTTCAAATTATACATGTGTACAATATTGCTAACTATATATGTATTATAATTTTTTTTATATAAAATTTTAATAAATAATTTCTCAAACTATGATGAAAAATCTATTCAAATTATAACAGCAATATAACAATAAAATACACTTAATAAAAAATTTTCATACAATTTTAAAAAATTACTTATATATGATAAACAATTAAATATAAATATAATTAAATATATATACATATGTATGAAAAAAATAATCATAATCCGCATAAAAATATTATTCCCTTTTGTTTTTCTTTAAAAATAAAATAAAACATCCGTTTTTCCATCTCTCTTATTTTTTTTAAGCTTGGGGAGCAATTTCGCATTTATACGTTTTTTTAAGTGACAGATGAAATTTAACGAAATGTCGTTGATTTTTTAAAGTTATGTTAAGTTTTTCATGGGCGAATACAGAGAAATGCCATTTATTGCATTCTTACTTTTGTTTACGTTATTTTTATATATTTTTTACTTAGATTAGTATATATTTAGCGATGGTTTTTAAAATTTAAGCAAATTAATTCCTAACTAAATAGAGCTACCTATTAACTAAATTTAAAGTCTGAAGAATAATGTTTAGTGATATTTATTCTTTTGATTTATTTGTATACTTAATTATTTTCAACAATTGTATCGACTTAATTCAATGAAATCAATTGTGCATTTTTTATATGTTATGTAATCCTAGTATAAAGGATTACAATAAAATTCTAAACATTCTATTTTTGTGAGGGGAATGTAATAAAGGTAAGTGTATGGGTCGAGTGTGCAACGGTCTTATTTAATAAACTGTTAGAAATTGTTACTGCTTTCTTGATAATAAGCGGTCTGCTAAGATCAAATTGTAGTCTCGTCAAACTTCATTCTCGCTTACTCTGAGGTTAGCCGACCAAAGAAGTTAGCGCTGAAATTTTCTTCGATATTTTAAGTTCGGTAGCAAAGGTGTTATTAAATGAAAGTTTTTTTTACACACACACCCCCAAAGATAATTGTTACATACACATATTTAGAAATACAACATAAACCGGCAATGATTAAAATGACAAAATTTTCAGCAGTAGCAGCATAGGTCAAAGATGTAAAATAATTTAACATTTATACGTGTGAACGTTTAATCGTACGTTTAATCCCGTTGTGATATTGGTCGAGACCAATACGTTTGTTTCATTTTATTAGTAATGTTGTACGTTCGGAGTATTTTAAATTCATCTGAGAAGCAATTTAAAAAATCGTACGAATAAAAAGTGGCCACACAATAAGGAAAACATTGAACTGATATAAAACGAATATCATCGGACGGGAACCCAACAGGTAAGAGGAAAGTAGTTAGATCAGACGTGATATTGAAAATAACGATATTAGCAGAGGTGAAACAAATCAGCAGATCATGGCCAGACATAAAACTAATGGCTCCCATTGGAGTTAGATGTCCTAGTCTAGTAGAATCTCTATGCCTCTAAACTGGAGTTAAAGGAAAAAGATCATATGGGTATGTAATTCGTTTGGTTTCCAGCAATTACTAGCAAAGAAATAATTAAACTACGTTAAATTATACGTAAATTAATTTTATTAGTGAAATTATAATAAATTATTAATATTAATTAATTTTATTAGTGAAATTATAATACGTCATAATTTTATTAGTGAAATTATAATCGCTATTTGTTAAAATGAATACTTTAGCCCCAGACTCTCGGATGCGAGTCAACACCATTGGTAGGCGGGGATCTTTTTTAACATAAAGCTCAAGATTTTCAATTGTTTTCGATTTTAGATCCCCTTGCATATGAACCCAATCTACAGCACCTCTAACATCTGGAAAAATTGACTTGTACGACATGAATAATTTTATTAGTATTATAACTGAGCAGGCAAGTAGCGAGCGTTTCCGTTATGTGTTCCTAGTTTGTACAAAATCACAATATTATATAAAGTAAAATATTTATACATACATTTAAATGAATTAAAATAAAATTTCCTAAATATTGTTTTACATTTTAATATCAAAATGTACAATTTCTATGATTCAATACAATTATTAGCCGTTATTATTTATTATTACATAGTATGTTACGATCCCAAGTCATGTATGGAGCAACTGCCTGGAGTCCCTACTATTCAATTCATAGCAAAAGAATTGAAAGTGTCCAAAAAAATTCCTGTTACATCTATTAAAGAAAACCAATTGGGATTACGACTATGATATACCTTATCATGAAGTTCTTTTGGACGGTGCCTTTATAGGAAACGATCTTATCGGCCGTATTGATTCACCACACATCACCGAAAACATCTCAATTCATGTTCCGAGTTTTCATCGATTTCTGGATCTTGAACACCATTCCACAAATTACGGGGAGAACAATCCTATTAATAGATTGGCCAAATCATTCAACATTGCGGAACATAAATTTGATTTCAATTTATCCAGACACAGCTATCAAAAAAACTTGAAAATTTACTTTTTGAATTTAAAAAATTGTTTTTGTTTTTAGAACTCTTAATTAAAAATATGACAGCTTCAAACCATTTGAAGAGCTAAATAATGATTCTTTATAAAATTTTAGAATTTTAAATTTTGTATTAATTTAACAAATACTTTCTTTGTTTTGTTTTTATTGTAAATTCTATTCGAATAGTAATTACCAAGTAAAAGTTTAAATTATAAAATAAATAAAAATACATCTTTCCGTTTTTGTTTTTTTTATTTTAGAAGAAAGTAATTTTATGACAATTATTTGAAGGCGGTTAGTTGAATTTAATTTAACACCGCAAGGCAAATTAATACGTTTTTGTTGAATTATTAAGTCACGCGTTAAACATTTAAAAATAAGATATAATTCCTTGTTTTGGAGTTAATTTTTTGGTCACAAAATTTAAATTTGTTTTTTAAATTAACTTAAGAAACCATTTACCAATTTATTTCGTCAAACCAAAAATATACAAAAAAATCAATGATGATAAAATGTTTATTAGCTTTAAGAAAAAAAAGAACTTCTCATAAAAGCATCAATTTCAAAGTTGAATTATTTTTTTGAGTTTGGTAATATTTCCTTTTGAAAGCAAAAGTAAAGTCAACATAAATAAAAGGAAAGATTTAAGATAACTTTTTCTTTATTTTATCGCCTTATGGAAATGAAAAATGAAAAAAAGCTAAGTAAAATTATGTAATTTTCATAATATTTTTTAGACATGTTTTAAAGAAAAATTAAATAAAGAAACATTTTTGTATTCAGTTAATTGGTATCTAATTGCTGTTTGAAAATATGTATCAAAACATAACTTTCTTTGCGCTGTGTGTTTTCAAGACAGATTTGTTGGTTTACAAAGAAGTTTCGATACTTTTCGAAAATGAAAAGACAATGTTATTTTAAAGTGTTAAATTTTTTTCTTGAAAGTCTTAATTAGACAAATATTTACTAATTATTACATGACGTTGTATTGTATTTTGTTTATGAATATCAATCTCTAAAATTAATTAATAATTCTCTTTTAAGCACCAGTTTATTTTATATAAAAAGGAAATTATCAGATTTGTAACTCAATGAACTCCTTTTAATATTTAAAACCGAATGCAGGTCAAAAGCACTTTTTTATTTATACATTTTGAGTTTGTAATGAGGACCTTTATTAGTTATTTGATTGATGCCTGTTTCTAATGGGAAATATAAATTTTAAATTTCGAAAATATTATTTAGTTTGATTATTTAAAATTTATGTTATTTTAAAATTAATTTTTCTGTTATTATAACAGTGTTTGCATTACTGGTCTGTGTCAACAATAAGGCTTCACCGGTATCGATCCTGAGCTTGGTCTTCATACTGTCTTAGTCAATCTAAAGAAGCCAAGTTATTCTGCACACCGTGGAGCAATCGTCGACTGTAACGACCTCTACACAATTCGTACACAATTCGTTTCGGATCCGCACACAGAACGTGACCAAGCCAGCGTACTCGCTGAGATCTTACTTCATGTACAATATCAGGAATCTTCATCAGTTCTATGATCTCGATATTGTACAGAGCGCGGTGTACAATCTACTTCGCGATTTGAGCCGTATATCATACTCATGATTACTCTCTCAAATTTAAGGGGCCATCTCTCGTACTCGTCCGTCAGCGTCCAACTGTGACCCTCCCATACATACCAACGGGCCTGATCAACGCTTGGTAAAGCTTCAGCAGCACAGCACAGATTTGGGTGGTGGCTTTAGAGGATAAAAAGCACGACTGCCTGCTGCCAGCTGCTCTTTAATATCCTCACCTACACTGTTATCGTGAATGATAAGAGACGCACATTATAAATTCGTGTTTCATATTTGTATATATATGCTATGAGTTAACAAAAAAAAACAATTCCTTTTCCAAACGATTCCAAAATTATTGATTACTGATTAGTATTATCAATTATTTTTTATACCCTCTCACGTGCTACATTACATTTCTAATGTTACTTCACTCTTATTGTCAAAAAAATAATATTGAAAAGTAATAGTTGTTACTTTATTAGTATCACGAATTTTTCTATATTTTTCACGTATTCGTATACATATTATATTTGTCATTAAATCAGCAGGAAGATGGTTTTTTATTTTCAATTATATATAACATTGCATATTCAATCAATGTCAATTCATATACATATAGTAATAATCAATCAATCAATCATATATTTTAATATATATGTATGTATATATTATGTATATATGTATATAATAAAAATGAATCCAATTCTAATGAAAATGTTTTATTCATCCGTATATGACACCAATGTAACAACAGCTAATTCGGATATATGAATATGAACGTAAAAACAAAAATTCATTTTTAGAATTCAGCCAAAAATGTCCCAGTTTTACTTGATTTACCGTGAATTACAATTAATATCGATGGAAAATATTAGAAAATTCATCATTTACATAATGTTCTTAGTATAGGTACGATAGTAGGTTAAGCAACTCTTTGTAATATAGTTCTTTATAACGAGTTCGAGATATAATGTGTGGGTAAGTAGATGGATGTAAAATTTTCTAGTAATAAAATAGTACATAAATTGCAAAAACCATACCAATATATTTTTATTAGATCTTTAAATTTATTAATATATTTATCAAAAATTCTATTCCACATCAGTAATTTTTTTTCACATTTTAATCAAATTTATTTGGAATATTCATATAGAGATAAGTGTATTATGGAAGCCCTTAGAAAACTAGTAGAAAATATGTTTTTTTTGTTTTACATATTTTATTTTTAATGCTCTCTACAGATATTTCTTTTTGTTTAACTCGGTTTGTGCTTTTTTAATACTGTCTGTATTGGTTGTTCAACTTCGCAGTAGTAATACAAATATGGGACCATAAAATTTGTGGTTTGTATAAATTTTTACGAGTACATACTAGGCCACTAGCTTCTTCCCATCTGTTTAAATTTATTAGAGATGAGCTTAAGCTACACTTATCTATAACATATATATTATGAAAAATTATTCTCTTTTATTTAAAAAAATTAAAAATTAAGTATTTTAAACACACTTTTCTGCCTATACACTGCTATTTGTTCATACACACTGCTGTTTGTTCAAAATGTATTGGTGTCTAACATAACTAAATTAATATGTAAGTTCAGTGGTTTATAATGAAAAACTAAAATAAGTTTAAGTTTTGAATTGATCCCAAAAATTTATCAACATTTCTACAAAGACAACAAAAATAAAAAATAAATATCAATATACCAATATTGGATCGTTCGATTTGCGCTGTTTTCATTGTCTTTTATACTTTGTATGTACATAATGTACAATAAAAGATTAATTCTCAAAAAATGACTAAAACTGCGTTAGCGTGTATGTTGTAAATTTTGTTTCTTAGTGAGATCTTAACGAATTGGATTAAGAAACCCAAATCCGGTCACTCTGGTATACATAGAAATGAGCAATAGACTGCATTTTTCAAATAATTTTTATTTTCAATTTGAGTATCAGATTTCTGTTTCCAATATTATTTTTCAACTGATCTAAGTTCGATCATACTGGTTTTGCGTAATTCTGCATTGAAAAAATCAAATATTTCCATGGTGATTAATGAGTCCAGCCTACCCACCATACCCATGATCTGCCTATCCATCTGCCTCGCTCAAATCTATTTATTCTGGCATTATGAGAGGAGTATCACCTAGGTTAAGTTAGGTTAGGTAAGGGAGGCCGTCCTAAAGGACTAGCATAGACACAAAATTGGTTCGTAGCTATACTAAATTCGAGCTGCCTCCTCTTCACTCGTTAAACCATCGTGAGCTTACAAAGAAGCGTTTAAAGTCCCGGATCTCGATCTTACTACGATCCGTGAGGTCGCTCAAAGGGGAAGTTCCTATAAATTTTGTTCTGCTGTACGCTAGACTAGGACAGGTGCAGAGCAGATGGAGCACATTTTCCTCCTCCTCCTCATCCTCGCAGCTGCGGCAGAAATCATGGGCAGGGACACCCAGTCTGTTCGCATGTATCCCAATGAGACAAAGTCCCGTTATAGCTCCCACGACCATACCAATATGGTGCCGTCGAAGCGATATCAGTTGGCCTGATCTGGACCGGTCAAGTTCAGGCCGGATCTGCCTGGTTATTACACACGAACTGGCGTTAGATCATCTGACGTTCGTTTCTTTTATGGCTTCTTCCTGAAGCAGCAGTTAACATGAAGCAAGCGGTATCTTTATACCGCCTGCTTTGGGTTATTGGTCCTTGCGGGCCAGCTCATCTACCCTTACATTCCCCACGTGACACCCACGTCAAGCGGATGTTGACCTGATCAGCCATCTCATTTAAAGATGCCAGTTCTGGGCTACCATCGACGTCAGGGAGTATGATTGTAGCGTTTTAATAGCAGCCAGGCTGTCCGTAAAAATGCGAAATATCCCTCCTAGATATTACATTATACTTCAACCGGTCCATATGACTTCCATTATCGCGATAAGTTCTGCTTGAAAAACACTGCAAAAGTCGGGAAGACGAAAAGAGTGGTTGATCCCTAGTGCCTCACAGAATACCCCGCAGCCAACCCCTCTATTCCTTTTTGAGCCATCCGTAAAGAAGCTTAGGGTCTCTTTGTCCATAACCGTATCGTTCACCCAGTCCTTTCTGGTGAGAAACTCAGTTTGGAATCTCACCTTAACAGATGGCAAAAGGATAGCGCAGTCGGTAGCTTCCGAAATACGCTTGTTGCATAGGATAGATGAGTGCCCTATATTGTAACAGGTCCACATAGATATGGATTTGAGCGGAATGGCTGTGCAAGATGCAAACTGCTCGGCCTCAATATCCAAGGGAGTAAGATGAAAGAGAATCTCCAGAGCTTGAGTAGGTGTGCTCCTGAGAGCTCCACTGATACACAAGCAGGCCATTCTTTGGACTTTCATCAATAGTTTAAGGTTGGGCATATTTTTTACCCTGGCCCCCAAACGACAACTCCATACAGCAGTATAGGTTTGACCACTGAGACGTAGAGCCAGTGCACTATATGTGAGGCTCCATACCCCATCCCTTTCCAATGTCATTTTTGCAGGAGTAGATCCCTCTAGTAGCTTTTTTTACTCTTTCTATGATGTCTGGTTTCCAGCTTAGCTGGCTGTCCAAAAGTAGTCCGACGTATTTCGCATTTAATATTGGTGGGTCACACTGAAGAAGTTTGTGATTCCTGGTAAAGAGGACCAGCTCCGTTTTTTGTGAGTTTACGTTCAGTCCGCAACCGCGTGCCAACTCAGAGAGGTAGCCAAGTGCGCTCTGCATGCGCTCACTCAGCGTACAAGGATATTTACCGAAGACCGCAATAGCAACATCATCCGCGTATGTAACCACCTTGAAGCCTTTCCCTTCCAGGTTTAGTAACAGGTTATTTATGACCAAGTTCCAAAGAAGGGGGATAAAACCCCACCTTGAAGTGTCCCTCTGCTTACGAATCTGCCGGCAGGTGTCCCACCAAGATAAGCTGTCACGATCCTGCCTCTAAGCATTTCATCTATCCAGCCTCTGAGTGACCCGTTTACCCCCAGACACGCAAGGGCCCGAGTAATTGCTCCCGGTGTATCGTTGGTAAAGGCCCCCTCTCACCTAGGAGTATCACCTAGCCGAAAGAAAATATTTAGGTGGATAATTCTTTCCTAATTTTCAACATCATTTTACTTGGAATATTTCAGTTGTTTTTTAAATTATTTTTTATTTAACTAATTTTGATTCTGCTTAATACGGAGTGAAACTATAAATTTTAACAAACAAAATGAAATTGTTATAATACTTTTGTTTGTATTAATTTTCCATTAAAAATGTAAAATATGTTATCAAAACAAGTAAAATTTCCTCAAAATACAAAAATTATAATGTCGAAACGGAAATTTATTTCTGTTCTAATATGTATATTAAATTTTGAGGCGGTTAACATTAAAACGAAGAAATTCGAGGGTTAAAGAAACTGAATAGGTTTTTTTTTATTTATTTCTGGAAGTGTTTGGTTAGGCAAAATAGAAAATTTGAAAATAAAAAGAATTCTAGAAATGATGAGTTCTTGAATAATATTTTTTCACAGTGTTTACTTACTTTTTATTTCAATAAGGGGAAACGAATGAAATATAATTTTTCATTTCAATATTATTTTGCATATCTGCCTGAGAAAACTATATAACTACAGTGTGGTACAGAGACTTTACAAAATAAACCAATTACTAATTATAAATATTCAGAGAAAAATATTTTTAATTTAGATTTTCGTGTTAAATGTATTAATTATCATACAGCCCTTACAATTCTATAGTCTACCCTATACGTAGATATGGACAATTTCAATTGTGTGTTAACTTTCAACTGTGTTTATACCTTTTACAATGAAGATTCTGAATATTATTAGATTGCTGATATTTTTGCTATATAAATACATAAATGAAATCATCATATTAAGATGAAATGTGATGAAGACACAGTCAAAAATGTGACTGTATAAAAAATTGAAACCCTTGATATTTCTATTTTCTATTGTTAACCATAATGATATCTTAAGAAATAAAACGGAAGATATAAAGATGCTGTGTGGCAAGAATAACATTTTCTTTTCTAAATAAAAAAAATGGAAAATGAATCCCTTTATAGGACAATTTATAGGATTTTTATTTCTAACATCAAAAACTTATTATTTTTCTGTTGTTATATTTTGTTTTTCTTACGAGAAGAGATTGAATCAACAACGTAAAGAAACCGTAATCGTTCTTCGTTTTTTTAATATTAGATTTTTCCTATGTGATTTATAGTGTTACATGTTATAGTCCTAGATATCTTTAATAAAATTGGTTGGGTAGCATCTTGTATGCATAGCTTATATTTATATTTCATTAAAATAATATCTCAATTATTTTTAGCCAATTACAATTTGTTATAAATAACGGATCAAACAGATCAATCAATTATAATTTGTTATAAATAACGGATTATACGGAAAAATCATGATTAAATGTTAGTAGCATTATAGTGCCCGGTTTGGATTTACCTGAATTAGTGTTTCCAAAAATCGAGGAAAATATCAACCCAAGGATAAGTTGAATCAAATTCAATTCAGCTTCAAAATAATATTATAAGATCGGGATCCCGGGTTGGAGACACTTATCTGAATGAATAGCCCACTGAAAAATTTAAAATTACCTAAATGTATTAAACGACACAAAAAAGAATATTGGGTTTAGTTAAAAATACTAGGTGCATAATAACAATAATAATGAGTTTTATTTTTACTTTATTAAAAAGCATAATTTTTATTTTTATCATTTACTTGGAAGTGGTCAGTTTTAATCATTGTATATAAAATAAATACAGGAACAATTTTTTGGTGCTGAACGATGAGTTTATTGGTTCAACTTGGATTTTCCGGTTCTCCTTTGTTAAATTTTTTTGTTGATAATGTTGATTGGACAGCTTTATTTGACAGACAGAACAATCGTCGTTTATAAAATGTTATGATTCCACATTTTTTTTAGTTTCCATAAAACATAGTCCTTGTAAGATTTAAATCAGGTGAGAAAATCAAAATTAGCAATTTCTAGAAATATTCATTTATCATTTCTGGTGGGATACTGAAATGATTAAAGTTCTGGAATGGAGCTACCTAAGCTATATTTTAGCTGCTTTAATAATATTATGTAATAATAGGAATTCGTAATTCACAGTATGTAGTTTTAAAAACGGTCGTTTTGTATATATTGAAATGTCATTTCGACCGGTATTCCAATGGAACTACATTTATAATACGATGCGGGAGAAATTTAATAATTATAAAACATTGATCAACGATTTAATAACGCATAGTTTTTACAACAATTAACTTTAATATAATAGTTGACAATCTCTTTAAACTTCCTTGCCACTCCCACATATCGTCGAATTTTTATAAACTTTCAATTTTCCGAAAAATTAACTATAAAACCTAAATATGTGAACATATATGTTATTATTATATTTTGTAAATCTTTATAATTTTCGAAAAAATCGGACAATTTTTATGTAGCAAAAAAAAAAAAAAATTAAAAATATGTTAACATAATTCCCAGAAGATCAATAAATTTTCAAAACTATGACAACAATAACAACTATATCATCACCAGAAGCAAATAATAATTAAAATTAGAGAAATTCTAATAATTTAAAATTTAATTAATAAAATATGGAAAATAAAATAAATTTAAGCTATTAAATTTATGTTATAATAATTACTGTATTCCAATAGTGTGGATAGAACCCCAGACATATAATTTTCCCCTCTAAAGCACTACATAGCATTAATATAAATTGATGAACATATAATATATTAAATTTAAACAAGATTTCCATATTGAAAACTTAAAAAAGGTTATAACCTGAAAAAATCTCTCATTTTTGGATAACATAACAAAAAACAAAATTTAGCTAACAAAGTATAAATGGAAATATTCAAATATATACCCATCGGGCAAATATTCAAATCCCTTTTCCTATCGCAAAACAAAAACACTTAAAAGATGAAAACTAAGAAAATTATGACAATCCTCATCTTTCGTGTCTTAAAGTATTTATCTCAATGAGCAGTTATTTTATATTCCGCTATAACAATGAATCGACCCAGAGCATTTAATTTCAGTTATAGTTGATTGATTGATAGGACGGTAAGAATTCTAGACTATGTATTGCACTGAGTAAGTATTTGCGAATTTTTCTGGAATTAATCATTTTGTTTCACTGTAACACGGATCTATGTTACGCACGATTTTATATACCGCTTAATTAGGTATCTTGCTCCGATGATCCAATACCTTTGTCTCAAGATATTCATCATTAGGGAAATACCGGCATGTAGGTTAGTGCTGTGGAATTCATGAATAATTAGCCAATTCGCTTCATGGTTTTTTGGCAAAACGACACGATGTTTTACCGAGTAACTTAATTTTGAATTTCGTAATCTTCTACCTACGCATAGTATACCTTGAGAGTCTATGAATGGATCTAGTGAGAGTAGCATATTGCTGCTCTCTAATGGTAGATTGTTTTTTAGTTTATTAACTTCTGTTTTAAAACCTGTCGTCTGGATTGCCCGTATGTATTCCCAATGCGTTAGTGTTCCTTTATTTCGTTCGTTGGTTTCTGCTTTAGTTAACTTACAGAATCTGAGAATGTACGTCATGATTGTCTTAGTTTTAAACCAAATAGAACTATTGTTTATTAATCTTGTTACAATATTATTCTCTGAGGTTTCTAATAGTACCAACACACCTTTCTTGCGGTCTTCAATATCAACATCGTTATCATAGCCGGAATATTGATAACCAATGTAACACTACCTTCGAATCGGTCCAGACGTAGACGTAACTCGGCTAGAAGGACCGCTCCACAAACTTCTAGTCTCGGTAAACTGATTTGCTTGATTGGAGCTACTTTACTTTTGGAACATATTATGCGACATGTTGTTTCTCCCAAATTGTTACTGGATCTAATGTATATTACACAGCCAAAGGTTGCCTCCGACGCATCGCAAAATCCATGTAGCTGTAAAGATGCTGTTTTCGCCTATTGTATATCAACAACCTTGGAATTTGAATCTGGATGGTTTAAGTTACAATACACCTTATTCCATAAACATGAAATACTATTTGGCGCTTCCTCATCCCAATCTGTTTTGGCTAACTATAATTTGTGTAATATCATTTTAAACCATATGATAACAGGCGGTAGCCAACCTTAAGGATCATATAGTTTAGTGCTTTCGGATAACATCTTTCGCTTTGTCCAGGTCAAGTCCTTGGATTGAGTATTTATTTTGAAGGTAAATATGCCGCTTTGCGGATGCCACATAATAGCCAGCGTCTTAGTGCTTTGGGCATCTTCAATTAGTTTAGGAATATCTTCTTCATTATCTAATGCCATCGACTGTAAAAAACCCTGAGAGTTTGATTTCCACTTGTGAAGTCTAAATCCACAGCTACTTCCGGTCAACAGATCATCCATATAAAAATTACTTTTAGTGGCTCTAACTGCGTCTAGATATTTTGTTTCATACTCTCTAGCCAATTCTTCTAACGTTCAGATGGAATGGTGCACATGCAGTTGCATATGTTACCGTTGTGCATTTGTTGGCCCTTAATTATTCGGTTGGATCCTTTCGCCATACATTAAACTGAAAATTCGCATCGGACGGATCTACCAGTATTTGCCTATACATCTTTTCGATGTCTGCATTTATTGCAATAGGATTTAGCCGAACTCGAAGTAATGTCGTGATTAGATCTGGCTGCTGGTTTGTTCCAGTCATTAAACAATCATTTAAGTAGACATCTGTGGTGGTTTTATATGAGAATACTACACGAAGTTGGGTCGTAGTTCTTTCCTTATAGACGGCATGATGTGGCATGAACTATTTGCAGTTATTTCCCTTCGGTAATTTAGTCCAGTGTATTGGTATCCTTTGGCCAAGCTTTATGTATTCTTCTATGAAGGTCTGGTAATCTTGTTTATATTCTGCAGATCGAGTAAACCTTTTTTCGATTGCAAACATTTTTGATTCTCCTATTGTTAATGAACCTCCTAGTTCTGGTCGTGGCTGGATAAATGGGAGTTTTACCATGAATCTTCCATCTTTCGTTCTGGTTATGGTGTTTTGGAAGAGTAATTTACAAGGATTCTTTTCTTCATTGCACGTCCTGTTGATTAATGGCTCTTCTACTTCATTGAATTTTTTTTATGCGTTCATCAGATTTTCATTTGAAATTCTAGAGTTTACCTTTACGTTGTAATTCTTTAGGCTGTGATTGTCTAGTTGATCTAGGTATATATTTCCTGCTATGAGCCAATCAAATTTAGATGCGTGTGCAGTACCGGCAAATTGTTAATTGTCATTTTTTGTTCTGCTAGCATATCAAGGAAGAATTCAGCTGTTATTAATAAGTCCACTGCACTAGGTATATTAAACATGGGGATCTGCTAAATCCAGCTGCCATACTTCACTTTGCTTTGGTATAGGAATAATCGTCGCTGGTAGTGCTGAGGAGATTTTCTCAATAATGTGTGCTATCAATTAAATAGTGTAATGTGGAATTACAGGTGATTTAACTGTAATCATAGTTTTTCCTCTTGTTTTTGCTGCTGAACTAGAGGCCAGTCCGTATGTGGGAATATTTCTGACGTAGACCTAAGCGTTGCATACATGATTCCGAAATAAATGATGTTTGTGATCCGGAATCGGTTACAGCTCGGGCTAGCATTAATTGACTATTGCTTGATTGAATATAATCAAGGCTGTGGGTAATATCGTCTGAAGAGGCGTAACTTTATGTAAGGATTTTGTATTTGTTATGTGAATATTGACGTTGGATTTTCTGTAATTGTTAATAATTACTGTTTGATGTTGAAGTTAAAGCAATTGGTAGTTGGACAGTGTTGATGGAAGTTAAATTTTCATTTGTTGCATGGAGGTTTGTTGATTGCTGATTTTAATGCAGTAGTGAATGATGGCATTTGTGACATATTAAATATAGAGCACGCTAAAAGCACTGGGATTGTCCGTGTCCAAGCAGCAAACAGTTGGTACATCTATTAGAACTTTCTAGTAATTTAACCCGATTTTACAGGTTCATGCTCTTGAATAGTGGACATTTGTACAAATAATGATCCTTCTTACAGGCAATAAAGCTCCATTTACCTGCTAGTGTAATGTGTCCTTATCTGTCTTTGTATGACGCCAGTTCGTTTTGTAACTGCTATACACATAATTCAAAAGCATCACATCTCGTACCCAAAAATTTATCAAATGCATGCTGTTGATCGATTCTGTCGCCCATAACTGCCTCATTTCCACATTTATTTTGCTAAGTAATAAATGAATTAACCACGGATCGCGTGTTTCTGCCTGTTCTCCTATAACGCTCTAAAACCACGAATACCTTCATCCAACGTATCGCACAATGTTCTTAAATACTTATAACTCACTGGACTACAACTTCTTTGATCTAACAATAGCTGGATTAGAGATGTAATAATTGATTTTGGTTTATTGTACCTCGCTTCCAATTTAGTCCATGCCTCCTGATAATTTTGGTACCTTTCTTTAATGTGCCGTATATGCCGCCAGCCTTACCTTTTAATATCCCATTAAGAATCTGGAATTTATGCACATCCATAACCACTGTCACCTATAGACGAGCATCTCAGACATATAGATTCATTTGCGATACATAGCTGTTATTTATGTTTTTATAGAGCATCCAAACCGTGGTGAGTTCCTCCGCGATCGTTTATTGGTATCACTGGCCATGAGCTGCATTGTTTTTGCTTTTTATACAAATTATTGACAACTTATTATTTATGCGATGTGATGATGCAATACGACATGGACACGTTAGTGTAATATATGTATACATTTTAATTAATATTTAATTAATTTACAGATTCATTAATCCAAATAACTATATAAACAAAAAAAAAAACCGACAGTTATAAAGGTGAACAATTGCAATCGTGTTACCTACCAAAACATAGTAATTAAATTAATTTTATTTCTCTTAGGTTTTCCAAACATAACTATATTAATAGATTTAAGATGCCCGCAAACTCGTGAAAAATGGGTACATTTTTTTAAATTATTATCAATTTTCTTACTAATTTCTTTCACTTTTTGGTTAAGAATAATAATAAAAATTTGAAATTTTTCTTTCGAATGTTTCCTTTGAATTATTACGGTAATTTCTGTTCTTTTCTGAATTTTATCTTAACGCAATTTATTTTGGAATGAAAAGAATTATTTTATAAAGTTTGAACTATTGAACTTAAGATGTATGTTAAAGAAATGATATTAATGTACCTATATTTACTTGAATATAAAAATCCTACGTGAAGGACGGACTCATAAATATAAATGCAAACCAAAATCGTACGAATATAGTGATGAAGATAAACTGTAATTGTCGATAAGATAATGCACAATCACTTTGTAATTTTGTATTATTTATTAAATTAATAAGCCTTAACAAATTAACGAACAAATTTAAATTACGGTTTTTTGCAATGTGTATCAAACAACTACTGCAAGTAATTCCTTAATTGTTTTTGTCGATATATTTTATTCGTACATCCTTTCAAAGTTGGAAAAAACTTCCACTTAAAATCGGGAGCACCCTGTATATTGGGTTCATTTTGCTGCATTGCTCTTTGTTATTTACGAATGTATGTGTATACGAAATTGGTTGAATGTTGTTAAAAACCTAAAATATTTTATTTTGCTGATGATAATATGAGACAATTTAATACAGGCTCACACTGTAATTTATTAAATCTTATAAATGCTTGTGAATTCAGATCTATTCTTATTTGAGCTTTTGGTCGCGTTAATATTTTACTTTTCGGTTTTGAATGATCAATTAAAAAGGATAAAATAAGCAAACAATTAATAAAATAACTTAAAACATTATTAAACATTTCTCAATACAAAATAATTTATACAATTTCTGTGCTTGTTATATTTTACCTGAAGCATAACATAATAGAATTTATAAGGGACCAACAAAAAAGAAATGTGGAACATTCGTATGAAGTACTTTCAATTTGGTATACGGTAATTCAAGTACAATATAATCTGAATTTAATCGCCTTTCTAATTTCACACATTAAATGGAAAAGAATCATATCCGTAATGTTAATGAAATTCGCGGTTTTCTCTAAAATTTAAAAATTAATTTTGTCTCAAGGACAAATGTTTGTATGTAACTTTTTAGCAACAATTTTCCAGTTGCAATCACATTTTGTTTGGCTCTCTGGAATACTATAGCTTCTTGCACATGTACGTATACGAATAAAATGCTAAAGGTTCAAATATAATATACATAACTATATAATTGTATAATAATTGTTCGCTCTTTGTTTTTAACATTTATCGTAAATCGACAAAGTTTGTTAGATGGTGGGCACACCAAATACAAAATGGGTATTTACTGCACGTTGCTGCTGATACAAAATAACTACCCTTTCTGCTGTACTACTTTGTTTTTATCAAGACACATTTTCATCCTGAGCCTTTTCTATTCAAAAGATAAATTACAGATTAATACCCATTATATTGAAAAGCTAACAGTTACATAAATTTCTGTTTTAATAAAATATCAAGATAAACGAATACATTGTTTGACGTAAACATCAATGATATTTGTTTGAATATGTATGTAAGTGCTCATGCCCCGCTATAAAAATTTCAATTCAATTTTGTAAATCTATATAACACTTTATATTTGTGAAAAACATACTTTGTCACTTTTCAACTTAATATTTCCATTTTCACCAAGACAATGAGAAAAGAAAAACAAAATAGAAAAACCGCCAAACTCAAAAAAAAAAATCGAAAGGAAAAATTTCCATAAAAATAACAATGATAATGGAATAAAATGGATTTTTCAATTTTGTATTTTATATTTTCGCTGTATTTTTTTTTCGAAATTCTTATCAACCCTCTTTCTCAATGTAATCAACGCCATCATCGTGAAGGAAAAACAATTTTGGTTTTTTATTATTTTTTACTCATCTATTAAGATTGACACATTTTTTCCCAATAATTTGGTTGATGCTGTGGTGTTGTTATTATTTTTACCCTTGTACAAGATGAACACAAGAAAAGGACACACATTTATATTTTGTCATAATAAAAGTAAAAATACACTTTAGTGTAGCTAACTACATTACAAAAAAGGGGTAGAGAAACATGAAAATCACTTTGAAATATTGAAAATGTATTTTATTTTTTTTCATTTCATTTATTTATTTTACAAAAGCAATCTTTGAATTAAGCAATACAGCGGCGGCTATAATGATAAAATAAATTCAACAAAAATGTATACATTTTTCATTTACTATTTTATAAAGATTATTTTATAAGTAAATTAATCGGAAAGATTATAATATACTTATTAGGTACCTATATAAAATTAGGAATAGTACGATTTTTGGAATTAAAACAAAATTTGTTTACAAAAATTATAGTGGTTACACATTTTTTAACGTGTGTACATACATATATGTATTTATAACTGTTGTTAATCTTTATAGGAACCAAGCGCAAATTTTAGCGAAAAAAAAACTCGATATACTCGGAAAACAATTTTGGTAAAATAAACTCAGTATGCAACCAAAACTGCTAGATTTGTTGTTTCGTCATAACAAAATTTTGAAATCTATCTATGTAAATAAAAATAATTTTTAGCGGTACATGAGGTTCCGATAAAATAAATTAAATAGTTTGTTAAAAGCCTACTATGTATGTAAATTATATGTTTTTCTAGCAAATTAGAAAAAATTATATCGAATTTTTTTTTCGCTAAAATTTGCGCATGGTTTCTATACTGGACGGCTAGAAATTAGCGTGATTCTAAGCCAACACTAATGTCACACATATTAGTTAGTAATGTTCTAAGAAAATTGATTAGGCTTTTATTTTTATAGCGGTGCCGGAATTTTGTGCAAATAAGTATATGAAAACTAAACCACCAATGAGAAGTCAAGTGGTATGGTTTGATGGAAAATTATTTGATTTTGACCTTCTTAAACCTTCTAATACATATTAAAAATATTGTTTCAAGAATAGTGAAAAGAACGTTTTATATGGGTTTTGTATATAGAATAAATTCTACATACATGTGTAATTTTAATCCCGTTATGAAATTTTTACATATCTAAGTAATTAAATTTTAGTCGGTTTAATTATGATGAATTCGAAATCATGGAGCCCAAATATTTGAACTTCCTCTTTCTCTCAAACAAACAGTGGGCACCGCTATAATCTGTTGCGGAGCTTCTACTGTACGATCACATGTGCAATTTTTTGAGTTCAAAGTTTGTTTGCTTTTAAAACTATGACATACTTCATCTGCGCATATGCGAGAACTTGATTGGATTACCGGTATAAGATGCTGTCCTGAAGTATACTATTTTTAGTAATGATATATTCCAACATGAGTGCATGAGTTTAAAAGGTATTAGAGAGCATCTCCTTGACGAAAATCGAAGATAATTGCAAAAATTCTTGATATAGTTCTCAACTTTGATTGACGGTAGTGAAATAATCGATAATTATGATTTATGATTTATGATTTTGATGATAGAGTTATTCTTAGCTAGAAAACTTAATTCGATCGATCTGTGGACGAGATTTTAATTGTTTGCCGTTACAGCTTTCAGCCAAAGAAGTATTTCTTCCCAAAAGATTTTAAACAATAACTCAAATTGTATGTCACTATAATTTAATTTCATGTTTCCACAACACTTTTCGATACACCCAGTTTGTTGTCACTATTAATAACTTAATAAATATTCCCAAAATTATAATGAAAATCTAATAAATTTATATTAAGAAGTTAAAAAAATGTATGTATAATAATTTCAATATTTTATATAAAACCGTACAGAATATCAGTTAAAATTTATGAATCCGAAAACTTTATAGTAATTTTCACTGTCTTATGGAAAATAAATTTTCATTTATGTTTTTCATATTTTTATAAATTATTTTTTCATCAAAATCAATATTCAATATTGAAAGAAAAAGAAAATAGAGTCGGAGTATTCTTAACATCGTTATTTGTAATAAATTTTGGAAATGAATGGTTACTACATAGTTCGAAATTCAAATATTTGTTTGACAAGATGGGGTGGTATTTTTAATAGGGACAGTGTTACATGTATCGTACGGCATTGATAGTTACATATACTTGTGAAAATGCTTAACATTTTAAAATATTTTATTTTATTATAATGGTAAATTTAAATTTATGAGGACTATTAAAAATACAATAAAAATAAAAGGAGAAATATTTATGTTGTTGTTGTATGCCCTTTCAACTACCCTTTCTGCTGTACTACTTTGTTTTTATCAAGACACATTTTCATCCTGAGCCTTTTCTATTCAAAAGATAAATTACAGATTAATACCCATTATATTGAAAAGCTAACAGTTACATAAATTTCTGTTTTAATAAAATATCAAGATAAACGAATACATTGTTTGACGTAAACATCAATGATATTTGTTTGAATATGTATGTAAGTGCTCATGCCCCGCTATAAAAATTTCAATTCAATTTTGTAAATCTATATAACACTTTATATTTGTGAAAAACATACTTTGTCACTTTTCAACTTAATATTTCCATTTTCACCAAGACAATGAGAAAAGAAAAACAAAATAGAAAAACCGCCAAACTCAAAAAAAAAAATCGAAAGGAAAAATTTCCATAAAAATAACAATGATAATGGAATAAAATGGATTTTTCAATTTTGTATTTTATATTTTCGCTGTATTTTTTTTTCGAAATTCTTATCAACCCTCTTTCTCAATGTAATCAACGCCATCATCGTGAAGGAAAAACAATTTTGGTTTTTTATTATTTTTTACTCATCTATTAAGATTGACACATTTTTTCCCAATAATTTGGTTGATGCTGTGGTGTTGTTATTATTTTTACCCTTGTACAAGATGAACACAAGAAAAGGACACACATTTATATTTTGTCATAATAAAAGTAAAAATACACTTTAGTGTAGCTAACTACATTACAAAAAAGGGGTAGAGAAACATGAAAATCACTTTGAAATATTGAAAATGTATTTTATTTTTTTTCATTTCATTTATTTATTTTACAAAAGCAATCTTTGAATTAAGCAATACAGCGGCGGCTATAATGATAAAATAAATTCAACAAAAATGTATACATTTTTCATTTACTATTTTATAAAGATTATTTTATAAGTAAATTAATCGGAAAGATTATAATATACTTATTAGGTACCTATATAAAATTAGGAATAGTACGATTTTTGGAATTAAAACAAAATTTGTTTACAAAAATTATAGTGGTTACACATTTTTTAACGTGTGTACATACATATATGTATTTATAACTGTTGTTAATCTTTATAGGAACCAAGCGCAAATTTTAGCGAAAAAAAAACTCGATATACTCGGAAAACAATTTTGGTAAAATAAACTCAGTATGCAACCAAAACTGCTAGATTTGTTGTTTCGTCATAACAAAATTTTGAAATCTATCTATGTAAATAAAAATAATTTTTAGCGGTACATGAGGTTCCGATAAAATAAATTAAATAGTTTGTTAAAAGCCTACTATGTATGTAAATTATATGTTTTTCTAGCAAATTAGAAAAAATTATATCGAATTTTTTTTTCGCTAAAATTTGCGCATGGTTTCTATACTGGACGGCTAGAAATTAGCGTGATTCTAAGCCAACACTAATGTCACACATATTAGTTAGTAATGTTCTAAGAAAATTGATTAGGCTTTTATTTTTATAGCGGTGCCGGAATTTTGTGCAAATAAGTATATGAAAACTAAACCACCAATGAGAAGTCAAGTGGTATGGTTTGATGGAAAATTATTTGATTTTGACCTTCTTAAACCTTCTAATACATATTAAAAATATTGTTTCAAGAATAGTGAAAAGAACGTTTTATATGGGTTTTGTATATAGAATAAATTCTACATACATGTGTAATTTTAATCCCGTTATGAAATTTTTACATATCTAAGTAATTAAATTTTAGTCGGTTTAATTATGATGAATTCGAAATCATGGAGCCCAAATATTTGAACTTCCTCTTTCTCTCAAACAAACAGTGGGCACCGCTATAATCTGTTGCGGAGCTTCTACTGTACGATCACATGTGCAATTTTTTGAGTTCAAAGTTTGTTTGCTTTTAAAACTATGACATACTTCATCTGCGCATATGCGAGAACTTGATTGGATTACCGGTATAAGATGCTGTCCTGAAGTATACTATTTTTAGTAATGATATATTCCAACATGAGTGCATGAGTTTAAAAGGTATTAGAGAGCATCTCCTTGACGAAAATCGAAGATAATTGCAAAAATTCTTGATATAGTTCTCAACTTTGATTGACGGTAGTGAAATAATCGATAATTATGATTTATGATTTATGATTTTGATGATAGAGTTATTCTTAGCTAGAAAACTTAATTCGATCGATCTGTGGACGAGATTTTAATTGTTTGCCGTTACAGCTTTCAGCCAAAGAAGTATTTCTTCCCAAAAGATTTTAAACAATAACTCAAATTGTATGTCACTATAATTTAATTTCATGTTTCCACAACACTTTTCGATACACCCAGTTTGTTGTCACTATTAATAACTTAATAAATATTCCCAAAATTATAATGAAAATCTAATAAATTTATATTAAGAAGTTAAAAAAATGTATGTATAATAATTTCAATATTTTATATAAAACCGTACAGAATATCAGTTAAAATTTATGAATCCGAAAACTTTATAGTAATTTTCACTGTCTTATGGAAAATAAATTTTCATTTATGTTTTTCATATTTTTATAAATTATTTTTTCATCAAAATCAATATTCAATATTGAAAGAAAAAGAAAATAGAGTCGGAGTATTCTTAACATCGTTATTTGTAATAAATTTTGGAAATGAATGGTTACTACATAGTTCGAAATTCAAATATTTGTTTGACAAGATGGGGTGGTATTTTTAATAGGGACAGTGTTACATGTATCGTACGGCATTGATAGTTACATATACTTGTGAAAATGCTTAACATTTTAAAATATTTTATTTTATTATAATGGTAAATTTAAATTTATGAGGACTATTAAAAATACAATAAAAATAAAAGGAGAAATATTTATGTTGTTGTTGTAATACGAGTACAGCTGACTAGAAAATTCTGATCAGTTGAAATATATATATATATATATATATATATATATATATATATATATATATATATATATATATATATGTATATATATATATATATATATATATATATATATATATATATATATATATATATATATATATATATATATATATATATATATATATATATATATATATATATATTTATATATATAGATATAAATGTACACAATATCAACCCTTATATTATAAAAGCATGGACCAGCGTACTGCTATTAACACCCTTAAATGTTTTTATATTAGATGAGAATGATGTTTTTCTTCTAAATATTAGATTTTCATTCAATTTAGTTAATTGAAAAGTTTGTCTATATTTCGTTTTTAAGAATTTTGTTTGGTTTCAATTTTTCGCTTTTCTTATACCTGCAAAGTTTAATTTAGTCTGTAGTAAGATATTTATTTAATTTTTCTTTTCTTACCTTCATAGCTTTTCCATTTTCATATATACAGACTTCTTATTACATCTCAATTTTCTTTATATCAGTTTTTGGGGTAAAGAAAATCATTTAGTAAAGTTATCTGAATAAATTGAAAAAAAATGATAATCTAACCTTTTTTTGTGTTATGTTTGTTTGAAGATGATTTTCCCTTTTTTATTTTGCCAATTTTCCATAGACCACATCAACGAGAAAATAAAAAGTTAAAGAAAATATTAATTTGTTTATTTTTAATTTAATTTTCTTTTTTATATTATTTATCTTTAATATTTTCATTTGTATCGGGTTAAAAGAAAATTACCATTTGAAAATAAAAAAAATTATTGAATAAATTCTTATTTTGAAATATATTTTAAATTATTTTGATAACAACAAATTTTGCAATAGATCTTTTGACCAGTCACTCTCAATAAAAGTATGTTTGGGTATGTTAGTAAACCAACGAATATATTAGACAGTTTAATAGCCATACTTCAGTATGAGCTATCGTAAAGTAAACGAATAAAAAGGCCTTTGTGTATAATTATATTAGAATGCATAAATTAGATATATAAATTATGTTATTTCGTTATAATAAATTGGATCTAGTTTATATCAGGAATATGTACTTTTATGTCAGTTTGAACTTCAAATATTTTGGGTAAGAAGTAATTTTTCTTAACATCTTAACATTCTTATTAGCTATAATGTTGACATTTTGATTCTCGTTTGATTCTCAATGTTTTTGAAATAATTTTGAATGTTTTTTTTATCCTCTTAGTAACATAGGTTCATCGTCTTTTATCAGCATCTCTTTAACTATACAAACATTTTTTTTAATCACAAAGTTTTCAAGATGAAATAACCGAAACGGAATAGAAAATTGGCACATAAGTTTAGAAAACACTAAGCAAGAAAATACACACTGCAAAATTGCACTAGCAATGTTAAATTTTACGTGCTCATATCAACGCCATATGGGATGAGATTATTTTGATGCAGGGGATGTTCGAATACATTTAGGGCCATATCTCCGACTGGGCCGGAAATAAACAATTTTATTATAAAAAAATAACCAATATAGATTCAATGTACATCAATCTTTCCAAAATTTTTTTTGTTACACGATTTCAAGTTCAAAATCAAATTAGCATAGTAGAATTAATTGAGTAGTTATATTCTCGGGTACAAAATGATTTACTTATGCGATTCGTTCGAGCATGGACCCCATAGAAAACTCAATCGCTTTAAAAAAAATATACCAAACTGAAATATATTTTTTCTGAAATTTTTTAATGGCTCAAATCTCATTTACCGTCACATTTGTAGATAATAATCAAATAAAAATGTTATTCCTTTCCAATTATTAATGAGAGCAACATATTAGTAGAATAAAACTTATCCAATTAATTTATTTGATATAATTTAGACTCATTTCGAGTTTTTTTTTGTGTTATATCAATTGGATTATGCTTAATGTGACATTAAGTGTTGTATTTAGTACTATCACCGTGTATATACCAATCAATGAAGATTAGATAAGTTTCAAAGTCAAAATTTGGGACAATAAAAACTCTACAAAATGCAGTTTTTACTAATAACGTGCAAAACCTACTCTACGACACTAAGTTAAAAGGTCCATTGCATGTCTGTGCCAAGTTTTACTCAAATCGAAGAAGTTTATTTTTCTTTAAATTATTCATTAAGGGGAATTTAAACTTTTAGCGCTATCCTATATAAAAATGTATCACTTCCGTGCCAGTCAATTAATCTTTATGCGGTTTTTTGTGTTATATCAATTGGAATATGTTAAGTATCTTTACGTAATTACAATTTAGGACTTACCAGGAATTTAACACAATAAACTAATGAAGATCGTTAGAAATGTCTTGGATGCTGATTTAGTGAATTTTTATCAACTGAGACGATACTTATACATATACTTATGTACATGTATGTATACATATTTAGATTACATTACTATCTTTACGAGCAGTTATAGTTTTTATTTTTATTCAATGGTGGGTGGGGTTTATATACAGGCGCGAGTTATTGGGACAAACAATTTATTCTGATAAGTATATACTTTACTTAAACATCTCCACATTTATATACTATATGTATATATAACTACTATTCATAAAAAGCTGACTACACATGAAAAATCAAAGTATGTATAATTTTGCTTATCCAACATGAAAACTAAAATTTTATTAATTTCCATTTTTTCGACGACAAAAATTTAATAAATTATTCTAATGGTATTTTTATTCTGTATGTTTAAGTGAGAGCGAACATCTTCGTATATTTTATTTCTTCAGTAATAAATATGTTGATGCAATTGTTTGTTATAAAATACAGTAAAACTATTATTCAATTGCCATTTTATACTAGAAATTTTTTCCAAATATGAAACATGAAAAAAATAATTTCTTATATTCAAATTTTCTAAATTTATGAATTGTTATTCTCAACACCACCTTTGCAACATTCCACATGTATACATATGCTTGTCGATTTGTTATATTGAATTTATGTTATTTTTATAACAGATTTTGTAAGACTTAAATATATTCTTAGAAATACGTTATTTTTTATTGATAATCGATAAAATTTTAGTTTTTTTGGTCAAAATAGTGGTTTACATTTTTATTAATTTTTTTTATATGAAATGTTAATTTTATATAGGTACAATTTAGGAGTTTCAAACATATTGTTTAGGTTTGCAGGAGTAAGTTTGCCAGATAACGCAAATCAATCAATTGTCAATTTGATTCTTTAATTTGATCTTATTAAAAACTATATTTGAAATTTAATGTGTACTTATTGACTTAAATCTGATATTTCAAATTTTAGATATACCAAATTATTGCAATTTTTCAAAAATGTAATTTCATGTAATAATATATAGCTGTAATAGAAGGTTTTAAACGATAAACAAATATTTATAATGGATAATTAAGAAACATTTTTTGTAAATTACCCATTATAGTGCTAGATAAATTAATGATGATGATTATATCAGTTTAGTGTCTTTTATATTATACATTTTTTGGTTAAATAAAAAAAGCTCGTTTCAAAATATCGCTCAACATATAGAGGCTTTATATATTAAGATGGCTTTGTTCTAACTCAAACTTTAGATTTCGAAATTATTATTGCACATTTTAAAAATTTTGTTGGTTTCCATTAACACGCTTCTAGATTTGTTTCTTAAAAAAATGTCAAAAAAGTTAGGATCCAAAACGAAAAGTATATGAAGACGGCTCAAATTCTATCGCAAAAAAGCGCTGGCAACTGTAAAATTTTATCTTAATTATTTGCATAAAGAGCAGCAATTTTAGACAACATGATCATAACACATCGATACATCGATACAACACATCGATAATATTTAATCTTTTTGAAAATTTGTCGCCCACTTTTGTTTTATGAAATAACAAATAACTGGTAGCGTTAACGATAGCCTGATCTACTGCTCCTAATCCATATAGAAACTACAAGAGCCAATCTGTGAGATTAATGTTAATTGACATAGTATAGCAGCACTTTAACAGTGTTTGTTTTGAATATACATAGATAGAATCTGCCTATAGGAAAAAGACTTCCCTTGAACTTTTTGAAGAAACTTATTACGAGGAGTTCAAATGGTCAGTACAAAGGATGCTTATAGCGCAGTAATAAATTTGTACGACGGTGGTCAAGTAAACAGACTACGTGAACCTGACTTCAAGTCTCTTTTAGGGCCAACATTTTTTTATTTAATTTCTTCTTTCAAATGGGTTGAAACTATGAAAATTTTCATAAAATTATAATTTTTTTTGTTTTGATGTAACAGGCGAGAAGAATTCATCGAAGTTAAGACCTATTTGCCTATTAAATTAAAAAAAAATTGACTCTACTTATACTTTTTTAATTTTTTTAATTTTTTTTTTATATTTTTAATACAGGGTTACACTCGGTAACACGGAAAAAAACAAGTGAAAAAAATATGAAATACAAAATTGCCGACAGCTTAATTTCTACTACATCTAACTTAAATAAAGCATTCCTGAACGAATCGCTCGACATGTGGAAGTCAAAATTCACAAACATTGAATTGAAAATCCGCGAAGCTCTCAGGATTGGTTCCGGAAGACCATCGTTTGTTGCTGGAGGGTCGTTTACTAAAAATTTATCGCGTTGACGCATACGATGTTCGGGAGCATACAAGAGAAGTGCGAGAAGTTCAGCACATTCAATGCGAGAATTTAAAGTATCACGTACGAAAATTGCAGATGCTATATCGCGTCGATGATCTAATCGTTATAGTTTTAATGAATTACAACGGTTTTGGTACGGCGTTAGAATATAGTCAGTTATTCGTGAAGTCGGAATTGCTTCTGGACACTTTCAATTGGCTTGGAGTGACTGCGACGTGATGGTACATGCGTATTCTAATGTAGACCGAACAAAGGAGATATACAATGCAGCTAGAGTAATAGGGCCACAGAAGTCTTTACAATTCCGCATAGTGAAGCCTAACATAATATATGCCTTTTGGATAATAACGTTAATGTGTCTAGTAAAGCTATCGTCGAACGAAAACGTTACACCTAGATCTGACAAGAACTCAACTCTGACAACAGCCTCGTTGTATAAACGGAATTGATGCCATAGGCTAGCGGGTGCGATAAAATGATAGAGTCTTACACTTGCTCACGTTCAGACACAACCGGTTGATAATTGACCAACTACAAAACCCATTAAAGTCTCGCTGGAGCTTCATGCAGTCGTATATATTACTGACTTAGGCAAACATTTTCAGACCGTCGGCAAAAAGCAGGCAGTTCGCAAATTGAAAGCAGTTAACGTTACACCTAGATCTGACGAGAGCACAACTCTGTCAACCGCTTCGTTTTTTAATCGGTTGTTAATTGACCAACTACAAAACCTATTAAAGTCTCGCTGGAGCTTCATGCAGTCGTATATATTACTGACTTGGGCGCAAACTGAAAGCAGTTAACGTTATCATAGATAAACAATGCAATTAACAATGTGCCAATATGACTGGCTTGCGGTACACCGTGTGACGCGCGAACCTGGGAAGAACTCAAAAATCCTTATGGATTTTCAGCGGTCGGAAATGTAGAAATGCAACCAATCAACGGGAATGAACTGACAGTTCAAATTCTCCAGCTTTGTGATTAGGATTGAGTGATCAATTTTATCAAAACCCTTAGCAAAGTCTGTGTATTCAACGTCTGTTGCTATCTGGAGTTTAGACTGTGAAATAAACTACCGCAAAATGAGATTGGTAACTGTTGACCGGCCGGGATAAAAGCCATGCTGGGCGGGAGAAATAAATTGTTTGGTATGGAAGAACAGAACTTTGTGAACCATGGATTCAAAGAGCTTGGGTATGACGGAGAGAATGACGATCTCCCGATAGTTACACACCTCGTTTCTTCTATACCAGCCTTAAAAATTAGATGAATACAGGAAATTTTCCAAGGATCAGGAAAAAAACCTATGCGTAAGCTCTCATTAAATATAAAAGTAATTGAAAGGGCCAAACTCTCCGCACAATCCCTGACCAAAATCGGTGGAATTTTGTCAGAAACTTTTTCGACGTCAAGCTGGAGCAAGCAATCTTTAACTTTCTCTCTATGTAAATTTAAAATGATTGAAATCAACAGACCCACGAGAGCTTCGAAACTTGACAAAGGGCGTCGCTAGTGGTTCGTACACTGAGGCAAACAATTTACATATTTCAGAGGGATGATTAGCGGTGGAACTCTGATAAGTCATGGATGACAGAAAACCAAACTCTTTTCTCTTGCTGTTCATAAAATTTCAAAATTCTTTCGGACTCGTTGTCAGTTCCTCCTCGATTCGCACTATATATTGGTTGCACAAAAACCAGTTCAAACTCGATATCATACAGCCTATATAAAGAATGTAGCTCATTGTTAAAACACGGTTCCCGAAATCTAGTTTTTATTTTTTTAACAAACGGAATGTGCTTTTCGATACCACTTCTGAAGAAATCGTTAAATATCAGCACAATGTCATTTATATTCGCGTCGCGTTGAAGAAAGTTTCAATCGGAATTGTTGATGAAATCGTTCAAGGAGTCAGCGTGTCTAAAATGAAAATAAATATTATTGGGACGATAGTTAGTATTACAAGTAATATTGAAATTGTTTATCGTGATCGACGTGTGATGGATGCTCTCACACTCGGTGAAATCCGTACAAGTAGAAACCTCTGAATGCATGGCGTCGGTAGTAAATAGCAGGTCTAGGAATTTACCCCGAATGTTACTAGTACAGTTTAGCTGAGTCGTAGAGATGCTAGCAAAGTAGTAGATGACGGACAATTCTATTTCGTCAGTGGAAGACAGTATGAAGATGCGCCTTCGACGTCAAGCCAATATATGTAGATTAAAGTGGCCCACAATGGTAAGTTGGTCATTGGGATGAACTAAAGGCAGCCCAACTGCGTCAATGAAGTTGATGACAATGATCGATGAATTGGCCACTTTGACCCGCTAACAGCTAAGACGTCGAGCCCAGCCAGGATGACCGGCCACCAACCCATACTATTATAATACGTGTACATTTTTTGTATTCATCGTATCTCACGTTAACTAATAGATTTATAGACATATATAGACATACTATGCATTGAATTAAAATAAGCGTCTGTTGAGACCAAATATTATATTACAATTTCCATTTATTGTAAAAAATATAATTATACACTATATTGTATGCTGTTTTATTTTACACGTTTAAATTCAAAAATAAAATAAAAATGTTCATTTGCATTTGTATATATAAACAAAATATATTAATATGTATTATAAAACTATAGAAAATCAATTAAATTCCAACCAACTTGCAATTCAAATTAAAAATTTCAATGATTTAATTAGATAAAGAAAAAATAAATTCGTTTACCACATTCGAAATCGATTAGTTACTTGTCACATTATGCGGAAGGTTTTTTTTTAAATTTACAAGTGTGTAACAAATTCAAATCGATTGATTTGGTAGAGTAGAGTTACATCAGAATTTTATTTTGTAAAATTGTATGTAATATTAGACCAACTTTATACAATATGACATTAAGAATATGTTTTGGACTGATTTCAATAATATTTTGTAATATCCTATACGGAAATGGTCAATTGAAAAATGGTGGTCCAGTTGTTAGTTTAGGATTATATGGATATCAGGCTGTGGTTCATATTGTCATCAAAAATGAAATAGTTCAAGTATGTGGTGGTGTAATAGTGTCACATTTTCATGTACTGTCAACCGCTTCGTGTTTTGAAAATGCACCAAATGAATATTATGATATTCAGGTGAGAGTTGGTAGTGTGAACATTTTAAGTGGTGGTGATGTTTATAATGTGTCGAAAGTTGAACGACATCCGGAATATGATTCTTTTATATCTACACATAATTTAGCTATAATTTTCATTACGAATGGTATACGATTTATGACACCTGCAGAAGTCGAAGCAGATGGTTTCAATTATATTAAACATGTAAATGATGTAACATTGGGTCATCATTTCGTTATCGGTGGCGATAAAGTTACTATATCGGGTTATAGTCGTAACTCTTTGGTAAGATAATTATATAATTTATTGGGTATAGTGCGCTATAATTCAATAAAATTGTATTATTTTTTAGTTTTCTTCAACTTATAATCTACGCGATATATATACATATTCTATGAGTTATTTCCCATGTCTTGATTATTTTCGCAACAGTGTTTTGTCGGTCGAACTTATTGATGATGAAATTTTATGCATACGAAATAATCCTGCTGCTGGTTACTGTGATATTCTAGATGGGTCACCAGTTGTTCAGGATAACAAATTAATCGGAATGTTTCTTTATAACGGTGGAAATTGTGATGACGAAAAGGCTCCGTTACTTTTTATCCGCATTGTCAATAATTTATTGTGGTTACATTCCCATATACATGCTACGAGATTCAAAGGAACTGTGCAAACATGTTCCATGGAATAAGATCAAATCATCACACATGTAGACTGATACCAATTTCTATATACATATACATAATTCACCATATTTCTAATCATCATGATGTAATATTCTAAAATATAAAATTGTGTTAATGATGATTAATATTAATGATGATGATTTAATTAAAATAAGCTTTTAGGGGTTAGTGCTTTATTATAAAATTTATGCTGCAAATAAAAATTTTAATAAAAATTAATAAAGCTAAATTAGTTTTTTTGTATTTATGGTTATTTTTGGATTCTAAGCGCGGTTGGATGATGACTCAATCGATTATTTGTTTGTTGTTTGTTCATTAAATCCAGATTTGGATCTATGTTTAGATTTTTAGTTCAAGATTTAATACACTAAATAAAAATTAAATAAAATTTGTTTTTTTTTGTGGCAATAAAATTACATTAAGGATAATTATTGTGAGGTTAAGGCCATTAATCAAAATTTAATACATTAATAATTCATATAATGTATTTGACATTATTGAATTAGTACGATAATAGATATTAAGTGACGTAATGTCACTAATTGATTAGTTTGTTTGTGTGTGCGTGTGTGTGTATTATACCTATTTTTTTGTAAAACGAATGCATTTTTCAAGGTACAATAAAACTTTAACCACATACATATAATTCGTTTCGAACAATTTATTCCAGTTACACAATTGAATATCATTAAATCGATTTCAACTTTATTTGTTCATTCGTATTCGATTTAAAATAATGAAAATACAATATATTCTATTACTTATTTTCTACTTGATATTAAGAGCTTATGGTTTTAAGCGAAAACAGGGAGTAACACCCACAAATATGGAAACTGTTGCGTACAAAGCATCAGTTCATATTAAACAAAAATCTAAGGATGTTCGTATTTGTAGCGGAGCAGTAATTGATGCTATACATGTGCTGACAACCGCGACCTGCTTTTACATGTATTTAAATGATGACTATTCGGCATATATTCGAGTTGGTTCTTTGAAAGCGCATACAGGCGGGATAGTTCATATTGTCAACAAACATCCTATTATACATCCCATGTTTGATGTTGAAAATCATCGACATAATATCGCTATTGTTACTATTATTGAATATGTTATGGAACTAGGTTCCACAATTAATAAAATTCCTATTAATTATGATTATATTACTGGATGCAAAGAAGTAACAATTATCGCATTCGGAGAACCATTTGTTGTAAGTATTTTGAATATTTTGTAGAAACATATAAGTTAATAAAAATAAAATGATTTTTATTTTAGAGTATTGCTATTTCGGCTAAAGATTTGTATAGCGCAAATAGTACAACGATGGATATTTACCAATGTGGTGAAGCGATGCAAAATACCATAGCTTCTAAATACTATTATGAAGAGACTTTGTGTGTGAAAACAATTAGTAATAATTTTGAAGTTTGTAGCAGCGATGAAGGTGCTCTAATTATCTACAAAAATCAGTTGGTTGGCATATTATCACAAATGGTAGGTGGATTAGGCTGCTCAGGTAATTTACCTTATCTGTTTACAAGAATTGGCCATTATCATTCCTGGTTAAATACGCATTTGAATTCACACTTGTTCGAGAATGAATTTTAATATCATGAAGTTTATGATTCTACTATACTTTTTATAACTTACTTTTGATAACGAGGTTAATTCATACAATTGCTTTCTCAAAATCTGAAATTATTAATTTAAAAAGGCAAAAAAAAAAAAATAAATAAATAATACTAATTTTAATTTTATTATTGAAATTTTTTTATTTTTAAATAAATTGCGATAAAAAATAATTTCGTACCGCAAAAATTTAGTGTAAATATAATTTTTAAACTACAAAATTACATAGAAAAATTTATTATTTTTGTATAATAATAATTGTAATACATATTATAATATAATATATTAACATTTGATTTATATTTATACTCATGTTTTATTAAATTAATTCCACAAGAAGCAATTAGGATTTGTTTTTGTTGTTTTCAAATTTGTATGAATTTTGTAAATATTTGTATTTCGTTTTGTAAAATTATATTAATAATTAAAATTATATAATACACTTAAGTATAAGTTTAATGTGTGCTGTAACAAAAATTAAAATATATTACAAATTAGATTGTCATGCTTCAAACTTGTTATTTTGCAGTTGTTGTTAATAATAGTTGTTAGATAAGATTAAAATTTTCTGATTTCAACTGTACTGAACAATTAGATCTACTCATTCGAGTATGATTATTAACTGTATATACTTTCCACGTTCATTGATTTAATTATTTAAGTTAAGTAAATTTAGTTTCACAGATTAACTAAAATTAATAATCAAATAAATGTGCAAACAATTAAACAACAATAATAGTAATAAAATAATAGAAACAAGTTGTTATCAGTAAAAATATAATTCTCTTAAATTTTGTTTCATTGTTTGATTGTTCCCTACGGTTAATTAATAGTTATTTTTTAAATGTTGATTGTTTAATTATTTTTCTATTTACAAATTGAAAACAAATAAAAAATATTCAAACAAATTTAAATTATGTGTAAATAAAATAAAAATAAATTTTTTTGTATCCTTACACTTATTATATGTATTTAATTATATATATATATATATATATATATATATATATATATATATATATATATATATATATATATATATATATATATATATATATATAATATATATATATATATATATATATATATATATATATATATATATATATATATATATATATATATATATATATATATATATATATATATATATGAATTAAATTTTTGTCTTAATTATAATGTATCTTAGATATACGTATGTATATTTGTTTAAATACACATAAATTACAAAAAATATAAATTAAATATAATAATTATTTTTTCTTTATTTTAATTTTTATACATAATTTATAACTATTGTTTTCATTAAAATAAATATTATTATTTATTTATTTATACTTAATTATAATTTTATATATAATATACGTATATATATATATATATATGTATATATATATTATTATTATTATTCTATTTAAATTATATTATTTTATTATAAATAAATTAAATAATAATTACAGGATTTCTATAAAATAAATTAATATTGTATAAACTTGTTGAAGAAAGAATAAAATAATTTTGTTGAACACCAGTACACGTGTAATTATTTATTATCATATTTGTTCATTATTTGTTTAAAATCCACATTACATTATCATAACTCAGTGCTATTGAGAGAAAACTAGCAAACTTAATATAAATAATTGTTCAAAACTAATTTAAAAAAAAATATTTATGATGGAATCATTTTAATTATTGATAATATTATAAGTGAACGAAATGTATTAATTAAAAAAAAAAATTTATAATTAAACAGTAATGATTTTGGTAAATATGAAGCAGATGAAGTTACTTTGCCTAAATATGTAACACTTAAATCGCGCATTTCTGTATCTGTAAGAATAAAGCAAAAATTAAAATGTTGATAGAGAATTCTATGTTCAATTTCGAAAGTATTTCCATTATTGTGACAACCATTCCTTAAATCATCTAAGTGAAAAATTAACATATACGACAGAGAGAAAATAAAAACCCACAGTTATACTTTTACGACCAGAAACCAAATAGTATGTTTAACAAATCGAGGATAGAAAATTTAATTATCATGAAGTTTTGGTATTTTTCATTTGGTGTTCGCGAGATACAAAATGTACTCTTATATATATATATATTATTAAATTATTATTAAATTATGCTCGTTAAGCGAGGTTCTACTGTATATATATATATATATATAAGTATATATATCTATATATATATATCTATATATATATATATATATATATATATATATATATATATATATATATATATATATATATATATATATATATATATATATATATATAAATCAATATATATATATATATATATATATATATATATATATATATATATATATATATATATGAATTAAATTTTTGTCTTAATTATAATGTATCTTAGATATACGTATGTATATTTGTTTAAATACACATAAATTACAAAAAATATAAATTAAATATAATAATTATTTTTTCTTTATTTTAATTTTTATACATAATTTATAACTATTGTTTTCATTAAAATAAATATTATTATTTATTTATTTATACTTAATTATAATTTTATATATAATATACGTATATATATATATATATATGTATATATATATTATTATTATTATTCTATTTAAATTATATTATTTTATTATAAATAAATTAAATAATAATTACAGGATTTCTATAAAATAAATTAATATTGTATAAACTTGTTGAAGAAAGAATAAAATAATTTTGTTGAACACCAGTACACGTGTAATTATTTATTATCATATTTGTTCATTATTTGTTTAAAATCCACATTACATTATCATAACTCAGTGCTATTGAGAGAAAACTAGCAAACTTAATATAAATAATTGTTCAAAACTAATTTAAAAAAAAATATTTATGATGGAATCATTTTAATTATTGATAATATTATAAGTGAACGAAATGTATTAATTAAAAAAAAAAATTTATAATTAAACAGTAATGATTTTGGTAAATATGAAGCAGATGAAGTTACTTTGCCTAAATATGTAACACTTAAATCGCGCATTTCTGTATCTGTAAGAATAAAGCAAAAATTAAAATGTTGATAGAGAATTCTATGTTCAATTTCGAAAGTATTTCCATTATTGTGACAACCATTCCTTAAATCATCTAAGTGAAAAATTAACATATACGACAGAGAGAAAATAAAAACCCACAGTTATACTTTTACGACCAGAAACCAAATAGTATGTTTAACAAATCGAGGATAGAAAATTTAATTATCATGAAGTTTTGGTATTTTTCATTTGGTGTTCACGAGATACAAAATGTACTCTTATATATATATATATATATATATATATATATATATATATATATATATATATGTATATATATATATATATATATATATATATATATATATATATATATATATATGTATATATATATATATATATATATATATATATATATATATAATATATATATATATATATATATATATATATATATATATATATATATATATGTATATATATATATATATATATATATATATATATATATATATATATATATATATATATATATATATATATATATATATATATATATATATATATATATATATAATATATATACTTATATAACACAAATACATCAAAACAAGTAACACCACCTACGTACAACGAAAAGGTAAAATAATACATTCATTTTTTCATTTGCTTATATATTTTCATTTATTTTAAATAAAATTTTCCATTTTCTATTATTTTTATTCACGAGAAGAAATATTAAAAAGCATTTTTTTATAAGCAAAAAATGGTTTGTTTTATTGTGTCGACTTTTGTATTCTATTTCACCCTCAAGAAACCATAAGAATGTCACAAACAATAATTTTACTATTAAAAAGTAAAAAAAACGCAAAATAAAATGAAAATTTTCACACGAGCTTTTGTACTGTGTTTTATTTTCCATTTAAATTATAAATTTTCTTTGGTCAGTAATTTTGTTTTCATTTTCCTTTTCTTTTAACTTTTTGTTTTGTATTAATAATTTATGAAAATTACAGTTTTTCTTTTTTGTATTATTTATTTTGTTTAAAGTAAAAGCTTTGTTTTGTTTTAATATAAAAACTTTTTTTGGGAGTTCATTTCTCATTTTAAATGAAAATTATGACTTAAAAATAGGAAAAAAAACGAACAAAATAAAGAACGATAAATATAGCTTTTATCAAGTTTATTTTCTCACCTGACGTTGAGATGAAAAAAGTTTAAAATAATAAGAATAGCTCTAAAACTGGTAAATTATAGTTAGCTAACATTTTCAGAAAAAAATTTCTAGAAACAGAATTTATTATTATTTCCAATTAAAGTACTATGTGTGCTATAACTCATTGATTACTATGTCTGTACATAATCATAATTAATGTTTTTGTAATGATTGTTCAGTTGGAAAAATTATGATCTGAGTCTGTCACACACAGATCAGTTGTTATCGTATATTAAATAATTATCTTTTTTTTTTATTTTCGGCGCAAATTTCATCCGCATGTCTTATAATAAAAAATTTAACGTTTAAATTGCTTACCACTACTTGCTGTACTAAATAGAAACCCATTTGAAACGTCGCTCCACCCATACTGGTTTCTGAGTAAAAAAATTGATTTATAACTGAATTGAAAATTGTATCAAAGATAATTATATATAATTCATAACTCACTTTGCTTGAACTCTAACTTCATATGTTTGATCTGGGTCCAGATCTTTAATCATATAGCTCATCCCTTGGGTATAATCATGAGATTTTGGGATTGCCGGTAAAATAACATTTCGCCATTCACTACCCCAATTGTAATTATTTCCACCATAAACCCTATGATGTGTATGTATCTGCACACTTTGATGTTGCAATGGTTGTGATTGTTGTTCAATTGTGTTATCTAAATCACTTCCATGAATCACTGGCATACGTCTAAATGACAAACGAAATTCTTCGACTGGAGAATGTGAATCAACACTCCATGATATATTGTAGCTGTATACAGAAGAAAAATATTATTGTTAACGATAATTAAAATCATATTTGAAATTATATATACCGATCTTTGAAGTGGCTTGATCTTGGCGAGTGAAAAGTAGCTGAATTTGGCTTACCACTAAGTTGTAGCGTTTTACGATTTTTCCCCAATTGATTTTCTGCTACGCATGTGTAATTACCAAAATCCTGTTGATGGACTTTTCGTATCATAAGTGTGTGGCGTGAACCACGATTCTCCATAATATGCCGTTCTGTTGTATCGATTTGCATTGTTTCTTTAAACCATATAACCTGTGTATAGTATAAAGCAAACATACATACAATATAAGTTACATAATTAAAATTTTTTTTTTTAAAATTTAAATCTCATTCCACTTAAATGGTTTTTATTTTAATTTCTGTGCATGAATTAATAATACTTTTTTCATTTAATATATGGTGTCACTCGAAAATGAATTTTCCTATACCTTACGGAAAAATTGCACATATAGGGTAAAGTAGCAAAAGAACAAATAATAACAAAATAAATAAATTAAGTTCATTTTTGGTGAGTTGTGATTTGATTTCTTAATAAGATATATAGGATACCTTTGCTCTATACTTGTGAGATACAAATTAACTTTTTTTGGAGGTACATACATATACTGAAGATATTAAAGAAAGGCAAAGGCAAGGTTGAGAAGAAAAAAGGTCGGTCGACATTTTTTTTGCCAGAATTATACTTTATTTTTATTAAAATTTATTTTAATTGTTTGAGATTTCATTTTGTTTATGAGAGATTACGTGATTTGTTGGTTGATTATATTTTTTTCGGGTCATGTTTGAGTGAAATGGTGAGTTTTAAGGGGGCTGATATAATTTTTTGTATTTCTATGTAAGCTGTTTTCAGGTTATAGATTAATTTAATTTTTATCTAAATTGAAAATGTGTACTTATTATGTTGTATTAGGATTGAGCTTTTATTTTAATAAACGATCTAGTTAAAATATTTCATCGGAAAAAGTGTAAATTACTAAAACAATAGTTCAATAAATCTTGTTAAACTGAAAAAAGTATCAAAATCTGACGTAATCTTATTGTTCCGAAGCTGTATATATAAATAAAATATAAAATACAATACGTTTCCAAAAGCTCTTTTTATTTCATTTGTTCTAAAACAAAATAAGAAATCACAATCAAATAAAGCGGTTTAAAGTAACGAAAAGTATTTAATTTGATTAAAATTTTTTGCTTTATTTTTAGTTTTATTCGAACTTTTTGTAAGCTATTTTTGTGTTTGTATCTGGTTTTGTTTCTGTGATATTTCTTCAGTAAAAATCTCGAGTTGTTTATTTTTCAACAGATGTCAACTTCTGAATGTAAGTTTATACGAAAGAAAGAATAATTCTATTTGTGCAGTGAGAGGTAAAATGAAAATGAAAAATTCATTAAAGTAAATATAAAGTTTGAATGAAAAGGTACAATTTTTTGGTTTATTTTCTGTTAAGAACTTTTTTTTTGCTAATTAATTGTTTTATTTGATTTGATAATAATAATCATTATTATTTTTAATTTTATGTAAAAGAAACCATAAAAGTAACACATTTATATAATTTCCGTGGTGACGGAACTAATTAGTTTCACGTACTATTAAATGTAATTCAAAATAATTTTTTAATTCAAATTAAATCCGAATGTTACTTTGTTCCTTTAATGTATTTGTAATCCGTAAAATTTAATTTACAATTTTCAATTTATCAGGTTGTCATAGATTTTCTCAATAACTCAGTGTTTTTCAAACATTTTAGAACTAAGGCACCTTTGGTTTAAATACAACTTTTCACGGCATCCTGAATAAATTATCATATATCCCTTTATACATATACGAGTATATCAATTTTCATCATTTTAAAATAACTAAAACTTTATTCCGTTATTAAATTTAAAACGATATTTGTGGGAAACGAATTTGTGAAATATTCCACAGTATATTGATTTGTTGTTTTATATAACTATTGTAAATTGATAATCTATATATACATCAAAACTCTGTACCAGCCCGAATATCACGACTCACTGATATTCGAAATTGCTACAATAAACAAATTAGTGAAATTCAAACTATAGATCAAAGTTTGAAACAGCTACAACTCCATTAAGTAAGATGTCCATTGCAATGAAGGAATATAATGTATTTGCATTAAATATAAAATTACCTAAATCGAGTTACTTTCATTAAATTTCGACTTTGCACAAACTGATTTACTAAAATCGTGTTCCACTATAATAATCTGAGGGCATTTAAAATTCTAATCAAAGTAAAGTTTTATTTTTCGAATTGATGTATGTGATCGTAATTTTTTTGGTATTTTCTCGATCATAGAATAAACTGAAAACCTATTGTAAAGCAAATTAATATACCAGTAGCCAATGAGACTCGATTCTCTTTCCCATTAGAGGAACAGATTCTCTTTCCCTGAGTTTTTGGAACACAATGAATTTTTTATTGAACAAATTTCCCTCTCAAAATGTAAGCTGAGGTGTCTCTGCGTTTCGATAAATAACTATTTCAAAAGATATTTTGGTTCTTTCGGTACTCTCTATACTGTAGATATAAAATAAATCTTAATATAGGCATTACTATAGATTATAGTATTTTAAAAGATTTTTTTTATCAGATTTCACAACAAGCTGATAATAAAAAAAACACATAGTAAACACTTACAGATTTACAAGTAACTGATGCTTTTGTGTACCCAATTTTATTTACATATAATGTATATATGTATAATAAAAATTTTATTTAAATTTTTATTTTGAAATTATTTGTATAATGCGATTACAAAAAATAGTTAAAACTTCAATCAGTCACCTGATTTTATAGTTTTAATATTAATTTATGTTGAAACTTCATTATTTTTCCTAAGCTTTTCATTTTCAGTAATACTTTTGTTTATTTTATGTACATATATGATACATTTCAATAAATTCATTTGTATTACATTTAATAAATATTACAATAAAAGCTTTTATTTTATAAATTCATACAATATTATGAATCCACATAATGCTTTGTACACAACAAAAAACCTTATAAACAATCTAAAAAATTATTGAAAAAAGTATGTTTGTTGTTGATATTTTTGTGTTGCCATTTGACAATAAAAAGCCATTAAACAATAATACAATAATAGTACCAAATATTGTTTATGATGAAATTTTATATTGTGTTGATTCGCTGGCTTGGGGTGATAAAAATCTGTAAAGCGTTTTGTTGTGTTTCTATGATATTTGTTCTATATTAAAACCAATTTAATTTGCTCAAATATTTTGATATTTTTTAATGATAATTTTATACATATATACATACGTTTTATGAAAAACGAGTGAAGATTAATTTGAAACTAATTTATAAATTATTGTATGAAATTAAACAAATGTGAGCGCTTGTTATATTAGCTTTAATATAAAGTTAAAAATCGGCTATTACATACTTACCGTCGCACCGTCTTGTTTAATACCACATAGCAGTTGTACCGAAGGTAAGTGGGAGTGTCTAGTGTGCGGAGGTCTGCTTCCTCGATAATAAGCGGTCTGACAAGATCAAAGTGAAGTCTTAGCAAACCCCACTCCCTATTAATCTGAGCTTAGCCGACCAGAGAAGACCGCGCTGAGACTTCCTTCGATACATTTAAATTCGGTAGCAATGGTGTTAATGAAACTATTTTTTTTAATCACACCCAAAGAAAATTGTTACAGATGGATAATATAAGAAATAAAGTTGTAACATGTCTCTGTAGCGATTTCCAGTGACTGTAAGGTGACGGTCATGATATATATATATATATATATATATATATATATATATATATATATATATATGTATATATATATGTATATATATGTATATATATATATATATATATATATATATACATATATATATATATATATATATATATATATATATATATATATATATTAATATATATATATATATATATATATATATATATATATATATACATATATATATATATATATATATATATATATATATATATATATATATATATATATATATATATAATCGTATATAGTATGTGTATTTATTTATATGTATTTATTGGAGAGAAACTTTTGTTTTATGATAAAACTTTTCCTTCTAAAAACATAAATTTTCATTCTTTTTGTTGTATAAAATCCCGAAACATACAATGAACACATAGATTGGGAACGATATATTGAGTGATTGTAAACATTATACGCATGTTACGTATATAAATACAAATGTATATTATATATCTTTGGATGCTTATTATTGTATATCAGTGTCTTTCCTATGAGTACTACGAAAAAATACGAAGCTTCTAACCATATTACTTTGTTAAGATAAACAAATATTTGGTTATATGAGCCGAACAGATGAGTGTACTAACTATATTATTTTCGAATAGGGTTTTCTTAATATACGAAGAATATTAATATATTCTTTGAACGAACATTGAAATTTTTTTTTATTTCATCTAAAATTTATTGAATTATGCTGTTTTAAAATATGACATGATTGAAAGTTGATCGATTTTTACACATCACAACAAGAAGAAAATTCGTACCCATAAAGTATGTCTTAACAATTTAATTTCAACTTAATAATAAATACAAATCATTCGTTACATTCATTCATTCTTCTAAATAAATTCCATTCTCACGATTAATCTTTTGGGAATAAATTTTTATGATACAGATTTTCATTTCAATAATTTTTCCATGTATAAACATACTCATGTACTATTTTTATTATATGTAATTCCATATATACAGAATATGTATATCTATACTTATTCCATCGATGTTCTATAATTTGTCAAAAAACAGAGATATTTCAAATTCACAATTCAAATTTGTATATTTCTTATCTTTTCCAAATTTTTATTTTTGGGACATCTATCCTCAGCTCTATAAAGCGTGTTGTAAAGAACTTATTTAGCACTTTAAACTTTAGTAGATAAGCTATATATAGTGCGGTTTCGACCGCAAAGTTTATGAAAAACCGAGTAAAATATAAAAATTTTGAAAAATATTGAATCGTCTTTTAAATAATAATAAATCCAAAATCATCTTGATATCTATGAAAATACGCCCCTAATCCGTGAATTGAACGCAAATTTGTATATAAGGCGATTATAATTAAGTTATCTTGATTCAATTGAATGACTGAAAAAATATAAGAGAACACAGAAAAATAGAATAAATAAGTTCAGCAAATAAATTAAATTTTTGTTCAATGAAATGTTAATAACTCGTTTTTCACGAAAACAAAATAAAAATAATAAATTATGTATGTATGTATGTATATATAATATGTACGAGTATGACACGATAAAAGCTCACGACTTGAAATGGAGTTAACCGATAAAGAAATTTTTGTTCATTGAATTTATATGTATTCATTTCAATGGTAAGGAAATAATTGAGATTTTAAGTTTAAAATATAATGAAAATGTCAATTATTTAAATTCATTGAGTTGGATGAATATTAAGTGCAAACAATGGTATAGATGTAAGTATATAATATGTATGTGTTTTAAATTCATAAACCAGTTATGGTGGTTTTATTGTTTTAATAATTTCAAGTCACATTTTAGAATTCATTATTTTGTGACTTTTTAGTTTAAAAAATATCTACAAACCTTCTATTTATTTCACATTTGTTGGTTATTTAATTTTCTCCAAACAATGAAGGAATATAATTTCGAGTACAAAATGATATTTCAATTCTACTATACATGTGTATTGTTGATTTAATTTCTCCATTTATTAAACATTTTCGATCACCAATATTCATCTTAGAATAAGGATATAAACTAATATTTCCCAAAGATGGTTACTATGACAGTAATACCTTTACTAGTCTTAAGTGTACATATTATTTTGAAAAAAGTATAATTATTATCATTTTAATTTGAATGATAAAACATTTAAAATTTAAATTGAATAAATTATATAATAAAAAAATTATTATTCATACATTTTCAATTGGTTTTTGTTTTACGTCATTATGATGGGTTTGCGCGACCTTTTTATAATAGCGGTGAAAAATTTAATTATAATTTTTGGGGAGGAGGGTTTTGTGTTTACGAACAACTTCAATTAACAAATTTGAATCGAACTTTATGAGATAAAAATAAATGTTTTTTCGCTATAATAATTTATAGTAAACCTAGTTTTAATTACAGCTGACACCGCATTTCTTAATCTGTAAAACAAAAGAATTTCCATTTTTCTCATTTTCAACTTAACCTTGACACTAGAAATCTCAAACCTCTCAAGTAGTAAATTAAACTAAAATTGCCTTAATTTATGTCAATCGATTTTCACTTTTCTAAAAATAAAACTTCGGCTAAAATGTCGAAAACGATATTTTCTAAATAAAAATGTCCAAGTTGATTCTACCCAAAAGTATATAAATTCTGTTACTCTAACTTTAAACAAAAATAAAAAACAAAAAAATGAAAATGGAAAAATTGACAAGAAACCAATCTAACCTTTTCTTATTATTTTCTTTTCATTTAAAAGAAAAACAATGCTTTTGAAACATAAAAATCCTTATTATTTTCCAATGTTTTTCTTATCCTGATTTAAAACACAAATCAAAAAAATAATAAAAATGCTTTGAAAGAAAAACCGAGGGTGAAAAATCAAACATAAAAAGAAATAACTATACAACAGGACATCTGTCAGATTTTTTACTTGAGAAATAAACATTGTATGTACTACTGTCGTTTTTAACTCGAACAAACATAGAAACAAGTAACAAAAAGTTATACACCTTAGTATATTTTTATTTATTTGAATTGTATTATGTATTTTGTTTTTGTAGCTCGATGGAAATCGAGAAAATCCTTTAAGAAAACAATCAGCTTTAAAAACAGTTTGAATTTTTATTTTTCTTTTATTGGCGATTCTGATCACTATTGTTATTATTGTAAAAGGCGAATAATACAGGGAACATATAATATATTAAGGACTCGTAAACTGAATAGCTAATGACGATAGAAAAAATCAATAAAAATAAGCGATGTTGTAGGTAAAGTATATATATACTGTTTTCGTTTAGGTCATTTACGAAATACATATGTATATAAAGACAACATCAATTATATATGTACATAAGTATGTACATATATATATATATACATATATATGCTTTGTAACCGCTAAGACCACTTCTCAAATACCTTATAAATGCCGTGAAGCTGAAGCTTTATAGAGCATTGATCAGGCCCATTGATATGTATATGGATGTGAAAGTTGGGCGCTGACGGTAAATACAAGAGATAGGTCATTCGTGTGATTTACGGCCCAAAACGCAAATAAGATGGTACATATACCGAGTTCTGTACAATATCGAGATCAGAGATCTAATGAAGTTCCGCAAAATTATTTATGAAGTATGCGTGCGGATTCAGAACGAACTATGCAGCAGATCGCAGAAATGCGAGCCACCATATAGTATGCGCAGCGGTTGTTGGAGGTTACGATGGCTCCACGGTGTAGAGAACGACTTGGCTTTTCAGATTGTCTATACAATAGACAATATGAAGACCAAGCTCAGGTTCGATACCACTGTAGTGAGATTTTTGACACGGTATATAAGAATCCAGTAATAATAATAATCTATATGCATAATATAAATTTAATTCATATTTGATATTTACCATACATTTTTTAATTTTGTAATTAACCACTGTTCTTTAATTGAGATTTATACTAAATAATGATATTACGCAGAAAAAATAATTTACGGCAAAATATTTCATTCTGTGTCTATTGATAAGATATTCTGGTTAGATTTTAGACATAGCGGCACAATCGGTTTAATTGTGATAAATATGTTTAATGGAGTCAATATAGATTTATACGACTACTACTAAAATCTAAACACCTTACGAATTCTGATAAAATGAAGTTATAAGAGATAGTCAGTTCTCTTGTATGTAAACGGATGTGAGAGTTAGACGGATGAGTGATAGTCATACGATGTCATGTGAATGTTTTATGATCTAAATCTCATTGTCAGCAATGATTGCACATACCGAGCTCTTTGTAGCTCTGAATGTCTAATTTTGATGAAGATATCTGATGTTGTATGTTGGCAGTAATCTACGAGAATTGAGTCAACAATACGACTTGGCATCTGGTTTCTTTCATAATAAGAAATCCAAGCTTAAAATCGAAACCAATGAAGCCAGATTATTGGAGGTGGTAAGAGCCTCTAATGTATTGCCTTTAATGATTAATAATGGTGAACAAAATTCTAATCCAACGAAAAGCTTTCTATTTCATAAAACGTATACTTTAATAGTATACGGCAATATATTATGTTAATAGTTTAACCAATTTTTTTCCCCTTATTGTTTAGTTACTTCGTGTATTTGTTGTTTGATCGTTTCGGCAATAAAATATTTTAGTCATAGACATACGCACTCAACAGGCTTCCTCTTATTATTTTTGTAATCAACTGACGATCACGAAATAATAATCACCTCATATATTTTACTTTTCGTGGAAATTCGTTTGAAAATAATAAAAAACAATATGTACGTAAAAATTATCATCTTCTGACCCTGAATTTAACGGTGAACTTGACGATACACGTATTTAGGTATTTCATTTCCCTGCTTAAAAACAAACACAGGAATAAAAAATCGATTATTTCGCTTAATAGATAATGAATATAATATATTACATATTTAGATTTGAGGTTATGATACAAAAGAACTATTGTTGTTCTTTTTGACACAATGAGAATTGTATACGAGAATTTTCACTTGCACTGCAAAAAACCATAGATAGCTTTTGCGATGGTTTGTGTGTGTTTTGTTGTAAAGCTACAATGAGTTTTTAGTATTTTACCATTGAGCATAATTATAATAACTTGTGTTATTTTAGCCGGATATATGGCAACCTCTTACTTAACTTGACTGTATAATAATACATCCGAATTTAGTTGGAACATATTTTTGTACATGAGTAAATCGGAATGTTAGGTTAATTGAAGATTAACTATATTAACCAACCAATTATATTAATCCAACCTGGTAATCATAATAAAATTACAAATCAATATGTTGATTTCTTCGAAATATAAACAGCCGTCCATGTTTATTGTTCGCCCAGCGATCCATCATTAATTTCCTCCTAATTGGTGACTGTGGCGGAAAAACATCGCGCACTGGTGTATTTATACATTATACATTTTTTGTGCAGTTTAGTAAAAATTAGTAGTTTAAAAAATACAAATATTTAAAAAAACAACATTTATTATGTGTCAAATGATTTTAGTATGAAAGGGACCTACTAGCGAGTTCCATTCTCTAAAATATATTCTATAATTAAATAGGTTAAAACCACCTAAGATCAATTAAAAAAAATAAAAATATTCATAATCTTTTGAAACTACTAAAGATGCTAAGCTTATGTTTTGTTTATTATTAAAAATAAACGTCACAGTGCATTACTCGTCTGCCGGATGAACAACACCTTTGTATATGTGTGATTTGTGATACTAACAAATTTAGTATGATGAGATGATGGTATAAAAGTTTTCTGTGATTAACGTATCATGAATATTTGTTTATTCAAGTCAAGTTTAAGAGAATATCATAAAATCCATTCATATAGTATCTTATTAAGGATTATGAAAGAAGAAAAAGAGAGTTCAAAGGCAATTAAATTATAAGACTCAACACACCATCTAACTACGTCCCATATAGGACATGATAGTGTGTCTCATTTTATTTTTGATTAATTTCATTAAATCAACTTCTAATTTTTATCCTAATAAAGCTGTCATTTAAGAATTTCAGTTTTTGTTTTTAACTGTATATACGTATCTTATCTTTAAACATGACATGCATAAATAATGAATCGGATTTCTTATTATTTCTTCATTAAGAGCTGTTATGTTATTTTTTATGTATTTTTTTTTGTTGGTTAATTGGAATAGAGGAGGCATAAAGGAATGAAACATTATCGTTGTATTGTGTTCGGTTTTGTGTCCATTACGAATATTCAATTTATACTCGTATCTGTAATAAAAATACACAAATATCCTATACAAAGAAAATAACAAAAAAACACAAACATTTTTTGTAATTCAAAACAATAGATATTTTCTTATTGTCATCTTATGATAATAATAATACACCAACACAACAAAAAAGTTTAAAAGCACATCCAATTATTCAAGGATTAAAATCACAAAAAAAAAAACTTTGAAAATGGACATTCTTACTTTGTTTTTGTTATTCTGTTTATTAAATTATTTATTGAATAGGATTATGTTGTGAAAAGTGGATAATCACATCGAGAGAGGAATTTTTATCGATGTAACAACTTGGAAATTAATGGAATTATCTTCAATATTTTGTAATTTTTGGCAAAACTGCATTTGGTTTATTCAAAGGTTTTAATAAAAAGTTAATATCAATTAATGCGAATGAAATTCACTTTAACAAAAAAATCGCGGTATATTTTTATATTGCCAAAACTCTAAATAGCAAAATCTACATACGTTAGAGCAAAATTAATATCCTTAAGCTTCGAATAAAATAAATAAAAAATGTCTAAATGTGAAATGTCTTTTGTGAAAAATAGCACAAAACAATTCTAAAAATAACAGACAAAAATATATATAACAATAAATTTACCTCAGGTACCGCTTCTCCGTGTACTATACAAACAAGCATCGCCTCTTGTCCTACTCCTGAATAAACAATTGGTGTTTCAACAGATATTTCTGGTGGATCTGCAATAAAATATTAAGAAATAAAATTTGTAGTAAAAAAAAACGGAAATATAATGAGATATAATAAGGATATGGACTGGAAATAATATATATTTTATTAATTTAAGTACATTTATATTTATTGCCTAGGGATATTCTATGAATATCTACGTCACAGCAATATGGTGGGCATAGTTGGACATTTAAAATTGAAAGAATGTAACTTACATTCGTTTTATCATTTTTTGGATCCGCATTAATTTATTTTTCAGATTTGAAATAGTTTTAGGAATATGAAAATAAAATAATTCGTATACAAAAATATTTTCATCATATGTATACTTAATTTACTAGTGCTTTCATTTTTAAGTTTACACATTTCAAAATAGGATATTTGATTTAAATTTCAGTTGCGTTAACTTATTTCAACAAGCCAAACATTATTTAATTTTACATGATATGGTACTCCTCTTCCAACCACTCAATCAAAAGCTCTTTAATTTACTCTAATTAACAGGAAATTTGCCGGTAAAAATGATATTGATGTATCCCAATTTGTTTATGGCTTTTATTGATTGAGTTTTTATACATACTCGTACATACATGTATATAGGATATTGTAGGTTCATATATTTTCTATAGATTTTCGATTCGATAAACTATTGAGTTTTATAGCTTTATTTGAGTTTCTTATTTTTAAATTATTTTTGTTTCATTAAATTGTTTAGTAAAAGGTTAAAATTTGTGTTAAAATACAAAAATAAAAGTAATTATTAAATTACAAAAAAATTCGAAATCAAACTACTTGTTGTTGATGAAAATTGATTTATTGTAAATAATTCTATTTGACTTTTTTACATATGTTTTCCGGATTTGATAGGAATCAATAAATCTTGAACAATATTATTATGTGTTTCTTATATATAATTCCAAGTTTCAAGTGATTTACGAAACGAAAATAGTTAAATGTGAATTGGTTAAAATGAATGTATATACATATGTATGTATTTATATTTATACTCGTATATTACATATGTAAATAATAATTCTTTATATTTGATTTTAATGTTGATTTTACGTATCATATATGTATATACATAGACTATATCATACGGGACTTATATTACAATTCTACCTTTCTTTACTGTTGTTGTTTACAATTTGAAATGTAATCAATATACAAGGTTATAAAATATTAATAACATTAATGGGTATACATATTATTAATGCATGTTTAGGATATAAAAATTGAGATTTTTATCTTTAAAATATTATTTCTGATTATTGCTTTGTTTTTGTATTACAAATTATTTATTTTTACAATCTTTTGCCACTTGAGTATTAAATTATCATTATTAATATAAAATGTAGAGAATATAGATGTTGACGATTGGATCGGTTAGATTTGGTGATTTTATTTGTGTGTGTCTGTGAGTGCTTAGCAAGATCGTCTTAAATGTGGTACCAAAATTTTATTAAATTATAAAATTTCTATTAATTATAAATAATAATAGAACAAAATAAAAAAATTTTGATAGTCTTGTATCAGTGCTAGCTACCATTATACAATATTTATACTCGTATCTACGCTTATTATCTAAACAATAAAATTCAATTCATCTATAGAATTATCGCCCAATAGTAGTATCTGGAAGTATAATGCGAACTGTACCATTTTCTTTTTATAACATCTATAGTGAAGTTTTAATTTATTTTCTGAGTAAATTTGATAGATTTTAGCTTCCAAATTTACAGACTGTATAATGGAATGAACTATACATATTACTTAAAACTAGCTTTCGATTTTTGAACTTACTAGTTTTGGGTAAAACATCGATATTATAAGCGAAAATATAACTTCTTTATAAATAAAAAAAAAACGAAATTTAGATTTCCTTTATTTCCATCATATAAAAATGTTCTTTTGTCATTTTTAGGAAATTTATATGTACAAATTTATACAAATATATTTACTTATTTAAAGTTCAAATCGACTTTCATTAATTTTTACTTTGGTTTTGTAAATGTAAACCGGAAATTTAAAATGTTAAAGTTCAAATTCAATGATACTGTAAATATTTTGTAAATCTATAAATTCAAGTGTATATATTATAATGATTATAAGAGTTCAATTAATATATTTGTTGTAGGCCGTGTAATGTAAAATGTTTATTTAATATGCTTTAAAGATATTTTTATTTTGATGGAAAAATATAAATACCGAGCTGATAAATTTTTATTGAAAGTAAAAGTAAGTGGCAAGAAAAAATAAATAGATAAATTCGGTTTGAATAATAGATAGCTACTTACTCGTATATTGGATTACAGTTGCTGTTGCCAAAATAGATTTTGTTTTATTTAATTATTATTTGGATACAATATCATTCCATATGTATGTATGTTGTTATACATTTTTTAAAATGATTATTTATTAAATTACGAAGTACCGTGATAATAAAAATGATAAGCCTATCTAGTTAAAATATTATTTAAGTAGTATTATTTAATAAGAGTACTTTAGTTTTCATTTTTGCAACGCGGTTGGATTAAATGTGAATATTTTTTTTCCTGGTTGCCGTTTTTCCTCGGATTTTGCTTACCATATTTATCTGATAGTAGTAATTCAATCATCATGATGCTAAAACGTATCGTCATTTAGATGGCACTTAACACATAATCTAGCACCACTTTCGAATAATTTCCTAAGTGTGTCTCGAAGTGAATAAACATGGTATCCCTCATTTGGAAGATAACATCAGGATAAGTAAAACATACAGGATGATTCTAATTTCAGTGCACAAGACTATATAGCATAGTTCTATACGATCAAAACTAAACTATTCCGAATTGATAAATTTTATAAAATTACTTAATACTTTTACTGTGTTAATTATAAATTGTATAACTTGAATATGTAGTATTAATCGATAAATATTACAGAAAGCTTTCAGTAAAATAATATAAGTTCGAAAATATTAAAATAACCGAATGCTAAAATATCTGTCATAATATGACACACAGGTGTTTCCATATTTTTATATCTATAACTTTCAACAATATAAAATAAAAAACGACGAAATATTTATAGTTCTTTCCAATCTTGATTAATTTTCATTTGCTTGTATTCTCGGTAAAAATTGAAAATTGGATGCGAAGTGGATAGAAATAACTTTTAACCTTTTCTGCTTCTTTTGTTGGGGTGTGGTTTATTCTCTTCGCCTTGTGATAATGTCATCATTTGTTAAGTAAAGAAAATTTAAAGTTTATTACGAATAAATGGTATTCCAATTTTATATATTTACAACACATTTTTATTTTAGATTAGAAAAGTTTCGCTAATGTAATTTTTAGGATTAGATTATATTCAACTAAACATGTGCGATAACTAGACATAATCAAATTTGGAAATTTAAATATTTTCTTTGGAAATTTTTATCTTCAATATATTTGTAATTTTTTTATACAAATTATTTATATACACAATTTACTTTTATGGTTAAAAATGAAGGAAACCTCATTATCTAATGCTCCTTTTTTTTCGAAAAAATAGATGTTTCCTATAGTGATTTTATTGTATTATACGTATTGTATTATTATTAAATTTTACGTTCGAGTATATACATTAGTTATATAATATTTTATGAAAAGCATGAGTGCAGACTATTGAAAAATAATTTCATTTTCTATTCATAGTTTTTTAAAAATATGAATACGTATATTATTTGTATACGTAAAATATTCTATTATATTTGATTGCACTGGTTAGAAGATAAGGACAACTTAGAAATATTTCTATTCATTAACTCGTGTCACATGCAAGTGTTTTTTTCTTATGTATAAATTTCATTGTTTTTAAAAATTTTCGTTATTCTTAGTTATTATGATATTTATATTTACAAATTACAATCAAAATGGATTGTGGTCTATAAATCGAATAAAATGTGATTTATATTTAAATTAAAACAAATAATTAAATTAATTAATTTAAATGGTTGTTTCTTTTTGAGCCAGCTGTAATAATGATTATATATTTTGATAGTATGGAAGCTTAGGTTACTCATCCTTATTAAGTTATTATTCATATAGAGCCTAATCCCACCAAAATAAATCACATAATAGCTATGTGTATATACATATTGTATATATATTAAACATTTAACGTTAGTTTACAGTCATAAAGATGTAATTTGCTTAAAACTTTCTAACCTACACATATCACCCAATACAAGTTCATGTTCCCTAAGACTATACATATTTAAAAGGTAACGGGGAAAAAGTCGATTAAACCTAATTAGAAATAGTGTTCGATTAAAAATTTTTAAAACTACACTATATTAATTGTAGTTTTTGTTACATTTTGTAGATATTCTACAAAAAGTACGTATACGATATAGTTAAAAGTACTATAATCGTACATGATATGTGGTGAGTTATATAAGGAGAATATGCTGAGCAACTGTTATGGTTATTTTATACAATATATGTATCTACATCCTTTCATATACTATTACTATTACTATATTTACAAGTATTTTCTAAATTAATAGTAATAAAAAATTTAAAACCCTTAAATAAATTTTATTAGATTAAATTTTTGTTGAATAAAACTTAAAATAAATAATAAATAGATTTTTATAGCAGATTTTAAGAGTCGATACATTATATATATAATTCACATTAAGCAAGCATATGTGGGTTTTACTCATTGGAATGTGACATCGGATTCAGCTTAAATTGATAAAAAAATATTTTAAGGATCGTCTATATATAAAGTGCTTTGTTTAGGTTATAAACGCTCTTTTCTCGTTCATTGAACTCTAGTAATTACAAATTGAATTTTATACAATTCAAATTCATACGTTTTGCAAATGGAATTCGCACCCCAATTGTCATAGTCGTTTCACGTCATTTTAGATGACTATATCAAATCACTTAATTTTTGCTATTATTATTGCTTACGCTTATAGTCATTTTAATCGACAGAAGTTGCTTCAAATAACATTCTTGTCACATCAATTTTACAAGTGAGGTATAGTTTATTATTATTTTTTTTATAACTAATTATTTTTTATGCACAAATATTTTTATTATTTGTTGATGTATAAATATTGTCCATAATTTGTACATAATTTTTTAATTGGAGCTGACGAGGTTTAATAAATATTTAAATGCTTCTTTGCTCAACCGAAAATACTTACAAAATTTACAAGAAAATATGAATTATATATCCATAACTGCACTTACAAATTGTAACGGGATCAACAATTGTTTTGGCCCGTTAGCAGGATTTTACCCACTCAGAGGTTTCGGGGCGGTCATCAGAGGCCAGCTAGGACTCAGGGGATTGGCGTGGGGTTTCCCGAAACATAAGTGAGTCTTGATAGACCGCAGGAAGGGAAATAAGGGAGGACAAGTTATAATAGGGACTAGGAAAAGAAGAGGGACAGGAATCAACCTACCGTGCTAACCCAAATGTGATCAATCAACAACTTACCCTATATAAGATATTTAGCTTCTCATTCTGAAAAAGTAACACACTAAGCGGAGCAAAAATAAAGTAATTAAAAAAAAATTGAAATTAAAAAGGAAATGTGAAAATTCAAATCAATTCTAAATATAAATTTATTTTTATTTTTCTACTTTATATAAAAAAAATGTAACCTTAATTAATTTGATTCAATTCCCCATCCCAGAAACTAACTTAACTAAATTATTTAAGAAATAACTAAGTAAATAAAATAATTTGGTATGTTATTTAATAAGAGTAGATTAATATAAATATAGTAAGTAAATAATATAAATATAGTAAGTAAATTTGGTACTTAAATTATAAGATGGCCGCGGCCGATGTGATGATTATGCATAATTGATACTCCATTTTATTGTAGTCATTTATTAGATTTTTTGTTATTTTTATATGTTATTATTATTAACTAATTATTTACTTTATAGTTAATTTCATTTATTTATTATTAAAATATTATTATTATTTAATTTAGTTATTATTATTATATAACTATTATTAACACAAAACAACCAAAAAAAAACACTGTGCACAATTTTTTTGTTCATTCACATGTGGTCACTTGTATATCAATTAATTTATTTAGCTAATTAATTGATTATTTAGCATTTATTTTTTTATTTCAGGATAGTTTGTACCACCATTTATTTATTTAATTTATATTATAATTTATAAATTTGGAGAGTGTATATAAAACTATGAATTGTTTATACTTAATTTAATATAAGAATTTTGTTCTTAATATTACTAAATAGTTTTTAGTTTTTTATTATCACTAAATCATTCTGATTTGATTTTTCACTTTCAAAAATTTTCGTTGCTAAAAATATATATATGTATATAGTTTGTTATTTTTTTCAGCACAAGTAAATTAAATATATTACGGAATAATTATATGTAGTATTTAAATTTATTCCGCCAACAAAATCACGTACTTAAAAAAAATGAATCAATCAGAAAAAATAATTATATTTGATTATTAACTATCAGCTCTGTACTGTCTTCCTCGAGCATCCAAAAAATATTGTAAAAGACCGGGACTACAAGATCGCTTGACTGAAGTTCACTTTGCCAATGTGGATGAAATGGTTCGTCGTTGCGTCTCTTACGAAAATACATGGCACCGAACTGGTTTCGTTCCAGAGCTACTATGTCAACCAAATAATATTTCCCACCACTCTACAAAGACTTATTTCAACCCAATTATATCCAAACCAAAATTATACAAATCCAGGACAACGCGCGTTAATCAATATTGGCGTCTTAGAAGATCTATGAAAAGGAATATCAATGAATCTATTATTTCAGAAGGTATAGATGGCCGTCCGTATGCCGAAGTTCAAATTTTTGGAAAAAAGTTTATTGGTTTACTTGACAGTGGTGCCAATATTTCCTTGTTAGGTAAAGGTTGCGAAAGTCTTCTTAGTGACCAAACTGTCAATTTTCATTCATTTCCTTCTTCGGTAAAAACTGCAAATGGGCACGTTGAGTCGATTTTAGGATACATAAAAGTACCCGTGTGCCTTGCAGGTAAAACCAGACTTGTTACTTTTTACTTAGCTTCAAATCTAATGCAAGAGTTATATCTTGGTGTTGATTTTTGGCGAGTATTTGATTTAAATATTTCCTTTCTCCTGTATCTTCGATTCGCAATCAACAAACGAAATCTTCATCTAGTACATCGTTGGCGTTATCTTCAAAAGAAGTAGCTGAACTGTCTGACGTAAGTGAACAGGATAATGCTTCCCCACAACATCAATTGACTAAGGAACAAAAGCTTGCTTTAGAACAAGTCATTAGGAAATTCCCATCGTCCGCTTTGTTGGGATTGGGTAAAACAACCTTAGTAGCTCACACAATCGATGTTGGAAATGCTAAGCCAGTGAAACAGAGGCATTACCCTGTGTCGCCAGCAGTTGAAGCTGAACTATACCGAGAATTGGATCGTATGTTATCGTTAGGGGCAATCGAAGAGGGCTTCAGCTCATGGTGTTCACCGATCGCTGTAGTGCGCAGGCCAAACGGCAAAGTTCGGCTGTGTCTTGATGCTCGGAGAGTCAATGAGGTTACAGTGAAGGATGCTTATCCTTTACCTCTCATCGACGGGTTGCTGGGGCGTCTTGACAAAACCAAGTTTATATCAAGCCTGGATTTGAAAGACGCATTCTGGCAAATCCCTCTCGATGAAGGGTACCGCAAAGGATAAGACCGCCTTTGCTGTGCCTGGACGACCCTTGTATCATTTCACAGTTATGCCGTTCGGTCTCTGCAATGCACCACAAACCATGTGCCGATTAATGCATCGTGTGATACCATATGTACTGCACTCTCAAATATTCGTTTACCTGGATGATTTATTGATCACCAGTGCTACGTTCGAAGAGCACATACGTCTATTGAATCAAATTGCAGAGTTACTTAAGCGCGCTAATTTGAGTATTAATATCGAGAAAAGTAAATTTTTCCTTAAAGAGGTTAAATATCTCGGTCATATTATTGGAGATGGTGTCTTAAAAGTTGATCCTGCAAAAGTGGCAGCAATCAAAGACTATCCTAAGCCTAAAACAGTTCGTCAGGTACGGCGTTTCTTAGGAGTTACTGGATGGTACCGGCGATTTATTTCTCGGTACGCTGACATCGTGGCACCACTAACAAATATTTTCAAGAGATCTCTCTGGACGTCTCGCTCGCTGGAGTCTTCAACTTCAAGGCTTTAACTTCGCAATTGAATAAAGAAAAGGTACAGACAACTGTGTACCCGACGCTCTTTCACGACTGCACTGCGATGAGTTGAAAACTGTTGAAATTAAGTGCTCTCCCGTGCATGTCGATCTCAATGACGTACATTTCAAAGATCCAAATTATGTAGCTCTTGTAAAAACTTTGAGTGAAAACCCAGGTGTTGCACCTAATTTTCAAGTGCGCAATGATCGAGTTTATTTCCATCGAAACACTTCAGCAATTTCTAAACTCTCGTCTGACTTGCCTGAATGGAAGTTATATATTCCTAAGCCGTTAACTCAATCTCTGATTGAGGCTGCCCATTGTCCACCGTCTTCGTCCCATTTTGGTATTAGAAAGACGCTTGAACATTTACAACGTTTATATTATTGGCCTTCCATGAATTTCGATGTGCATAAATTCATAACTACTTGTGAAACTTGCAAGAAATGCAAGGCAACAAACATGACTCTAAGATCTCCTATGGGCGCTCCCTATGAAATTCAAAGAACCGTTTTTAGGACCGTACCCCCGTTCCAAAAATGGCAATTGCTACATATTCATAGTAATGGATCATCTTTCTAGATTTGTCATGTTAGAACCCATGCGTGATGCCACCGCCACCAATGCGTGTAAGTTCCTTGAACAAAGAATTTTCTCCGTATTTTCCGTCCCTGAAATTTTGTTCAGTGACAACGGAAAACAATTTAAATCCAAATCATTCGCTGAGTTGATGGATAAATATGGGATACGACATACGTATACTACAAAATATCATCCTCAGACTAACGCTTGTGAAAGAGTAAATCGTTCCGTGATAGCAGGGATTAAATCATATGTAAACGAGACTCACAATGATTGGGATAAATATCTCCATTCAATTGGCTTAGCCATTCGCAATGCGATTCATGAAACCACGAATGAATCTCCATATTTTATTGTTTTCGGAAAACATTATGTCGGTCACGGTGCGGATTATGAATTATTAAGAAAACTTCAAGACCTAGGCGATGTTGATTTAAATGTTACCAATGCGGAAAGACAGTCGCAGGTACAAAAAAATGTTGTGGAACGAATAAAAAAAGCACACGAACAAAATTCAAATACTTACAACTTGAGAAGTCGGAACAGACAATTTTCTCCAGGTCAAACAGTGTTTGTACGGAATTTTGTCCAAAGCAATTCTGCGAATAAAATCTCAGCAAAGTTTTGTTCCAAATTTAAAAAAGGAATCATTCTCAACCGCATTGGAAACGTTGCGTATGAGGTGCAAGACGATAATGGCAACAGCTTGGGTATATACCACGCAAAAGACATACGTCAATAATTCTATGATAAATAAATAAAGCAAATATTTTTCTTCTTAATAACAATGTCATTTACGTACTGAAGAATTTGTGCGTTAACCAACTTTATGCAAATTTAATAATTTTAATTTGTATTAATCTCACTCTTACTTGCCCGGCTATTGAAACGATTACCTATGCAAATGTGTATGTAAATGCAAAAGCGCGGGAAATGATTAAAAAAATATGATTAGGAGAAATGATACTTGTTTGTCCCGTTAGCAATGCAGAAGTGGGAAAAACATTTTGCAAAATTCTTGGTATAAAAGACAATATTTTTTGCAAAATGTTTTTCCCACTTCTGCATTGCTAACGGGACAAACAAGTATCATTTCTCCTAATCATATTTTTTTAATCATTTCCCGCGCTTTTGCATTTACATACACATTTCCATACTAAAAAACAATCAGGGGTATTAAACCTTGGAACGATGTACTTATAGGTAATCGTTTCAAAATCTTCCGATATTTGTAAATGATCAAATCGATCGGGTAGAACTTTACGTTCTATAGCCATTTCCTGTGTTGTTTTCTCATCTTCACTATCTGTATCATAAAATAACTCCACAGTTAAACAATTTTTATATAATTAAAACAATTTATTCACTACAAAAACTGATAAAAGATATTTTTATTGTTAATAAGTAAAATACAAAATTATTTTAACAAATAATATTCTGTCAAAATATGAGGCAATTAAAAGTGTTACCAGATATTTTCTAAAATTGCCATCGTGTCACTTGAATCGACTTAAACAATACCAATTTTGGCGCGATGTGACAGAATTCTAGTCACATCACTTGAAATGACACAACCTTTGTTGGAAAACTTTTGATGAACAGTTAATGAACGAACGATAGAGTCTAATTATATGTGAAAAAGGTCTACTATATACATATATGCGTATAAATTAGCATTCATCGTTAATATTTCAATCCCATATATTTAATATTATTTCACCATAAACAATAATAAAATAGCAATAAAAAAATAAATAAAGCCTCTAATTTAATTTAATTTTATATGGGAACCCTATTTTCAGTCGGCGAATAAAATTAAAGTACCAAAAACATTTTTTATTTCCTTTAAGGCAAATTTAACATGTTTCCTTAGAAATAAAATAAATTCAAAATACTTGTATGATCACTAAAATGACATATTTTTTTATTATATTTTGTCTAAAGGGAAAGTATGAGGACTTGGAAATTTATGTTTATTTTTTAAACCAAAATTTTCCATTTATACAAATTTTTGCCCTTAGGCAATTTTATCAATTGTTAATGTGAATTTATATTTTGCTTTATTTTGTCTTAAAATTCTACGATTTATTGTGAATTCAATTAAAATAACAAGACACAATTTACAAAATAATTTCAGATACAATAAAATGTATTAACTTGATCTGTTTATGACTTCAAGGTAGATTTGAACGATTTATTTTATGGTTTCTTATAATTATCTTGACAATATTGTGGATTTATTTAAATACTTTAGGAAATGTGAAATTATATTTTTGTCTCTAGTTTTAAATTGATGATATTTTAAATATGAAGAGGTAAATAGTAAGAGGTTTAATTTTAATTTTTATTAAAATGCATGTATTACAGTGCAAGCAACGATTTCTTTATCTATTTATCTATACGTTTATATATCTTTAACTATATACATAATAATACGTACATAATAATTATATACACATTTTCTATTTATTTGTGGTCAAAAATCTCACGTATATATTTGCTTGAGTGATATGAGACACAGCGTGTATTAAAAGGGAGCCAAATGACAGTAATATACATATGTATTCAATTTATTTTCATTAAAATTGTCATTACGTTGGCGTTTATTTAGATTTTAAATGTATGCTCGTTTTCCGTAATGTTGGTTTTAGTTTATTCAATTTTTCGTGATGTTAGTATACAATTTCCAATCGTCTGCTTTGTTATGTCTATTAACAAAGTGCATTGCACGATATTAAAAGCTATAGGCCTTAATCTCATCGATACCCGTTCTAAATAACTTTTACCAGAAATTTTTCTATTTCAAAACTTATGGGTGTATAAATTTAATATAAAAATACAAAAACTTACTCGGAAAATGAACATTGTTTGAAACTGTTGAATTGTTGTACAATTTGTTCTTTCAAACTATATACTTAAAACATAATTCGTCAATTTCCCATGCCAAGCTTGATGTTACTTTCGATTTTAATAAATTTTCACAATATAAAAAAAAAGCAAGAAGAAGCTTTCCCCTAACACACCAACTAACAGTGTTCATCTCAGAGTTAATTTACTAACAAAATTGGAAGAGTACGTGAAACAAAAGAAGATTTGAAGTTTATTTTTCACCGAAAAATGCTTGGTATGTATATATTACATGGAAAAAATTGTTGAATAAAGATTAATGCTTGATTAGAAAGTTTATAAGTCTTTGATATAAAAAACTGTGGAATTTTCATTTTTCGCTCTTTGTTTTTCCCACTAAAAATAAGATAAAAAAACAAAATAAACTTTTATCGTAATACAGTTAAAATACACATGAACTGTTAAGTTTTGATAATAGGTATGATATATTTATAAAAGTTTAAAACATTAGCAGTTTATACATTATTATTAACAGCTTTATAATTGTACTTGTCCTAATTTACGGTGTCTTTATGAAAACAAAATACATTCATGCACACAATAATAAAAAGTACCATACAAATCTTAAAATGTTATAGTTTTATGGGTATTATTTATTTTGGTTTAGGAGTTGGTAATATTCTCACATATTGTATGTAACTTCATTTCAAACAACAGCAACAATCATAATAAAGATTATGTAATTTTTTCTCAATATCCAATTTGTTGATACTGTTGATATTTGTTGAAATGAATAAAATTAAAGCGATGTAATATATCGCTATCGCAATAATAATAGTTTTTGTAATTTTCATCAACACCAACATACTTTGCACCTACTAACTATTCTATTCTGGCTAAAATAAGAAATGAATAATAAAAACCTGGAAAAATGATTTTTATAAACATGGGGATTTCTTTTATGCACCGTTGGTTTATTAAAATGGATTATCGAGGTCTGTTTCATGTTACTATATAGTATATATTCTAAACACATAAAATACTAGGTAGCGGAAAATCAAAAAAAACTTTTTCCTATCACGTGAATATTTTATAAATTTTTAAAGGAACACTTAAAAAATTTTTTTTTTCTACAATCTATCTTCCATGTCTGTATACTTAATACTACAGATCGGAATGGAGTTATTTAGTGAGAAGATGGTAGATAGTCGTGCTAAAGATAAATTAGTTTAATTTTACAGTGCTTGACTAATATTTTTAAAACTAGTTAGAATAGACTAGAAATTAGAATATACACATACTCGTATTTATTGTTTTATAAGTTATCATTAATTTTCTCGATGCTGTTATGTTCCAATAAATAACTACGTACATATGTATTTGTAAACTGTAAATAACTAATTAAATATATGTAAATGGATAACTAATATAAATATATGTAAATATTATATATGCATATCCTATACTATACTAATAATCTTTTCTTTTCGAAATAATAGGGGGGAGGAACAAATTTTAATATATAGGGGGGAGGAACAAATTTTAAATAAAGATTTTATATCTTAATTTAAAAATCTTTAAATTTCTTTCATTTCTTTTTATATTAATTTACCGAATACCGAATACAGGATCCCCAACAATTGACGAGCCCGTGCTATATTACCAATGACCTCTGCTTCGAGACATAAAATATATTTCATTACATTTAATAGTATCGACCTAACCTAATGTTTTGATTAAACGGTTATAATTAAAATGAATTACTTGCAAAGCATATATAAATTATATACAAACCATAATGATCTATGTATATATACATTTTTCTATGGTAGTTGTTTCGTATTGTCCCCCTCTTCACTTTTATACGATTATATTTTTAAAGGGTACATTACGTACATTTAAGTCATTTAAAATAAAAAATTATGGACATCATAAAAATATAAAATCATTAGTTTTCGTTTTATGAATTGTATATTATGTTTGATTTGACAATCCATAAAAATATACATCTGAAAATTTATGTTATATTATTTCAGAGAGCTTTTGTATATTAAATATTAAATGTTATGTATGTAGGTACCGACATAGAAATCGTTAAATGTACCACGAAGAAGCGGTTAAGGCATTAATTCATCCTCATTTATATATACTAGAATCTCCGTTAGATTTATGAAATGTTATTTATTTTGATTAATTTTATTTTTAATATTATTTCTCTTTTAAATTTTCTTTTCTTAATGGATTTCATTATAGAAACCTTCATATGTCAAGCGAAAATTTTCCGTCTTGACAAAATGTTTCTTGCTCAAAAATATGATTGTTATCCATAAAAAATATTTCTTATGCTAATAGAAATAAATTTGTGTGTATTTGCTTAACAAATTACATTTCATTAAATTTCTTTTGCTTAATAAATTTCATTTCATAAATTTAAGAATTAAAACAAAAAAAAATGGCCGTCAAAGTCGCTCACTCGACAATAGAACATGAAATTTGCTTAAATCGTCAACAATTATATACAATAAAAAAACTTTTATTTTTTTTATATAACTTTATGTGAACCAATTTATTTATCAGGATTTTCATCTCAAATAATAGCAACACAAAAAAAAGTTTTCAATTTTCAGCAAGTTGAAACCTTTTTATTCTTCTATAACATATAAAAGTTTCATTCGACTTTTTGTTTTAATTGAAACAATTTTAATTTAGTTAAGATCCTTCTGGAGAGGATATATATCTAATTATCATCACTATACCATTACCACCATCATCATTAAAGTCATTACTATCATCATCAACATCATAAACATTAAAATCATATAAAAATCAAGATACATATTTACTTTCGATGATTTGTTCATTTTATTTTATCTTGTTTTATTTGTTGACACTTTTAAAAGAACATTGAAAGTTCGAAATAAAAATGTCACTTAGGTTTCGAGAAGAATTTTACGAGACAAAAAAAAACCTTAGAGTAGTACATTGCGAAATTAAGAGTTGTATAATATCAATCAGTTTAATTACGTAATTAGTTGAGTACAGTATGCGTTAAAATGAATTCAGATTTGTAGAGCATTGTGTGACATTTTTCATTATAAGATAAATAATTTTATTAAATTAAATTCAGTTATAATATTTTATATATTTCGAAATTATTCATTCGAATGCAGTTCGACTTTCTTAAATAGCCGTTTATGCAACCATGAAAACTTGTAAAATATAACGTAGATTACTTGGCAGTGTTTTTTGTCAACGTCGACAAATAAAATAATGTCAACAACCTACGATATTTTAGCGATTTGAAATCGAATGCGCCAGTTCGCGGGAGTATTTTGTAAAAGCGTCCATCTAGAGGTGATATTTTCATTTGTTTCTTTTTGGTAAATGACGCATGAATAGTTGCAAACTGTCATCGTGTTGTTATTTATTCAGTATTGTTTGCCATTTCATCTTGGAAAGACTGAGCCCGGCATAGCGTCTACAAATTGTTCAGCGTTCTGTGAGGAATCTGTTTCGTGCGCCTAGACCAAGATACGGTTGACATAATCGGCCTGTCGAGATCACTATTTGGAATACCATCAAAAAGTTTGAATCCCAGTCTACAGTAACATACTCAGTAACTCAATTCCGTGCCAAACTATCAGTGAGTAATTAGTAATTATATGAATTAAATGTATAGTATAGATTTTCTGCAATAGTCAATGGCGAAATCATTTATTGGGTTTATTCACTGTTATTTTAAATGAGATTAGAATCACCAAAAATAGTATAGTTTCTGAGAAGCACAATCATTAGTGTAATTTATTAAAAGGATATCTTATTACAGATGAAATATTAAAGCTTAAAATTGTGTATTTCGAAAGCATTGAAGTGAAAATAATTAAATATTATAAAATACTAGAATATATCAGGTTTTAGAAAAAGAATTTATGAAAAGTTTACCAAATTGACTAATTTTAATATTAAAATTCATTTTCTGTAAAACATTTTAATCTTGTATTCTTATTAGCTTTCCATTCGGAGTCAAAGATACGAGTATATGGTTGGAATTAAAAATCTTCTGTAATTTACTATTCTGCCTTTATACAAAATAATAAAAACAATAATTTGAATATATTTATTTTAATAGTTGCAACATTTAATCGTACTTATGTTCGTATTTTTGTCTAATATTTATGAGCTTTCCTGTCTATCTGAACGGAACAGAAAAGCTCCAGCAGAAAACTACCATTTCTCACCTGATTTTCCAACCATTCTTCTTTCTTAGCAGGAAGTTTTGGGTACAGAATCAATTTGTGGTCAGAATCAATTGTCATAATTTAGTAAACCCAACAATTTCAAATCTTTAGAATAACAACTATTAGAATTAATTGTGTTTGAAGATGCAACACAAACAAAAGTTTTTATATTAAAGTTTATAATTTTAAGACATTAAGTATCTGGGGCTTTCACTAACTATATAATAATGAGGGTGATGATATATTGTTGCTGATATTCGTACTTTGTTTCTTTTAAGAATGGTGGAAAGTTCTGTGAAGCCAGTCAATAATGACTTTAATAAATAAAAATTATAAAAATAATATAAAAATTGGGAAAATGTCAACAGTCACTCAATTGACTGTTATATCACATCGCGAATCGCGTTTTAAAGCAATAGTTATCATCACACACAATCTTTTTAAATTATCCACACATTTTCATGATCATTTTCAAATTATTTTGATTATCAGTTTTTGATAATTTTGATATATGTTTTCATTTTTCGTCTTGGTTCGCGTTGACACCGCACAAGCTTAGCTAGCTGTTTTGTTTGTATATTGTTCTTTAATTTCATAAATTAATTTTGCTGGATTTTTATCGATAGTTTGCTGCTTATTGTCGACACAAATAGTTATTACATGATAGCGACAGCAATTATATTTATTAATTAAAAATAAAGGTTGGTCAGTGTTGGGTATCGTAATGATTATTTGCATTTATTTATTTTATATAATGTTTTGAGGTTATTCATATAGTTTAACTATAGCAGAATCAACTATATACATATTTGTATAATAAAAAGGTACATGTTAGCCATTAACTTCATATTTTCATTTGAAATGAGAAACACGAAAATGCGAAGTTAATGGTTAACAAGTAAAACTTAATTTGCCAATGTAAGATTATCACAACCAATTAATTTTAATCAAACTATATTACGAAAACTGAATTCAAAATGGTTATGACCAAAGAAATTATACTCAACGATTGCAATCAACTAAATTAACCTCAAACTCCCTATAATTAAATGACAACAAATGTATTTATCGTCAACAAAAATTAAAAAGTTCTTAAATTTCAACTTAACCTAATAATAGCAATAACAACAACAACAAAAATTACGAGCAAACAAACAATTCAAATAACACAAAATGGAATCAATTTAATTCAAAAGTTCATTTTCCACAAAAACTTTTTAATTTTCTCTTTTGTTTACTGTGTTTTCGGAATTATATTTCATGTTTCAATATCTTTTTATGTTAGTAATTTTTATGTTAAGCGAATTTAATTTCTATCAATTACAGAGTTAGGTCTGTTAGTTGGGATTTTGTACTATGACGAATGTTTTGCTACAAAATTGGTGTAGTTTTGTAATGTAGAGCGTAGCAAGGATTTATAAAGAGAAGCACTTTAAATATGAATAAATTAAATCCATACAATTCAATTAGTTTAAATAGTTCATTTTTTAGAAGGGTTAAAATATTCCTCGCTATAAATTTAGCCAATGTGTCGCGAAGGTTTTTTTTAGCTCGGAAGGAAATAAGTATATGAATCAAAGCTCGCTTATACAATTTTGTATTGTCAACATACGATTTTGCCGCACCAAGAGAAACCATTATTTTACTTTATATTTTATTCGTCCTCTATAATAATTTTTAAAATTATTAGATTTTTATCACAATGGTGGTAAATCGACTTTTAGGTTTTTCTTTAAGAGCTAGATGTTATCCCCTTAAATGAAATTTGCAATTCGTTTTGTTTATTTTGATTATTTTAATGCGCATGCATTCTGTAACAGTGTAGCGTGTAGGATTAGTAATGGCATATTACGTACGGCAAAGAGAACATTATTTATTATTTTTATTGTAATAACTATGATAGTGTTGTGAACAAATAAATAACATAAAACGAGAAATATTAGTTTAATTTTTGCCCATTTTAGTTCCAAAAACACAGATCGTGTCTGGGTCCGGCTTCCTCTCATTATAAATATATTAATACATACTAATAATTAATTATTCAAATGGATAATACTATATTCAGATCAAATCCCTCTTCCATAGTTGATTTCAAATTTTTAACGCTTGTAAATAACAATACGAAAATCGCACATCATATTTGGTATGTAACATAAAATGGTTATATGTCGAATTATTCAATTGTATTACACTTAAATTTTGTACATTACTCCAATATTTAAACTAAAATCGAAAATGTGTAGAATTTTATTTCCAATAATATGTAACATATCTTCACAATTGAATATTTATATATCGCTGTAAGCTTGTAAATAAGTTTCACAATAGAGAAATATTTTAAAAATCAAATATTATATGATATATAAAAAAAACATATAATTATATAGAGACATATTGAATTAAAATAAAACACAAACAAAATGTGATAAATTAATATAATTATGTACACACATCCATACATAATTTAAAAATAACTGTTTAACTTTAATTCAGTGCCAAAGAATTGCACTTGCAGTTTGCCCCACAACATTTTATTTACCATAATAAGTGAATTCTATTTTAGAAAATAGTTAAATTATACCTTAAATCATATAAACATAATAAAAATAATAAAAATTAACGTTAAATTAAAAATATTTTAAAATTTTATGTTCATTTATGTAATTTGGTTTATTAATATATATTTTTCTTATCTATGATTTTTTATATTGTTGACCAAACTTTATTTTTTCCGTAATAATATTCAGTTTACTACCCCCACTGACACCGACATAATGTAACCCAAATAAATAAATAAAATAAAATACAATTTATTTTGGAAAATTCAATTTAAAGTTTTTACGTTCGAGCAAATAGAAAAATTCAAAAATATAATGTTTGTATATATTATGTATATCTAGTGGTGTACTGTCTCTATCTTTCCCCGGATTCCACTTTTTGTTTTTTATTTGACAAAACTTATTTCCCTGATATTTTTGTTAGGAGTCGGAATAAAAATATTAAGTTGGTGAAATTAAATAAAAAATAGAAGGAAAATTATAATTATTATTTTCTCATTTTTCAATTTTGTTATTTTTGTTAAATTAATTGGTTTTTGTGACTTAATTAGGTTTTTTATTGAAATATTTTGGTACGTTTTTATTCATTTAAATGAGGCAGCCCATTATAACAGAAACTGAAGAGAAAATTGTCGTAAAATATATACATAGTATACATATATTAATGAGGTTTGATTGTGTATTAGATAATTTTTGGTGGGTGGATATATAATTAAAGAGAAAAATTTACATATATTTTCATTTATGATGAAATCGTCTCTAATCATAAAAAATAAAAAAATTATTAATCAAAAAAAAAATGTAGGTATCAAGTTGATTAAGTTGATTTAAGTAAAATAAGTTGAAGTAAACTGAATAATGTAAATAGTATAGTATTTTAAAATATGTACCCAGCTATATACAATTTTAGGTTATTGGATTTTGAAACCAAATAGTATTATATTAGTATTAAATTTATTAAAATCTTCACTATTTACTTACTTCTCAAATTTCTCAATAGACGGATATTATGTTACAAGTTGTAACAAGTTAATATTTTTCCACTAGTTATTTTTTCCATATATTTATCAACAAAAATTATAATTTCACAAATCAGTCATATGGAACTGGAAAAAATAAGAAATATGTATGCGTATATAATGCTAAAAAAATGGCTTTCAACGGAAAAGTCATCCAGCGTTGAATAAACGGAAATGGTCAAATTTTCATGACCTATAATTTTTATGTTTGATAACACCAACACTACCGAACTATACCACATTTGTGTTTTTCATATGAAACTAAATATAATTATTGTCGCGTTTTTAAACTAAAAATTGGCTTGTTTTCCGCCGAAAATTTATAATATGTATAGCAAAAAAATAACCGAATTTACTATTTTGACAGTTTTTTTTATTAACATTTTTTGTTGGTATATGTTGGTAGGAAATTAAAGCGTAGAGAGGTTTTATCTTTAGTGAATTTGTTTAATGATTTATTTTTTGTGGGGCAATTTCATGTGATAGTTTTGATTTAAACCAAGGAAATGAATCGTTATCTGTGGTGTTACATGTTTATGTGCGGGAATAACAAAACAGTATCATAAATATTGTCTATAGTAAATTTGATCTCTATGAATATAGGTACTTATCACATACTACAGCATGAGCATGATCAATTAATTAACACAAAATATACATCGTGACAAACATAAGCATTGTGTGTATAATGTCGTTCATTAGGCTGATTCTTCAACGGTCGCACATTACGTAATGAAATTGTTCAAAGGTCATAATATACAATCTAAATATTTCGTTATATATGTATATGTTGAGTTCAACTAAGCATTTATTAAATACAACACCACGAATATTTATTCATTAGGTAACATCGATTTCCTCTCCATATACCGGGTGTTTCTTTTAAACTGAGACGATCAAATATCTCGAAAAACAGCCACTTTACGGAAAAAATGTCCATAATCAAAATTTAATCATACCGTGGGGGAAATACATTAGTGCAAAAAAAATAGTCCCCCACCCCCGCTTTGTAGGTGGGGCGGGGGTAACTTTTAAACTAAGATAGGAAGCCATATTTTTTATTGCAGATTCGGATTCTACGACTAAAAGTACGAATGATTTAAATGAAATATTATGTTCGGTTCATGATAGATGGCGTTTTAATCGACGAAATTCAATTTTTTCAATTTCTTCTTCTTAGAACACACGCATTCGATTCTGCAATACGTTTGAAATAAAAAACATCACGTTTTCATTGGAAATATTCGAAATTCGTCATCAAAACAATTTATTCAGTTTTGTAAATCACATTTAACGTTTGTGTTATTTCTTATCTTCATGTTTTTCGTAATTGCAAAATAAACGACAAAATACTTTAGAATGGAGCGTTTAACTGTGCCAGAGAAAATTGAAATGGTTCTGGTTTATGGAGAAGCTGGCAGAAATCTTGAAAATGCTGTTGCTATTTACGCTCAACGTTTTACGGATAGGATTCGTTCACGTGCTTCATTTGGCCGTACTATCAAGCAATTTATTACTGGAAATGGAAATATTCAACCGAAAAAGAGGACCCGTAGAGCAACAGTCACTGGAGAAAATAATGAAATTGCGGTTTTGGCAGCAGTGGCTCATAATCATCATATTAGTACACGAGAAATAGTTCGGGGTTCCGGATTGCCCCTCATCAGTGTTTGGAGAATTTTAAAACGGCACAAGTATCATCCATATCATGTGTCTTTACACCAAGATCTTCATTGCGTTGATTTCCAAAATCAGGTAACTTTTTGTCAATGGGCACGTGAACAAATACAACAAAACCCCAATTTTTTTCGTTGCGTAATGTTCTCCGACGAATCGTCTTTTACAAACCATGGAACGGTTAATCGACACAACATGCATTATTGGAGTGTTACAAATCCGCACTGGCTTCGTCAAGTTGAACATCAGCGTCCTTGGACTGTCAACGTGTGGTGTGGAATAATTGACAACAAACTCATAGGCCCCCACACTATTGAAGGCAACTTGAATGGTCAAATGTACCGAAACATTTTGGAAAATGAACTGCCAATATTACTTGAAAATTTGAGCTTAGAAGTGAGACGAAACATGTGGTTTCAACATGATGGTTGTCCTGCACACTATTCGTTGATGGCACGTGAAATACTTGATCGTGATTTCAATGTTCGCTGGATCGGTAGGCTGGTCCGATAAATTGGCCCGCCAGATCACCAGATCTTACTGCGCCAGATATTTTTTTTTTGTGGGGCTACCTCAAAAACAAAGTTTACACACAAAAACCAACAACACGTGAGAACATGATTGAGCGAATCAGAAATGCGTGTGCTGAAATTCAACCAGACACACTTCTCAGTTGTGTACAATCATTTGAAATGCGGATTAATAAGTGCATTGAAGTCGCAGGCCATCATTTTGAACACTTATTTTAGATTTACAAAACTGAATAAATTGTTTTGGTGACGAATTTCGAGTATTTCCAATGAAAACGTTATGTTTTTTATTTCAAACGTATTGCAGAATCGAATGCGTGTGTTCTAAGAAGGATAAATTGAAAAAATTGAATTTCGTCGATTACAACGCCATCTATCATGAACCGAACAAAATATTTCATTCAAATCATTCGTACTTTTAGTCGTAGAATCCGTATCTGCAATAAAAAATATGGCTTCCTATCTTAGTTTAAAAGTTACCACCGCCCCACCTACAAAGCGGGGGTGGGGGACTATTTTTTTTGCACTAATGTATTTCCCCCTTGGTATGATTAAATTTTGATTATGGACATTTTTTCCGTAGAGTGGCTATTTTTCGAGATATTTGATCGTCTCAGTTTAAAAGAAACACCCGGTATAAGTATATATGGATATAGTGTTAATTTGAATTCTTTACCTAAAATGTAACCCAAATAATACTAACTAGAAAATTTTTTAGACCTTGTCATATAGACATTATTATGAATAGTCATACCTACTCATAAACCACTTCTAGTCCTTGATAATAAAAATATAACCATAATATTTTTTTACTATCCACTATCATATATATATATATATATATATATATATATATATATATATATATATATATATATATATATATATATATATATATATATATATATATATATATATATATATATTTTATATATATATATATATATATTTATGTATATATATATATATATATATATATATATATATATATATATTTATATGTACTACTTAAGTACATACATATTAAACTGAAACTTAAAAACTTAACTCAATTCCACTCGTTCCAATGAGGGGAAAAATTAATATCGAATGATAAATTCCAGTTTACATCCCACCCAACTGGAAATTAAAAATTATAAATGAAAATGCATGAACATCACGCGACACATTTTATATTCATATTTATATTCTTTTTTCTTGTATATGTATGTATTGGTGTGTATTTAAAATTCAAATGCGCTGTAATATTAATATATACATATGTACATATCTACATTGTTTCTATTGTCTAGTGCCGTTATATAAAAATTTAATATAAGATTACATTATTAGTGAACGAAGGGTGGTAGCAATAATACAGTGTTGGTTTTTCATTCGATATAATTATTACATAAATAGGTAAATATATATGTATAGGTGAGAGAAGAGTTTTATTGTATAACTATAGTATACGTATAAAGACGTGTTGACAGCACACGAGGCTTGTGCGACAAAACTGCAAAAGATTCACTCGCTTAGACTAAACCTGAAATTGAAATTCGTTAGGCGACTCCGGAGTCAATTGGTTATCATACATATGTTTTTTTAAATTAATCTACTTATAATAACTTTCCATGATTTGAGATTCCAATTTACATATTTATACCAGAAAGAATAAAATCAAATTTAAGGACGAAATTTTAATCTAATATTATAAATATGTTGTATCAAATATAAAATTTCTAAATTATATTAAATAAATGGCATTTTACTTAAATAATGTTTTCATATTAAATATACGTATATCATAAGATTTTAAATTTAAAGATTAAATTTTTTGAAATTAAACAGAATAATCGTTAAAAAAAAATGAATGTGTTCAATACTGTTGCCATATAACTATATGTATATGATAACAATTGCTGTATTTCATGACGTTTGTCGTGATTTCCGAATCGTTACATGAAACATGATTGGTCCGGATCAGGTCGATATGCATACTCTTTCTATACAAATACATTTTTATACATAATACGAGTATACACATGTTTGTGCATTCGACATTGTATTCATATATTCCATATATAGCATTTGTGAACATAGTACACGAAATAAAATTGTATGCATATATACATAAATAAATATTTCCAATAAATTACAATAGATTGTCAATTCAGGCAAACAAAACTCATTACCTGTATAATATCCACTCTTTCGATAAATTTCTGTGTTACACAAAAAATTCAATATTCTGAGTTCATGGATAATTAATTTTCTAGAAAAATCAATTTTATATTTTTTATTTTATTTTTCAGTTCAAATTAGCAATTATAAAGAACAAAAAAAGTAGCAGAAATACTGAAATAGCGGAAGATTTGTTTCAACAGAGACAACCAGATGGTAAAATTAAAAATTAAAATTGGGCGGATTTTACTCCAGCACTCAATGCCACCAATGGGCCTACGGTGCAATACCCACATTCACACTAACATTCATTCAACCCATTCATCCCATTCACACAAGTACAATATACCACCTCCGCATTGCATAGCTCCATGTCACCCTGTACAGTGACATGGAAGATGGGTCGGCCCATGAGTTCTACATTCCAACAGAGGGGTCATAGATGTTTTCAATTTAATCACCGATCGTAATCGGGAGATGAAAAATCCCGTTTGCATCCAGACTCTGTTGGGGTTCGAACCCGGTACCTCCCGATCCAAACGTCGCAGCTTTAACCACTGCCACTAATGGGCCCACGGTGCAATACCCACATTCACACTAACATTCATTCAACCCATTCATTCCATTCACACAAGTACAATATACCACCTGCGCATTGCATAGCTCCATGTCAGCCTGTACAGTGACATGGAAGATGGGTCGGCCCATGAGTTCTACATTCCAACAGAGGGTCATAGATGTTTTCAATTTAATCACCGATCGTAATCGGGAGATGAAAAATCCCGTTTGCATCCCGACCCTGTTGGGATTCGAACCCGGTACATCCCGATCCAAACGTCCCAGCTTTAACTACTGCGGTATTTGCTACCAGATGGTAGGTTTGCTGACTTTCTTACAGGAATAAGCTAAACTCATTGAGGAGTTTGATGCTATACACGTGGAAGTGTAAAAATTTTATGTTTTCTCTTTAGTGGCAGGTTTAGTTTTGATAGTAATTAGTTTAGAAGAAGAACTAAACATTGTATTAATTTATCGATAATTTAAAGTTAAAAATAATTTAAATCATCGACTTGTTTATCTCTTTTCTCCATCTAGTAATCGTATACAAGTATAAACCAAACAAAAAACGAAATTACAATTTCTAACCAAAATTAATCCCATTTCGAAAAACCAACATTATTTACGTTTCATTCCAATAAAATCAACAATTTCCGTTTCACGAAAAAAAATTAATAATTGCAACACTTTCGATTAATAAAAGGAAAAGCAAAAAAAAGTAATTTTATTTATTTTCAGTTTTCCGTAAATTTTCCACAAATTTTAATTTTGTATCTGTTTTTTTTTTAGTAAGCAAAAAGGAAGGAAGGATAATAGAAACGACGTAAGACCAACCAGAGAAGCAACCTTTATATTTTCTAAAAATATAAGAGATATTTTTTGTTTGTATATAAACCTAACTTTTAGGCAATTTGCCACCCCACCCATTAGTTCAAAAATGGCTTGAGAAATTCCATTCAAACCCTTAAACCTAATTTTTAAAAATAAAATTATCGAATATTTATCGGAAATTATTTGATGGTTCATAAAAATGTTTATTTGAAATTAAAATTTCATATGTTTTTTGATCGAAAAGGAAAAGGTTTGGATGATTGGATATATATATATATATATATATATAAATATACATATATATATATATATATATATATATATATATATATATATATATATATACATATATATACTAATATATATATATATATATATATATATATATATATATATATATATATATATATATATATATATATATATATATATATATTTATATATATATGTATATATATATATATATATATATATATATATATATATATATATATATATATATATATATATATATATATATATTAATATATATATGTATATATATATATATATATATATATATATATATATATATATATATATATATATATATATATATATATATATACATATATATGTATATCAATAAAATATTGATTTTAGTAAGATAATTTTTAATCTTATCTTATCTTATTGATGAATAATCTTATTATTAATTTTACTGTTCAAATAATATATTGAAAACTATAACCACATCTATAAATAAAATACTTTTTACGAAATTTAAGTTTTTTAACAAACAACATTTTATTTTTTAAGAATTTTATGTTTTGGAAATTGTTTTTATTAAAATGTTATTATCTGATTTTATAGATCGATCATAAAAATGCAAAATCAACAGGCAGGCATGGAAATTTTGTGATAAAAGAATTTCAGGTTAAAGCTGTCAACAACTACAAAGTTTTGTAGCATTAACATGAGCAGTAGGTGACATTTATGTATTTAGTTTGCTGTTCATAGGTATAAAGTTGATAACGTTTTAAACTCTTTTGATTTTGATCGGAATTCCACAGATTTTGATTTAATTCGCGACACAATCAAATATTTAATTAATTCAAACAATGAATTTTAACTATATATGTAAGTGTTTTTTTTTTAAATATATATGTAAGTATGTATTTGTGAATTCTTTTATGGCATTGAGTACTGGATTTATCTTCCCAATTTTAATTTTAGTTTAGGTAATTTCAATTAGATTAGTTTCATGTTTTCAAATACTTAAAACTATTTATCTTTTGATCTTATTGTCGTAATAAGCAGTTGATATACTCACTAAATCATATAATTTATGTCTTTCCTACTATTATGTAGTATCAAAAAAAAGAAATTATTTATATTTAATAAAACTCTACTAGACGATAAAAATTGTGAACGTATGATATAAAGTTTTATATACATATTAAGTGAAGTGAATTTGATTGAAAATAAGTAAAGAACGAAGAAGGAAGAAAACTTAACATTAAAGTGAAATCATATTTTCGTATTTTTTTTCTTTCTTTTTTCCATAAATTTTCCTTTTACATTTTCATAATATGGTTTTAAAGGAAAAAATGATTAAAATGAATTTTCCTGTTTTAACTTTGACAACGATTAAAAAGTATAGTAAAATTGATTTTAGTGGTTTTAATTATTTTTTAGTGTCGAATACGTATTAATAATTTCCAAACAATCAATATAAATTTATTAAATCAACAAAATATAAAAAACAGTATTTAATTGTCAGCAGTTCGATTGTGAATCGAATGTTTTAAATTAAAATTGCCTGTAAACTCAATATGGAATGTTCATTTTTTCTACATACTACATACATATATGTATATATATATAAATACATTATATATTTTGTATATTTGTATATATATATATATATATATATATATATATATATATATATATATACAGTCGAACTTGGATATAAAAAATCGGGATATAACGAAAGTCTTGTTATAAAATACTTATATAGCAGTCCCGAGTCCCGAGAACTAAAATTTCAGGTGAAATGATCTCTTTTTAGCGAACCTCGTTATTACGTATAACGAACGACTTTAAAATCCGGCAATCTTACATTATTCTTAATTTTACTTCTTTATAGCGAACGTCGAAATGAAAAACAGTAGTTCGACAAGTAAAAAATATATTCACAAAGCAAAAGGCCAATCACAGCAAAAAAGTACCATAATATGATCCACACACACACACGTCATTTTTCTCCTATCTTAAAGTACTTAACGGAGATAACTTTAATTCTTGGATATAATGAACTTCTGATTTTAAGATCTCGATATAACCAACTCTTGTTGTAACGATTCCTCCTTATAACGAACAAAATTGTTGGTCCCTTAAGGTTCGTTATAGGCAAGTTCGACTGTATATATATATATATATATATATATATATAATATATATATACATTTTTATTATGAACTAAATTATTTTATCTACATGATACTTAGTAAGTATGTCGAGCAAAAAATAAAATTAAACATTTTTCTTTCTAATTTAATTTTTTTTTCAATTTTTATTAAATTACGAGTTGCTGAAATTGAGTTTGAAATTTTGTTTCATGTGATTCTGTCTTGTTTGTTGGTTTAACTATTTAAAATGATCCACGGTACAATTAAATAATGAATCTTATATTTTATACTGTTTTTTTAACAGTAGCATATCCGTAGCTTTTGATCTCGAAAGTATGACTTTTTTCTGATTAATATTTTATAACATGTTTTTCATAAACGAGATACTCAGATACAGTTAAAAAAATATGAAAAATTACTTTTCTCTTTCGTTAAAGGAAAATGAATCAAAATATAATAACAAGAAAAAGAAAATAGATGAAAAACTTAGCATTTGTGAACAGATAGAAAACTTGTTATAAAATTTATAAAACGGAAAATTAAATTTAAGAAAATAAATATGTTTACGTTATTTGTACGCACATATGTACATAGAAGAAAAATGAAACAGAACGTTTATTTTTATAGAAAAAATTATGTTCATATAGTTAAAACAATGTCTCAGTGAAAAACAACAGTTTTCGCAACAGTAACTAATAAAATTATATAAGCTGTATGGAAGAACAGGATAATATTATCAAAATTATTCGACAAGGTATTGCACGATCATACTATTTATTAGATTTAATATATTGGATCGGCTTGTCAATCTGTAACACAACTAATACAATATGTCACATATGAGCCTTTCATTAGTCAATATACCTTGTACAATAGAGTGCGTGTATCATTTCTCATGCCATAGCAAATAAATAATTAGTTATGTTATGGATATCCATGTATTTGCGTCTATAACCACTTTGATATTTAAAAAAAAAATAATTTTATTTTTATATATTAATTTTTGAATATATTTATTTCTTCCGTTTTTTGAGATAATTATTTTATTTGTATTTTAAGCTCGATTTCGGAAATGTATTCCTTCTTCTGTTTTAAAAATATATTACTTTTCAAGAATAGTAATATATTTTTAAAACTGAAGAATATATTTCCGAAATCGATCTTAAAATAATTATCACAAAAAATAATGCAATAAAAATTGAAATAAAGGTATTCCCAAATTAAAATATAAAAATAAAATTTAGTTTTATTTAAATAATAAGATAATTATTAATTGATTTGGCTGACTAGAAATCATAACAATTCATCAATAATAAATAAGTTAGGTACTATATATGTCACAAATTTAGTTTTAGTTTTAAAGTGCGATATAATTAAGACCAACAATTAAATTTAATTTAACTAGAGTCACCATATATGGAATATGGATACACAAATCTACATATAAAAAAGACACCTATAGTTATGTAACATCATTTACTGTACTAAGTTAGTCTTACTAACTGTAAGAATCTGTTTTTCATCAATAAATTAAGTTAGTATCACTCACTTTTGCTATAAAAGTGGAACAAATCCTGAAATAAATTATATTAAATTATTATCACTTCAATGAAGTGGTATCAAAGTAAAAATGCTCCCCTTGATCAAAATAGAAGATGTATTATTCGTACGCCAATATGTCATTTTAAATTAAAAGATTTTCTTTTCTTACATAAAATAAAAAAATAATATAAATAAAAAAAAAAATTTAAAAGTATTTTTATATTCCGGATATTGCTTTGTGTTTGAAGGAAATGGACCATTTTTCTGTGATTCCTATTTGTTTTCTTTTTGTTCTTACATTCCGTAAGAATTTAAATTGTTTTCATTTGTAAAATTACATAATATTATAGAGGTATGTATGTATGTATATATGTATATAATATAGATAAAATAGATAATGGGAAGGAAACACCTTATGTTTTGTTAAACTCGCGCATCTATCTCATAAATTATATTGTTGAATTACGGGTTTTTCTAAAGTCTAATACATGTTGTATGCTTAATACCTGACTTTCTTATACTACTCGTATTATATACATAAATAAAAATAATTATTAAACCACAGATCATATTATTTAATGTTATAGATGGATGTATTTCATACGATAATAGTATGAACAAACTTAGAGTATATAGTTAATAAATATTGTATGAGATTTTGTCGTTTTACAACAATATGTTTTATTCGAGTTTCTAATTGAAATTTGAAAAGCTTTTTAAAATTCCTTTTTCATAAGAGAGTCGCTATTTCTTCACACAGCTGTTCTTAGAACTATACCTTAACCGGCTGAATTATTATTCATTCATTTTTTACGAAAATTTAAAATACAATGAAAATTTAATTTTTTTTCCGGATACTAAAAGGAATAAAGCTAAAAAGTTTGAAATACGATTATACATAATTTATCCTTAGCTTTATCCTGTTTGCTTTTTTCATTGTTCACTGAAATTTTATAATAAAAATAATAAAATTCAATTTGCAAGCTTTGATTCGACAGTTGGACCATAAAACAAAACTTTATATACAAATGCATTAAAATAAATAAAATGAAAAACAAAGTTTAGTTTGGAAAAAGAATTTTCTAACTTTAAATTTTCTCTTTTTGAAAGAATGAAAATTATATAAATTTTATTTCCATTTAGTTACTATTTCTCGACTGTGTTGTTTTTGTTGTTGAACTTTCTCATTAGATTTTTTTTTAAATCATATACGTGTTACTCTTTTGTTGAGAAGTCTAACAATTGGTTCATAATAGTAAATTAGATATAAATGAAGTTAAATGATTTAATCGCATTATGTACTTATAATAATATAATATTTTTAAATTATCTGCCTACTCGAGAATAAGCTATAAAATAAATTAACATCGATTATTTATTATTAAATATATATTTTTACCTTAACTAGAGAATTAAAACTATATATTTTTACAGAGAATCATTTTATTTATGAATTTAGCCGTCAGTTTATAGAGTTCAAATTATTGCTCAAAGAGAATGTCAAAATATAAAACAATATGCAATTAGTACATATTTTAGTATATTTAATGTTATATTTGTATATTAAGCACTGCAGTTTAATTGAAAATTGTGACATTTAGACGAAAGTATATAGTCTCGTGAAGTCATTTGTGTTTATAAAAATTATTTTATTAAAAAATTTAAAATACCATTGGAACGTTATGCTATGTATATAGATTCGTTAGCCGACCTGTTAAAATTTGTATAGGCTATTTGTTTATTAATTGACGTCAATAATCATAATATTATAATAATATATTTGAATATTATTTTATCATCATATAACTACTTACCAACTGGAGACTTACCAACAAAAATCTTTTTTTTTTACTATTTTATCGATGTACAAAATTTCTACTCGAATCAATGAATATAATCAATCAAAGTTTCCCTCGATTATTTTATTCTATATATATATATATATATATATATATATATACTTATATATATATATATATATATATATATATATATATATATATATATATATATATATATATATATATATATATATATATATATATATATATATATATATATATATATATGTATATATATATATATATATATATATATATATATATATATATATATATTCATATATATATAATATACATTCAAATATTTTGATTATCAAAAAATGTAAACAAATTTTTTCCCATTTTTTCTATATTAAAACATTGAACTAACTTTGGGAGGATTAAATTATTTTTTCTTCAAATAAATTAATTGTAAATAAAAACCTATAATTTTTTAATATAAAAACATAATTATAATATTAAGGAACATCAAATACATACCCCAACCACCGACATTGAATATTGTATATTGTTTGTGCTTAACGGTGGTTATTTTTTGTTTATTTTATGGTTTTTCTTGGAAGTATATTTCACCCTCACCGTAACAAAAAATGGTGATTCAGTAATAATAGTAATTTGTATATTGTTTGTTGACTTTGAATTAAATTTTTTAAATGTTTCAACTTTGCGGTCATTATTATGAATGTTTAGGGTAGTTATTTTTAAGCTAATTACATATACTTTAATATAACTTAATAAAGATGATATTGTATTGGACGACTTTTATTTTTTGTATGTAAATAAAATAAGTAAAACTTTTTCGATAAACTACAGAATAACTTGACAAGTAAAATAAACACATAAATTGAAGTATGTATATAAACGTAAGTATTAGTATAAGTACATATATTTGAGGGTTTTGCTAAATGAAAGGTAACGTGATGCTAAATGTGCAATTCATGTCACGTAAAAATCATTTAATTTTGTTAGTGCAGTAATGTAATAAACAAATAATTAAAAAAATCTAAGTAGTTTGAATTTAATTTAGAATTTAACATCCTAATAAAATATAAATTTTAAATTTTATTTGGATGTTAAAATCTAAATTCAATTCAAATTATTTGTTTTTTTTTTGTGTAAACTTACATATGTAGATGTTTATCAACTTATCTTTATCAACTGTACTGTACTATCCATCTCTTTGAGTAGAAAAAAAAATACTATTCACATGCATCATGCCATCGGATAAACTATAATTTTTTAATGCAATACTCAGGCAACAACTAATTTTTAGATCGATTTAAATGTAATTAAAATTGACTAGACTACGAATAATGCGAACAAAATTCAAAAATAGTACGATATTTTTTATTTCCCAGGGAAAAATGGTATGTTTGGTTGATAAATCCTATATACGCTTGGTTTTATTCCTTATCATACACATCCAAATCGGATAAAGTTTTCCCAACATAGAATTTAAATTAGAGTATAAAATATATAAAATTGGTTTATCGAATATCGACAGAATTAAAACCTTTTTAAATAATTATAAAGCAAAGCACGATATTGTTACAGCAAAGCACGATGTTGTCCTCTAGATTACTGGAATATTCAACTTATTACAAAATATGGATAGACTAAAAAGTGAATGATTAGCGCCTGGTGAAACTTTTTTATTTGTCAGTTAAAATGTAATTTAATTTGTTTAAACTTTTTTATATTATAAATTCAATAAGTTTATTTCTTAATAATTGTGTCTCCAATGGAAACGCCTGTTAGTCCAATAATAACCAATTGACTGATATACCGATGTATATCCATTGAGACTGAAGTTTTGAAAACAAAAAATTATTTTAAAATTGTCCTATCTAACATGTTTCTATGAATAACTCTTATTACATGTATTTGATTTGTGTATTACGAAAATACATTTATTTTTGATTTGGTGGCAAAAGCTGCTTAAATTCAATAAAAATTATTTAAAATAACAAACTTCATAGATTTGATTTATTCAAAATTCTAAAATTTACTAAAAAAATGTCTAAAAGGAAACCTGCTACTATGCGAGTGCATGGGTAAGTCAACTAAAATTTGGTATCGAGATTTTTTATGTTATTATTTATAAAATATAGTACATACATATGTATATGGAATTTTAGATAAAAATAAAATTTCGATACCAAATTTTAATCAACCTTGCCACTTACAAAGTAAAACACACGAAAAATTGTCTAGCAATGAAGCAAGATAATTTTTGTGTTGCTATATAAGCACCTGGAATATCGAATAAAATTTGGTACAAACATATTTTGTGATATTTTAATATTTTCTTAAATTACCTACATGTCATGATGAAAACGAACTCAAGTAGTGTTTATAACAAACCATATAACGTACATTTTGCTCTTCTACCTCCCTATTTAAAACGTTGCAAGTATTATATAATACCCACTTTGAAAACGCGGAGGCAACAATTTATTGCCGGATGAGAAACATCGCAGAAACTGCGGTGAGAATGAACCAAGAGTAACAGAATTTAAATATTACTGTTACTCCTGAAAAGAAAAGAAATATATAAATTTTACTATGCATTTTTATATAGTTTGAAAATGTTTAATTTTCATATCCTAAACATCAAAACCACTACAGGAAATATAAATTGGTTTATGATTCCAAAACCAAATTGAATTTTAATTATTCTTTTCCTGTCCATCAAAGAAACAAAGGCTTCGTAAATTACATACGAGTATTACTTATTTATTCACACTTTCAAATTTGCATTTTGTATATATGTATTTGTTTCATCCTATTAAAATAAATATGAGCCCGAATATCTATTTTTTAACATAATCCTTTGTGGCGATTTTTATATTTTGGGTGGTTAATCGAGGTACTGTATTTTTTAACACACTTTTTTTTGTACGTGTACCATCGTACATCGAATTCATCTTTTATACAAAATAATATCAATTTTCAAAATTATTTTTATTGAAAGCATCAACAGGACATACTTTTTTTTCGAAAAGTGGGAATATACATACATACGGAGGTATCCATTATACATAAAACCAAAAAGTAAATGAAGATTGAAGTAAATAAAATGAGCAACAGCATTATTTTTCCGATTACTTATCCTTGTTTATTATCCCTTATATGTGAGTTTTTGTAAAATTAACCACCTGTGTTTTAAATTTTTCCAAAAATACCTATAAAGAAATTGATTTTTATTTTATTTTAAATTCACGCAAAATATTTTCTTATCCTAAAAACTTACTGTGTTCTCGATGTAATAAAAACTACTTTTTAAACTCTGAAAATTGATAATCTATGGGGGAATTTAAAAAAAAAAATAAAGTTATATTCTTAAGGAGCATGGGGGGAACGAATTTTTTTTTTTCTAGAATTTATGATACATATAAAATTATTATGATTGCATGTAAAGTGTGGATTTAATTCCTAATCGAATATAAAGTACAATTTTTTACAATTGTGTTGAATAAAATTTCCATGTATACCTTCATATTATTTCTTTTAGTGTTATCATGTAAAAGAAAATTTTTCGTTTTGTTTTGCGTTTCTAATTGATTTAATGGATTTTGAAAATTTAGATTAGATGTGAAACTTTTGGTTAGTAACTTTTTAAAAAGAAATCATATGGATTTTTTTTTTGCGAAAGAGTAATACGTGATATACGTATAGAAAAATTAAATATTATGTAGAATTTTACAGTATTAATGTATAATACTATATAGCATATAGGTATGGAACTTTCTGTGAATTGTAGTTTGTCACGCTAGATTTTGGTTTGGTAAACATGAAGTAATAAAAAAATTGAAAACATTTTACACCTTTTTTTTTGTTTTGAAACATGAAAGGTGTTTTATGTTGAAAATTGTGGGAGCAAATATTCATTAAACTCAAAATGTGATATAATATTATAATTTTCATGTATATAAAATAGTGCCCAGTGAATACCTATAAAATTGAACAAGTCTATATTATGTACTGTAAATTCATTTCCCATAATTCAAATTTATATTTTTTAATATTTTAATGTGAATTTTTATACTAGTAACCATTAATAAAACAAATATAATAATTACAACAACTAGTTGTTTTTAGCACAAATATATAGTCTAATTTTATTTAATTAATTAACTATTATGAAAATAAACGAAGGAAAAATATTTTATTTTTATTAACCGCGAGAAATTCATTAAAAATTTATAACATAAAAATAATAGTGTATAAAGTACACATACATTTGAATGTTTCGGGGGTTGGTTTTTTTATATACGAGGAGAGCTTTTTTATGTTTATATCAAAAATAAAATTGGCCTACGACATGACATGTGGTAAAACCAAACAAATACGAGAGACATTTAGATTGGTAGAGATACATACAACTTTTGGGAAATATTATAATTTCACAACAATATACACCTGTGATTAAACAAATATTTATTATGTATATGTATATGTACGAGTATGTTTGTATATAAGAAATAAATAATGTTACTGTTATTTAGCTTCGAAGTATAAAAAAAAATAATGGTTCAATAAATACCAATCAGTATAATTCAAATCAAATAACATCACAAACAAACGAAAATATTAGTTTTTTGGTTCATTATATTGTGACAAAGTATGTAAAGCAAATTCCTTGATCCTTTCTTGATCACGTTACAATAAAACTCATTTTACCCTTTTTGAATAGTATACGAGTGTATATATATATATATATATACATATATATATATATATATATATATATATATATATATATATATATATATATATATATATATATATATATATATATATATATATATATATATATATATATATATATATATATATATATATATATATATATATATATATATATATATATATATATATATATATATATATATATATATATATATGTATATAAGACTATTTTACAAATCATTTGATTATTATTAGAATATATAGATTTTTTGTTATTTATCGGTTGGACTTATATGGAATTATCCTTTTTGGCATAATAAAAAGAGTTGGTGTTTCCTGGAAATATATTATCTTTGTTGATTACTATTATATGTAAGAATGGTATGTATTGAGAAATGTTCAAAATAATAACCATAAACATAACAATAAAACAAATACAAAATAGATATTAATGAAGATATGGCATTTGATTGTCTAATCGAGAAATTTTAGTAATATGGATTTGGTTTGGCAATAATTTTATTGGTTTTGTTTGGACTATGGTTTTTATTGGTGAGGTTATAAAACTAATAATGATATTAATATTTCCTGTAATATTAAGGGTTGTATGATTGAAATATTTTTTAAACAATATGAAACCAGTGTTTAATTGCCTAAGTTTTAAATATGTTGTTATGGTATCTAAACTGGCGAAATATACACATAAATAATAAACATTTTTAAACAACTAAAGCAATTTTCCGATTGGATACATATATATATATATATATATATATATATATATATATATATATATATATATATATATATATATATATATATATATATATATATATATATATATATATATATATATATATATATATATATATATATATATATATATATATATATATATATATATATATATATATATATATATATTTATTTATATATATATATATATATATATATATATATATATATATATATATATATATATATATATATATATATATATATATATATATATATATATATATATATATATATATATATATATATATATATATATATATCGGTTATATATTTAAGACCACAGTTCGTTATGAACAACCTTTATACACATTCATTTTTATTATAATACCTTAAAGCTATTATATCATATTATCATATTTTACACAGTTTTATCTGTTATCAAATTTGAAATCAACTTAATTTACATTCAGAATCAGAATATATTAAAAGAAAAATACTGAACTATTTAAATCTCTAAAGTATTGAAACTATGACAAATATTTATATATATGAAGGTATACTTGTATTATCAACACAACAATCAAACCATATCCGCACAGAAAATTACAACAACTAAAACAGGAAAATGCCACAAAGCAGGTGGTTTTTTCTTCCAGATATACTCATAATATAAAAAGAAACTGTATTTTTAAAATTTTATTTCCTATTTTCCATATTATATAAAATCTAGCAAATAGAATTTTTTTTCTTGGTTGGTTATTACTGTGTTTTCTCTACCAACAAGCATGTATCTACATGCTTTTTATGTTGGCGTATTTCAATACAACAATTGAATGTGAAAAATCATGATAAAAGCGGAAAAGCTAAAAAAATGGAGAACGAAGAAACGCAGATTTTCATTTGATTTGATTCTGTTACTGTTTGTTTAGATGTACAATCTTTTTTTTTCTGAATTTTTTGAAGGTTATTATTGAATTACATATACAGTAAGGAGATTATACTGATATGAGTTTTATTTAAATTTATTGTTATGCAAAAATAACGAAACAAGAATGATATCTTTTAGTTGGATATAGCGTTATGTAAAATATCATGAGTCATTGGATGGTTCGATATAACACAATGGTACATTTTATAGAGCTGAAATATTCAATTATATGACATAAAGTAAATATTTGAAATTGCTCGAACTTTTATGATACTTGTTAAAAAAGTACACGCTTTGTGAAGAGTATTGAAATTTTTTAATTTTTGGTACAGCCATACATGATATTAGGGTGTCATCGAAACAGAAATTTGTGTATAAAACACTTTGAAATTAATAAATATTTGTAATAATACATTCATTATATAAAATAAATTTACTTTATTTTATTTTAATATTTCCTATATAACAATACAAAAGGAACCATTATCAAATGTGAAGGTTTCGCGTAGTTGACATTAGAGCTTGCTTAGTTATTTTTTTTTTAATTAGGGTTTATTTCATGTATATATTTGTGACTATAAACCTAGATCATAAACTAAATTGGCAATATAATATCGATTTAGTTAAACAAATGAATCGCATCCTTATGTATATGTTTTACATCGAATAAAACATGTTGTGCCGAAGAAATACATAATCTATTTTGGTTATACATATATACATTTACGCTTCATGTTTCTAATTCTCATTTGGAGTGGTGTAGTAATATATAAATTATAATCCTACACAAAAAGAAGAGATAAAGTTGTAGCGACTCTACATTTGCATTAAAAGGTTGTTTCGGACAAACAGTTGCATTACCTGTTCGTGCAAGACGTATCATTATGTTACGCACTGTAACATAATGATTTACATTTTGTAATTAAAAATAACACAGAAATTGACAACTTGAACATAATAGTAATACCAAAGGACAAAAAATGCACCGACATAGAAATAATATTAAGTAAGAAATAACTTATCTTCCATGTATATCATTTCGATTTTTGATCGTCGTGCAGTTTGGACGTAAAATCAATGTGCGCGGAATATAATTAAAGTAAAATAAAATTAAATAAAAAGTGCAGTGTTAGTTCTTTTTTATTATTTTTTTAATATTTAATTTAATTACTGTGCATATAACGAATAATAATTAGTGCTAAAATTGTAAGGGGCCTATTTTCCCCCAAAAACAATATCAGCATTAAATCAGAATAATGCAATGCATGCAATGGGTAAAGTGGAACATAGCCCCAAAAAAAATATAATAACGCAAAATGAGAAAAGTGCTTCGACATCAAATTTAGCAAATTTATTAATACCACCTTTTAACTCAAAAGAAAATACTAGTAAAAAAATAAATGTTGCAACAGCAAATGAACATGAAATAAATAAAAATGCAAGTGAAAAAATAAACGCTTCAACAGCAAATAAACTCAGTGCAGTGAACATGAATAATGACGATGAAAAAAACAATAAAAGTGCATCAACAACAGATGATAATAAAATAAACAGTGATGTAGGTCAGTGTTTAGTGCAAACAGGGCTGGACAGGTATATTACTGTCAGCTCAAAGCGAAGGAGAAGCCCTCGATCAGCGGCTAGTGCAAACGTGAATAAATTCACCAAGCTAGGTAGTGTTGAATTAACTCAAAGCAACAGGTATTCGTGTTTGGTTGTTGAAGACCCACCGGCCGAAAAAGCTCCAAAACCAGAGAAACCGCCACCAATCTATTTGAGGGAGGAATCAAATAGAGAGCTCACAAAAACAATCGAGTTCATTACTAACTAATTTTATATCTCCGTGATAAAAAGAGGAGATATAAAAGAAACAAAAATTCAACCGCTGAATGTTGACGCTTACAGAGCGTTAGTTAAACATTTCGACGAAGTTGGTAAACATTACTACACTTACCAACTAAAAAGCATGCAAATGAAATACGAGCCGCTCTCGCTGAAAAAGGATTTCAATGCAAATCAATCACCAACATTATTAACCGTGAGAAGTTGCCTCAGCCATTGTCATCAAAATCAAAGAGAAACATTCAATATTTGATTTAAAATATCTACTGCATAGAAGAATTATCGTAGAGGAACCCAGAAAAAGAACTGGACCGGTACAGTGTGTTAAGTGCCAAGAGTATGGACACACTAAAGCGTATTGCACTTTAAGCGATATTTGTGAACTCCATAACTCAAATGCATGCAACAAAGAAAAAACGGAAGCATCAGTGAGAAAATGCAGCAACTGTGGCGGAAATCACACTGCAAATTATAGAGGGTGTCCAATTTACCTAGAATTGAAAAAAAGAATCAATCCAAGGCAACGAGCAGAGCAACGAATGCTTAATCTTCATTCTTCCACTAAACCAAACGTGCGACCAGAACTTTCATATCATAACGCACAAAATAACCAACCAAAAGCAACTGTTAACAGTAGTGTGCATCCAGAGGTTTCCTATGCAAGTATCCTTAAGGGTACCACTCCTAAAGTGCAAACAAGCGAAGAAGGAAACATCGCAGCAGCTTTAAGCAAGTTAACTAACATGATGCAAAGCTTCATGGCGATGATGGAGAGAACCATGAATCTAATGATGCAGAATATGAGTACGCTGATGCAGGTAGTCGTTAAAAACCAAAAATGACTGTCCTCAAAATAGCCATATGGAATGCAAACGGCTAGCACAACATAAAGCAGAGGTTCAAGCATTCCTCACTGAGCACAATATTGACATAATGTTAATATCTGAAACACACTTCACCAAAAAAACCTATTTCAAAATTAATGGGTATTCTGTTTATGATACAAAGCACCCAGATGGGAAAGCACATGGAGGCACAGCTGTACTGATAAAAACAAGATTAAAACACTATGAATTTATCAAATATGAGAAGGAACATATCCAATCAACGACCATCTGTCTGCAGGAGTGGTCTGGAAACTGTGTCATATCAGCAGTGTACTGTCCTCCAAAACATGCTATAAAAAAACTGCAGTTCATGGATTATTTCAGCCAGCTAGGTAATAAATTTCTTGCGGGGGGTGATTTCAACGCCAAACACACCCAATGGGGTTCCAGATTAACATCGCCGAAAGGCAAACAACTTTATGAAGCTATAGAAGAACAGTCCCTGGATTACTTATCTGCCGGTCACCCAACGTACTGGCCCACAGATAAAAAGAAAGTTCCTGATTTAATTTACTTTTGTGTAACTAAAGGCATTCCACGCACATATGCTAAGGCCTCCGATTGCTATGATCTGTCTTCTGATCACTCACCTGTAATTGATGGCAAGAAACAAAATCACCGTTGTTAAAATGGAAATTAAATCGAGCTATTAAGACTCTAAGATTTAAATTGCGGGAAGAAGAAAACCAGAGCGTCCAGAATTAATTAAATGAACTCTCCGCAACCGAGAGGACAGATTATTCTTTGTGGAAGGCAACAAAAAAGTTAAAAAGGCCAACAAACTCGAATCACCCGATTAGACTACCAACTGGAAACTGGGCGAGAAGCGATGAAGAAAAAGCCAATGCTTTCGCTGCTCATCTAACAACAGTATTCGCACCACACGGAGAAACTAATAACTTCGTGTTACCCGACCAAATGGATGATGGTTTGTTTTTCAAACCCATACAATATAAGTGGAAGAAAGTTAAGAATACAATTAAAAATTGTATAAGTCCAAAAAAGGCACCAGGGCATGATCTTATTACTGGAAAAATGATAAGGGAATTGCCAGACAAATGCATAAAACTAATAACATTCATATTCAACGCAATCATGCGGACTGGTTATATTCCTCAAAAATGGAAGATATCTTTGATCACAATGATACATAAAGCTGGAAAAAATGAAACACATATTTCATCATATCGTCCAATAAGCATGCTGCCTACAATCTCAAAACTATTTGAAAAAATGTTACTAACGAAATTGAAACCAGTATTAGAAGAACGGCATATTATTCCAGACCATCAATTTGGGTTCCGAAACCAACATGGTACCACAGAACAAGTACACAGAATCGTAAATGCAATCAAAAACACCTTTGAGGAAAAGAAATATTGTTCTGCTGCCTTCTTGGACATTGCAGAAGCCTTTGATAAAGTTTGGCATGATGGGCTAATATACAAAATTAAAGGACTTCTACCGAAGAAATTTCACTCAGTTCTGGGAAACTATCTCCTTCAAAGGCAGTACATGGTTAAACAAAATAATGCAACTACTTGTTTAAATGATATCAACGCAGGTGTTCCACAAGGCAGCGTTCTAGGTCCAATATTATACTTGCTGTACACAGCTGACTTACCTGTAACCAACAAGGTAGTCATATCAACCTTTGCCGATGATACGGCCGTCCTGGTGTCACACGGTAATCCCGAAACTGCCTCAAAGGAATTACAGAATCATCTAAACAAAATCGAGAACTGGCTGAAGACATGGCGCATAAAAGTGAACGAAAACAAATCAACTCACGTCACATTCACGCTAAACAAACGCACTTGCCCACCAGTGGAATTAAACAATATAAATATACCTCAACAAACCAAGGTCAAATACTTAGGAATGCACCTGGATAGAAGGCTAACGTGGAAACATCATATCGAAGCAAAGCGCATACAAATAAAAATAAAATTTTCCAAAATGTATTTTAATATTACATTATTTATTTTAGTGTTCATAAAATTAATAAGACTGTTTAAAAATAACGAAACAATTTATAAATATAATTATAAATATATTATAAATATAATTTATAAATATTATAATTCAATAAATAATTAATGTGCAACAATAAATTAATTAAAAATATGTGTGTATTTGTTATGTTTATGAATGGTACAGTTTCCATGATAATTACCGCATCCCATTTAACAGTTGTTGCGCCACAAATATAAATATAGGCATATTAAGTGAAAGTTTTCTCATATATATGTAAATGTACATATAAAGCATTATTGCTTTATATACATATAGGGTGTTTTTTTAGAGGTTCCCAACTTTGAGTTGGCAACGCTGATTTATTTGACAACCCATTTATCAGCTGATTGTTGCTTTTTGTTTAGTTTGGTTTTACATTTCATTATGGTGCACTTCGTCCATTTTATGGCGTACACAATCGTCCTTCAGAGCGGCTAATTCGAATAACTATAGATCGTTTTCGGACCACGTTTACTCTTAATGATAATGTGCATCCCGTGAAACGCCGAACAGTGCGCACTGAAGAAGCTGTAGCCGCTGTTCAGGAAAGCATTGAAGAAGATCCAAATTAATCAATTCGTCGGCGTTCTCAGCAACTGGAGTTGTGTCATTCTACTTTATGGAAGATTTTATGAAAGGATCTTAGTAGGTATGGGGTCGCTTTGGCGTGGGAAAATTTGTAATTTGACACCTGACCTTGAAATTTGACACCCCATACCTACTGATCTTGGCTTAAAAGCTTTCAAGATTCAACTTGTGCAGGAATTAAGGCCAAACGACCATCGTATGTGCCGCCAATTCGGCGAAGCACAAATTGATATTGACGTTGAATTTCCATTCAAAATTTTGTTCTCCGATGAAGCCCATTTTTGGTTGGATGGCTACGTAAATAAGCAGAATTGTCGCATTTGGAGTGAGGATAATCCACAAGCTTTTGTTGAAACAGCAAGACAATTCAACACCTGGAAATCCAGAGACAATTCAACACCTGGAAATCAACATTCGCCGCAAAAGTTTATGAAAATTGGTGTTTCAGATTGTGCCTTGTACGCGCCAGCTGTGGCGGCTGCATGGCAGAAATCATATTTAAACATTAAAAAAATATATATATTTCTTTGTTTCATTATGATTTAAACTTGTGTAACTCTATAAAAAACACCCATTGATGGATTTTTTCTTCTGTATATTTTCGATTCTATAAAAAAAATAATTTGTAACCATTGAATTGAACAATCGAAATCTATAACCAAAAATATAAATTTAAATGAATAAGATAAAATTTATTTCGGAAATAAGTAATATGATAGAAGAAACTGTGGGAAATGCGAAAAATAATTTGAAACTACGATTTATGAACTATGCTATACATACATATATAGATAAAATATCTAAATTTTCTACATTGAACGTTTTTATCTATTTTATTAGTTTTGTTAATTGTTAAAATATTTTAGAAATAGCTTTTAGTTTATCTTCATTTAATAAAAATTTATAATTAAGATGTAAATGATGGAAATGATAAATGGAGAAATAGATAAATAAGTTAAATGTATATAGAGACTTTAAGTAAAAATCTATAAAACGATAAAAGCTTTTGGTTAAAGTTGCGATCAGAGACTTTAGGTTCTCTAAATAATGAATTTTTAAAATATGTAATTATAAACTTGTTTTTACGTTAATATTAAAAGAATAATTATTTCTAATTGAATTGATAGAAATATTGACATGTTAAATCTTTAAATTTCAAACTTGCTTCAATTTGGTTTAGTTTGCACTAATGCTGCAGAAATTAATAATATTATTTGTCTTTCGAGAAGTAGTAAAGATGGTGCTTAAAAATAGCGAAAGCTGTGCCGGTTTTTATAATTGGAGATAAATGTTTACCTGTTAAAATTATAGAAACAATTGTATCCAAGGAGTTTTAAATAAGTCAAATTTTTTCTATAAAGTTATTAATATGGATTTAGGAAAAGTGTAGGAAGTGAAGCAGTTTTTCTTGAAATAACATGTATGACAATGCTTTTCATCGAAAAGAGTAGGTAGCTGCACTATTTCTTCATTACAAAAATGGTTTTGATACGATTGATCATATAAGTAACTTCTACTTCAAATTTATACGATTGATCAACATGACAATATAATTGATCGAGTTGAAAATTTTAAATACATAGTTAGCATCAATGGGATATTTCCGTATGTAATGGGAAGAAGAAATCAAAATAATTAAATTAATATAATAATAATAATCATAATTGTAATATAATCATAATTGTAATACAAGATATGTCTGTAATCTATCTTTCGTATTTATAATGAACGAATTTGGGAAACAAATTGCTACAAAACCAATCAAGTTTGCGGAGTGCTTTCAGTGTCCAGTAAATTGCCTGAATCTGAATCACTAAAATTAAAGGATTCAATGCATATTTAACATTTTAGAACAAATTTAAAAATCAGTCACATAATTAAGAAATTATATTACTAAATGATGACGCTTATGACGGTTTATATATATATATATATATATATATATATATATATATATATATATATATATATATATATATATATATATATATATATATATATACTTATAAAATTTATTTATTTATAATATATATCACTATAGTACTATACACAGCTATATATGCGATAGATACAGCTATATTTTGCACATGGAATAATACTCGTACATTCGCCAAAAAATTTAATTCTAAACAATGCCAATGATAAAATAAAAATAAACTCTTCAATTGCACGAAATAAAAAAAATTAAACTTAACAAAAATATACGAATCTAAAAATTTCAAATGTTTCGCCAAGTGGTTTTTCATCAACATTGTTGTCCTGTTTTTCACAATATAAGTGAAAAACATGAAAATTTACTTTAAAATAATATTTTCTCATTTTTTGGAAAGTGGAAAAACAAGTTACTGTTCTCATACATATACATATATGTATGTACATAAATTGTACTTTATTATTTTCTATGTTTATCTATTTTCCATTTTATATCAATTGGAAATGTATATAGAAAAGGTACATACGAGTATACTCGTATGTGCATGAAATGGTATATAAAATTCTGGATTGTATCACGCGCCAAAGTGAAATTTACAAGGGTTTGCGTTGTTTTTGGATTTATCATCGATTTTTATTTTCATTTTATTTATTGCGATGAATATTACAGATATTTCGTTCCGTTTAAGTTTATTTTTGGGTTGTGCTTTTCCCCTAAAAACGTGACTGAGATAAAAGATTTGCTAACGAAAAAAAAAACGTAAAAGTTTTTTTTCTTTATTATTATTAGAAGTTGTTACTGGATGCAATGTAATCGATAAGGATATTAGCTAATTGGTTGTGGATTTAGTGGTTCTTATTTTATTACGTTTTTACGTTTCATTCAGCATTAAGGAGCTTTTATAGTTTAACCATTGTTTTTATTTTTAAAATATTATTAATTATGATTATTTTAGAACTTTTCTTTTTGCATCATCGGGCTATAAATAATTAGTATTAAAATACTATAATTTTACAGCAATGTTTTGTGATATATTGCAAGTTTGTTAAATTTTGTTGTTGTATATACACTTTAAATATTATAAAGTATTGAATCGACGATAGATAACAATCCATAAAGACTTTATGAACATGTTAGAAAGTTTGATTGAAAAATCAAATAATGATAGAACCACAATCTGCTGTACTGCCCAGACTTATTCAATTAAACAGCAACAAAAATATATTATTTTTATATAATTTTCATTGCATTTAGGTAGAGAAATAATTTGTTATCTATATCTTAAATGTATACTTGTGTTAAGATTCATGTTTTAATAGTTCAAATTTAATATCATGTTCAAGTTAATAAAAAATTTATAAAAACTAGAACATAAAAACCAGAATGAAAAACTTTTCAAATATGTGTTAGAACATAAATTTCCTATTATAGGATATGGAAGAAAATTTATACATGCTTCAAAAAATATATTAAAACATTTCAAACGAAAATTGCTGTTCTGAAAATACACTTATTTATTATTCTCATTTAATTTCTGTTTAATGAAATTTATTTATTGATATTTTCATTGAAAATATGTACTATACATATTATATTTTTGTGTAAATTTTATTAAATTAAACTTGCATGTTCGATAAAACAACATTCTTAACAGTTGATCATATTAACATGTTTTCAACCATTACATATATCAAAAAAGTTCTTTATAGTTTTATTGAACACTTTCTCGTACTCTTGATTGTGCCCTATTGTTATCACCTCTAATCTTGTTTGCATAATTGGCTTCGCGTCTTGGCTTCGGATCCGACATTGAAATTTTATTAGAAAATCTTGCAGCTTGCCGCTGAAGCTAAACACTATATAGCAATATTAAGTGGAAATCTTTCTTTTAGTATCGATATATTTAATAATAAGGCTTATAACTAACTATATAGATGGTTGTTCGTTTGAGATGCTTAAATGGATGTTTCCGATATAATCTCAATTTGTATAATTTTGTTGATTATACTAAGCTTTATTTAGTCTTTATAAAAGAAAACGAAAATGCCTTCGTAAAATTGATAAAACATACAACAATGAAAATTTACAAGAATTCTCATTCTCTATTTTGTCTTTGTTTAAAAAAATGAAAATATTAGAGAGGAAATTATATTGATGGATGAATAAACTTTAAAAGTTTAAACGAAACAATAAAAAAGAATTGATAGAAAATTTTTTTTTGTTTCAATAAATATAATATATAATTGCATTTTTAATAAATTGCTTTGAGTGATTGTAATAAATAATCAATTTGATGGTACAATGATTATAAACAAACCGGTGAAATTAGTTTTCAAGATACTATACTCGTATACGAGTAATAATAAAGAGGGTTAAAAGAATTTAACATGTCGGAGCTATACCATTGTTCAGGTGGCTAGGGCTGAAAAGAAACCATATCGATTAATTTTGCTCAAAATTTCTATTTAATTCACCTTGAATTTGCGATTGTGGTGAATTCCAATGAAAATTCTTTTTGAATGATGAAGTGAACAAAAAATGCAGGGATTGATTATTTATAATCCTTAATAATATAAAGCACATAAAACTGTAATAAAATATATATTTTGTCACGACTATCCTAATCAAGACATAATGTTATTAATTTAAAAAAAACTTGGTTGGAACTTTACAAATATAGACTATGATATCTCAAATATCTTCCGCAGATAATAATGTTAATAAACATAAATACATATTCCGTAACACATATACAATACGTATAATGTATATGTACTCTTATAAAATATTAGTTGCCATACAGAAAAGCTTTTAACAAAACTATTGTAACTAACATAAATATTTAAAAGTCACCTTAATTTATGTTGATAAATTATTATTTCGATCAATTTATATTAATATCACTTTTACATTATATATTTCAAATTAAATGCCAAAATTGATAGGTAGTAATACATAATAATCATATTTATAATTATGTACAAGTACAATATATTCAGGCATGTTTAACCTCACACCATTCTGAAATGTATTCATGCTAAGGCATTAAATTTAAAGAAAACTATTATACAAGTACCTCGTATAGTTTACTTTCAATTCTTTATATTTTTCAAATGTTATGATTGTTTTATAATCCAATTAAATAGAAAACTGTTAAACTAAAACATGAAGCGGTTATAATAATAGTTATGTTGTTATATATTTTGGTGCGGGTTTATAGTATGGGCAAATGGGTAATTATAATTTATTGAATTATAAATGGATATCATAAATTATGTTTTTGGTTTATGTATTGTACAACATATAGGATTAAAATAGGATTATTGCTTGGTAAAATTGATGTAACTTTTTTATGGAATTTATAAAATCGATGTTTTCATTTAATATTATTTAAAATACAGAAATAATTATATAAGCTTACAAAAAACAAAACATTTTGTGGTTTTACAATATTATCGTTTTTATTGATTTGTTATTTTATGATAAATTATTTGTTAATTATAGTTTTCTAATGTTTATGTTTCTTGACATTTTAGGATAACTTTTATTTAAATATAGTTATGTCTATACTATCAAGTTTCATAACCTATCAAAATTTTGGAATTGATGAAACTCAAATTCCGTTTTGCAATTAAACATTTTCAAAGAGTTTTCACATACGATTTTTCTGATGTTGCGACAAGCGCGCTGTCATAGTATATCTAATGCCATATTTAATTAAATTCAAAAGGCTTCTTGCATTTGGCTCAAAACTTCGCTCAAAATATTTATGATTTAGTGAAAGAAATTTAAGGTATAGAAATCATATTAGCGTCATTTAATTAACACAATCTATGGGCGTATAAATCAACTAGTCACTTTCAAAATTCAATCTCAAAAATGAAAATTAACCACCGTCATAAAAAATGTCTCACACAACAAAATATAATACAAATCATTTTTTTAATAAATAAAAATACAGAAAACGGTAGCAGGTAACATAAAACTAAAAAGGTAAATTAATTTCTGAAAGATAAATTATTCCTTAAGACCTAAAAATAATTCAATTTAAATTTTTCTTATGATTATTAAATGCCTCATATATATGACACATTTTTATTGTATTTATGATAAAATTTATTATTATTATCATCATCACCATCAACATAATATCTCCGAAATAAAAAAGTGATATTGTATCATAACTTTTTTATTTGATTATGATGAAGATGGTGGTAATATTAATTTTAAAATAAAATATTTTTAATTATTTTTCCTTTCTGATATAAAGAAGTTTAATGCAGATTGCAGGACTCAAAATAATTTTTTGTTAAAAGCAGTGTTGTGCCTGTATTTTACACCGGGTAATTAACGTTGCTTTTCATAAGTCAAATATGTATTTTTTACAAAATGTAAAATACAAAAATTGTAAAAAATTTAAATTTAATGCGCTAATGATCTTAATTCTTAAGTATGATTTAATTATTATTTGTTTTATAACATACATATATGAAGTTCAAATTTTGAAGAAGATAACGCCACATTGTGTGTTCGACATTTTGTATAACTTACTAAGCTTTATGTATACCCATAATCGTAAAAGATCATTGTAATCTGAAATTTTAATGTCCACTATTTTATTTTTAGGTTAAGTCAACAAACTTTACAGCTTCACGCTGTTTTTAAATGTTGGAGTCAAGATAAGTCAAGTCTTTTAAACGCGTGAAAAGCTTTATAGTTAAGTCTCAAACGAAACTTAGTCTACCTGAAAATAAGCAGAAAAGTCTCAGTAAAATATTGAGATATTCAACTTTTTCCAATGGAACTAAATTAAATAGATGCCTTATTTCATGAAAATAGTTTTAATCGATAGTTATCTGGCAATTCCATTCATTCATCATGTAAAACAAACACAACACTGGTAAAAAGTGAATAAATAAAAGACTTACATAAAACATGTAGTGCAACTTGGGCATAGGCTGGTTTTCCGACAGCGTTATTTGCAGTGCAAATATATGTGCCTGCTTTATTCCGATCAACGTTTTCCAGTGACAGCACATTAGAATGAAGAACTTCGTCACCTGAAATTTTATTTACAAAGATTAGACTTTACATTAAGTACCTTTATATACGTATATGTATCTCTAGTCCTCTTGGTAATTAATGTACATTCCTACAACCATTTAAAAATTAACCGAATTAACTTTGTATCCGAAATTTTATTAATATTATTGCTCTCTTGTGATCATTTAAAATAAAAAAATGGTTTTTTATTTCAGCACACATATAAATAAAGAGCATTAACACATACAAAAATAGAAACAACCTATGGACGATGAATCGAAAGTTACATAAGTTTTATTCAAGAATACTTTAACAAATTGTTCATCTTTCTATATAACTAGATAGATTATTGCACATACTGTAAATAGCAATTGGAAAATTTCTTTTGAGGAAAATACAAAAATACAATTCATTTTCATTTTTATCCCAGCACATATAAAAATTCTATATGTTATGTATATTCATACATACAAAAATATAGACAGCTATACATATATCGTCTTAACTTACCATTTGGTAGAACATTATTTTTTCTCGTCCAAGTTATATTCGGACTTGGATTACCAGAAGCCGAACATTCAATTCGTACAAGATGTTCACCTTTTTTCACTTGTAAATGATTACCAGAGCTTATATGATGTATCCTTGGTGGTACTGTAAATGAAGAAAAACAAAATTCAATTTTTATTTATTTCCTTGAAAATTTATGTTGAAAAAATGTAGATAAATTTTATCGATAAAAAAATACATAAATGTGTATACATATTTCGATTTTAATAGCAACCAAAAAAGTAATAAAAACAAAATAGTTGAAGAAAATGAGATAAATTGGTCAGTATTCTGTTTTAGATGGGATATTTTGGTGGTCAGAATATTTTAGAGCTTTTTAGGTCAATTCATTTTATCTTTAATTTATGTATATTTTTTTGTTTCACTGTATAGTTTAGCTTGATATTAAAACTATTTTATAAAAGAATAGAGCTTTTTCGAGTATTTTTCATTTTTTTGTTGCTTAGTTATATAATTTTTAGACTTTGTATTTTTCTTGTGCTTCGTAATTTATTACTCGAAATGTTTGTTGGCTTAAAAAGTTGGTATACAGATTATTATTCAACTGCATTTTGGGTTACGGTCTAATTGTTTATGATAATAAATGAATTATGGATAATTAACGATTTTTGAACTATATATGAAAATGCGAAATAGGTTTCGTGTTAACTATTTAAGTATAGCTGCAAAATTTTAATTGAAATCAATAAATATTTTTGACGTGACGACTGAAAATAAATGTGAGAATATCAAAGCTTTTTGTTGCTTTCTAGTCGTAATTTGTGATCTCCCGACCACAAATAACATCTCAACTATTAACAAGTTAAAATTGTTGTTAAAGTTGGACATTCGAGAGATTTCATGTACATACCACGTGGATTTGTAATTAGTTCAATCCCCTCTTGATATAATAATATATATTTTATCGTCCTAACAATGTATTATAAGTTGCTTTTCTTTTTTTAAATTATCAGTATGTTTAATTATTTGATAATTCTTAATACATGAATCATTAATACTTTCACTTAATTGATTATTATTTCGATAACATACATATATACATTTATTTATTTATTTCGTTTCAAAGAAACTTAATCAATTTTTCCATTCACGTCGTTCATCTTTACGGTTTTTTTTGAATATGTATAGACGTAAATATTTTTACTATTGCGACCCCCATAGCTTTATAATATAATTTTATTTATTATGACTATGAAAAACTGCGCACAACAATCAAAAAATTTCTTTTTAGATTTTGTGAAATCTGTACATAATATTTGTGTACATATTGTATGCACAATTTGAAATTATGAAGATTTTGAAACTTTTCATTGGTAAAATTATATAAAGGATATAGGTTGGAAATTATAATAATGAATTTTTCAGATATGCATTTAATGAAGATGAAACAATAAAGTTTCACCTTATAGACTTACATTATACATATTTAAAATGAAATTTTAATTATGTTGTAGAAAGTTTCTACTATAAGGCTGTTTCCGAAACCGATACTTATTTGAAACTTATTTACTTATTTGCCGCCATCTTGAATAAGTATGAAAAATCATCCGAATCGATTTAGCATACTTATTTTGACAGTAATGTCAAAACAATAAAAAATGATTTATGTTAACCTATATGCAAAAACGGTAAAATAAAATATACAATTATACTTTCAAGTAATTGGCAGGATATTTTAAAATTATGTGGAAAATAATTTTATTTTAGAATTTAGCACAGTGATGATCAACTATAAATAAGTGTTAACTACTGTTGATAGTTGAACGCCAAAAAGCTCTGTAGAAAAATAGATTAAAACCGAATATAAGAGCGAATATATGTGCAGAAATATTCAGTAGAAATACTGTTAACTAATAATAATAAATAAAATAATTTTTTTATTTAGACAAAAAACTAAATATGTACTCGTATGTATATATTATAAACACCAAAATTACATGATCATAAATATTTGACAAATTTTGACAGATAATTTAGATTTTCTTGCAAGAAAGAGATAGCAAATAAGTTACCTCGCGAGGATACTTATTTGAATAAGTAAGTCTCCACAAATAAGTATTTCGTTTCGGAAATAGCCTAAGACATTTTTCGCACAAATATATGTATCAATTTAAAATCAAAAATTAAAATGGAACAAAAAATTCTTTTTCAAACACGAGTAACATTATGATTTTTCTGATATATACGAGTATGTGTATAGAGTGAATGAATACGAACGGGAAAACGTACAACGTTCAATCCGAACATGTTAAAATTGAAATTTTCTATTTTTTCTTCGATCTATTTTTTAATAGTAAAAATCGATAAAAAAAAACTAAAGCTAACACAAATTTTATTATGTTCAAACTTTAGAAGAAAAATATATATTCTACAGAGATAGAGGGTTTAAAGCTTTGTTTTATTGTCTGTTATTATTTTTCATTTTCCACTTGCTTTAAAGAAAATTTATATTTATTTTCACAACAGATGAATATAAATTTTACAAAGCATGAATATAATTTTATGTGAATATCCAGTGGCACGTTCTCTTATAGTTTTTTTAGAATTCACAAAAAAAATAGTTTTTTATATTTTGATATGATGGTTTGTCTTTCCATAATTCCATAAAAAATGTTAACTCGAGTTTTTACTTGTAGTACTTGAGTTAAACGAGATAAAGAATACATTTATTTATAAATGATATCGAATAAAACACATACTTGTACAAACTTATTTCATTTACCCACTGTTTAATTATTAAGCTAATTACCAGTCTGACTGCGTGAACTCTGTCTGGGGGGTACTGAAAACTTCGGTTGTCAGTGCTGCTCAACAGACTTTAGGTATAGTGAAAGTCAGACCCAAGAATGATTGGTTTGATGACGAGTGTCGTCTTGCAGTTGAGCAACAAAATATAGCCCATAATGAAGTGCAACAACGTCTCACAATCGCGAGGAAAAACAAGGCTGCTCTTGCAAGAAGGGCAGCTAAGCGGATTTGTAGACGGAAGAAGCGAGAATGGTGGAAGGCCGAGGTTCTGAAAGTACAACAACTCAGTAATGAGCGCAGTTCGCGTAATTTCTTTAAAGGAATTACTGGACTGAACCATACTTTCAGGCCTGCGTCAACCGCCATTCGGGACCGGGATGGAAACCTCTGTGTCAACATCGACGCAGTACTTGACGCATGGAGTGGACACTTTACTGACCTGCTTGATGTCCATCATGCGTCACAGACTGTTGTTGAGCCACCTCTAATACAGACTGCGGAGATGTGCACTGAGGAGCCATCCCATGAGGAATTCACTAAAGCCATGCAGAGATTGAAACGAAACCGTGCACCTGGAGTGGACTGCATTAATTCGGAGCTCTTGATATTCGGAGGGGATACTTTGTGGAACTGTCTTTTCGACCTTATTCGATTAGTATGGCGAACCGAAGTTATGCCTGATGAATGGAAAGTGGCCGCGATATGCCCCATCTTCAAGAAGGGAGACCGCTTGAAGTGTGAGAATTATCGCGGTATAGCTCTCCTTTGCACAGCTTACAAGTTACTGTCATACATTGTATTGGATAGAATCACTCCTCTAGCGGAGGGCTTGGTTGGTGACTATCAAGGAGGATTTCGTCCGAATCGATCAGTCACCGATCAGGTCTTTTCGCTGCGGATGATTCTATCTAAATATTATGAGACATCCATCCCCGTACATCAGGTGTTCCTGGATTTCCGGCAGGCCTATGACTCGATCAATCGAGAGAGTTTATGGTCTGCCCTGGAATACCTAGGAATGCCAACAAAACTGGTACGACTATGTAGGATGACAGTGACGCAGTCTCAATGCTGTGTTAAAGTTGAGAACAGGCTATCGACAAGTTTTGTAGTTAACTCGGGTGTTCGGCAGGGAGATGCTCTGTCCCCGATACTCTTTAATCTCATGTTGGAGTACATCTTTCGTAAAACTGAAACACCGCAGCGTAACATCTTATATAGCCAGTCCAATCAGGTGCTTGCATATGCAGATGACATATGCGTGATTGGACTGAATAGCAACGGAGTGAAAGAAATACTTGATCCGCTTGTAGAGTTTTCAGCTTCAGTTGGACTTCAGATCAATGAGTCCAAAACGAAATACCTGATCTCTGGTTTTAGGGACAGTGGTACACCAGATTTTAGTAGTGGCCACCACACGTTTGAGGGAGTGAGGAGGTTCAAATATTTGGGTTCTCTTATCACTCACGATAATAGTGTGGGTGAGGATATTAAAGTGCGGCTGGCAGCTGGCAGTCGTTCTTTGTATCCTCTAAGGCCACTGCTAAAATCTAAACACTTATCAAGTACCGTGAAGCTGAAGCTTTACAAAGCGTTGATCAGGCCCGTTGTTATGTTTGGATGTGAAAGTTGGGCGCTGACGGATGAATACGAGAGATGGCTCCTAACATTTGAGAGAAGAGTCATGCGTGTGATCTACGGCCCAAAACGCGAAATAGATGGTACCTACCGAGCTCTGTACAATATCGAGATCAGAGATCTGATGAAGATCCCCGATATTGTACATGAAATAAGATCTCAGCGAGTACGCTGGCTCGGTCACGTTCTGCGTGCTGATCCGGAACGAATTGTGCAGCGATCTCTGAAAGGAGAGCCACCATATGGTAGGCGCAGAGGTCGTTGCCGGCGACGATGGCTCCACGATGTAGAGAACGACTTGGCCTCTTCAGATTGTCTTAGACAGTATGAAGACCATGCTCAGGATCGAAACCGTTGGAGCCGGGTTGTTGACTCAGTAAGGGGCCAGTAATGGCCTTTAATACTGTTTATTATTATTATTATTTAATTATAGTCTAATCTTAAGATCTAAACAAATCTTCCGGATGGGACTGGGTATACGTCATACACTCCGGCTAACCTTATACATTTTTTTAAGAATTTTATAAGTTAGGTTTGTTAGATGTTATAGAATTGACCCGATTCCAGACAATAGTTGATACAATTTGTATGTTATGTATATAGAACAATACAATATAATAAGAAATAATTAGCACAATGTACACAATTATTATACCTAATCTACATGTATATTGTATAATGAATATAGTACTAACTAAACTATTTAAGCAAATTAGCCTGAAGATTACTATTCTATACAGTACTATCATTTATTTACATCATTGAAATTTCAAATCTAATTCTTTCGTTATTTAGTATTTTACGTTTCAACCTATATCACAAAACTGTCTCTCGTTAATTTATTCAAACTAAAACAGCAATAAACTAATTAGATTTTCTTGTAGGAGCTACAAGCCTATTTTATTTACCAATGTTAGTTGATTATTTTTAAGATTTTCATTAAATTTACCAACAAAAAATCAGCAGTAATAATTAATAAATACATTAAACTTAAAATTGAAACATTATAACCAAATTATACTTATTTTAACGGAATTTTGTATATAACTCCAATGAGGTATACATATTATACGAGTACATGAGGTAAACTCTACAGCATCCAGTGGAACATTTAAACATCATCAACCATCTTGTACAATTTTATCATCAAACCATCTTGTACAATTTTCATTCTTTAATTTCACAGTTTATAACCATGATGCATTGCAATTTTAACCTAAAAATTAACATTGCCACCTTTATAAAGGTGGCAATGGTATTTGCCTCAAACAATAGAAACCACACCTTGGAGCAACAGTCAACAATCATCATTTTTTTATGAATTATACAAGTATATATGAATGTATATATTATTTTTGAAATAGAATATTTCCTTTTTTTTCAAAGTATTTGACGCATGAACGAAAACCAATGCAAATTAGTTTTTTTTGGAAAACAGGATAATTTGAATGGAATTAAATATATTCATAACCAAAATATATTTAACAAATCAAAATTGTGTACTGTGTAGATGTTGTCTTGTACATATAAACTTGTTTATAGAGTTTTTTGTTGATTTTTCGATGAAAATTAAGATGATATAAATTCTGTTGAAATTTTTAAACTGATGAAAATTTCAAAGTGAAAATTTGAGAAGGTTTTGGTTTTCATTTATTTATATGAGCTTTTTGAATGCAATAGCGAACATTATGGGGGTGTAATGAAATATATATGACAGAATATGAGACATTTAATTAAGCTAATTAAGGTTAAGAGTTTGAATTGAAACTTGTAATACAATATATTATACGGTTCTTCTGTTATGCATTGAACGTATATATATTTACACAATCGTGTTGTGTGAATTTATAAAATTGTATAGTTATTATTATAATTTGGTCACATTTCTTCGATAGAGTCTCTCTGCCATCATATATCTTTAATCATTATCTTTTAAAATTCAAAAATGATAAAGAATTTTTGTTTCCTTAGATTCAATTACGCAACATTTTGTATTATGCAAATCTTAAATTACTATATACTTAAATTACAATATAGCAATATTTTAAATTTTTATATTTTTTTACATCTATATTAGTAAATTTATTTACAATATTTGTGAAATTAACAAAATGTTCATATACATTTTTCATTTATTTTCTGTTTCTGATAATATTTTACTATGATATTTTTTCTGTTTTATCTATGTTAACCTTGCCCTCAACCAACAATAAAACAAAATGTATTAGGTAAGACACAAGTGTGCTCTATCCATTTGAAAATCCTAAAAAACAAGTACTCTACAAGTACGTACATGGTATAATAAACAAAGATTATGTTAAACTTACTCACACCACATTATGTTTAAAACTGGAAAACGACACAAAAATATATAACCACACCTGTCTTTTCGAACATTACTTTAAAATAAAAATTTCAATAATAAAACTTTTAAATTAAAAAGTTTAAAATGAGCTTTTATGTATATTATATATATATATATATATATATATATATATATATATATATATATATATATATATATATATATATATATATATATATACATATATATATATATATATATATATATACATATATATATATATATATATATATATATATATATATATATATATATATATATATATATATATATACATGTACATACATATTAAATAATATTATATATACATATGTATATATACATTTGCTAATAACTTTAGATAGAATTTGACACTAAAACAAATTGAGATTTAAATAAAAGTGGAGCCGGAAATTATTTATTTGTTTATTTAATATTTATTAAACCGAAACAAAACAGAACTAAATATTTCTTCAAAATCAAATACATTATGCATTTTCTTCACAGTCGTCCCAAATGGGTTTTTTCTAGAAAACTTTAAAAAGATAAAGGGGTATCTGCCCCAATTTTTCATTTGCATAACACAGTACTGATGCCATCATATTTTAAAGTCCAATCAGGAAATCAAGAACATAACAAATTCCAATAGATGAGAAAATGAAAAATTTTGAAAGCACGTTCTAAAACATCAAAAAAATTACATTCCACCCCATTGGTTATGAGCGAAGAGTCATTAGTGTTATTATTATTATCATTATCAGAGTGTTATTATTTTGTTGCTATCATTATTATCATCGTTATCATTTCCATGAAAAATGAAGAGAAGAAAATTAAATACAGCGAAAGCCTTCATTATTTTATGAAAATTATTTCACAACAGGGTGGGTATGGTAAGATATTCTTTCTTTTTCTCATCACGGTTTCATAACGAAAAAAGAAATAGTGATAATGAAAGAGAACAGAAAAACTAATTAACGTGACGATATTGATTTTCTCTTCAATTAAAATAATTATTTTTTTGTGCGTTCTATTTTATAATTTTAAAGATTAATTAGTTCTTAATTCGTTTAACTTACCTAAAATTTCTACGGTGTGTGTGATTTCCTTTGGTTGTAGTGTGGCAATTTGGCATGTGTAATCGCCGGCATCTTGTGGTACTGCATTACTAATTTCTAAAGAAAATCCATTTATTAGTTTAACTCGGGTATCTGGTGTTACTTTAATGTGTCCGGCAGATAGTATTGCAATCCCACGCTTCCACGCTACTACATATGAACCTTCATTTTAAAAAAAAGGGAAATTGATCATTAAAGTTAAAAATAATAAAAATGACAAAAAATAATGACGAAACAGTGGTGACGAAATAATTGATTGTATGAACCCACAGTCAAAATACAAAATAATAAAAATATTCATAATTAACTGGACATATAGCATGTACCTGTATTTGCCACTTCACAGGGCAGTAGTATCGTTTGACCTGTGACAAATTTTAATATTTCCGATCTCGTTATAAACATTGGCTCTAAATTTATGACACTATTTTTCTGGTTGGAAGCAATAACTGTAATGAGAAAAGAAAAAATACAAATTCATTATTATCATCATATAATTAAATAATTGTCCGCCTATATTTTATACTTTAATATATATATATATATATATATATATATATATATATATATATATATATATATATATATATATATATATATATATATATATATATATACATATATATATATATATATATATATATATATATATATATATATATATATATAAATACATATATATATATATATATAGCTAATGAATAAAAATAATCTTAATTTTGAATTTTGCTGCAGGAGAAAAAAACAATGTTTTTGATTTCAAAAGTGTCGTACTCCCACCAAAATGTAAGGTCGCAATGGTTCGCAGATCTATATCTATGGTAACATCTACGATGGCAGTTTGCGTACAAGTCGTAGAACGTATACGAAACGTATAATATAAATAAATAACCTTCTATATAACTATGTACCTCAAATTCAAATTTTTTAAGTAAACGGGATACAACTATGTAGCTCAAAATAAATGTTTTGAATTGAGTTGAATTGTCGTACTCTGTAGTAATATAGATAAGTTTAATGCGTTTTATTTATCAAAGTCCCAATAGTCGGTTATGAATAAATTATTGTCAGTATTAAGAAATTTTAACTGTCTACAATTCACAACTAGAAAAAAAAATTCAGTTTTTCTTAGAAATAGCCGTCTAATGTTTAATATTTAGATCGAGAGTTTAAAATTCTTGCTTTTAATCAATATTTGTATAATAAACTTGATTTTAATTTGTCTAGAGAGATGTTTAATAAACTGTTATTGTGATGGATAGTATAATTATTTATTTTTTGTCTTTTGAAAAATATGAAAATTCATTATAATTTATATGGACCACAAATATAGATAAATTGCGAAAAATCATGTAACTTCTAAATTGTGTAAAAAATAATTAACGTCCATTAAAATTAACCACAAAAATAAGAGCTATCTAAAAATGTTGCATTCAAAAATTTTAAACCCGTTGAAATGTCCATTTTCGTATAATTTACAAAAATATTTTTTATTTGTTAATTTTGGTAGATCGATCTCTGATGGCTTATTTTGGGTGAATTTTTGATGCCTTAAATATTATATATATATATATATAAGCTTATCAAAAAACTTGCAGTCTTGTCAAATTCTATTTAAAGTTTTTAATTTACAATTTAGTAAAAAAATTGATTTTTTTCGGGGAGGTAACAAGTATATAAAATCAATCTAATTTATTTTCTTTCAAAACTCCATTTAATATCCAATTAAAATGTCACCCGACCTGAGTTAGAGTGGAGGAAAAATTTTTGTTTAATATTTTCATCTGCTTTTCATCAGTTTATGAATTTTCATATAGGGATTAGGTTTTTTATTTTTTAAATTTAATCTTGTAACACCAATCAAAAAAATGAACGTTCTCATCATAACTTCCAATTGAGCGAGCTGTTTTCTTATTGAAGTTTTTCTTGATATTTATTCTTAAAAATTATTGACTTGTAAACTTTTTTATTTAAGTTTAAAAAAAAATAAATAGAAAATCTAGAAATATAATATAAAATGAAGAATGAGTCATGTTCTTATTTTCATTTCGACAAATCAATATTGTACAGATGACACACCGAACTTTATTATTATTTTTCGTTTTGTATTTTACTGATCTTGAAGAATAACAATTTGATTTAGAAGAGTCAAAAAATTAGAAAACTGAACTAATAACATGTAGGAAAAGTCAAGAAGAAGTGAATTAGAGATTGAAAATTGAGTGAAGTGGAAATTAAGTGTTTTGTTGTCAAATAGAAACGTTCCTTCTCATTATTTTTCTACTTTCTTTTATTTATATTTTGTCCTTTTAAGTGAGTGTCAATATGAAAGCTTAACTATTGTAATTTTGTTAAGTAAAAGGGTAAATGTTAAAACACTTTTATTGCAAATTGAATTTCACTTCGACAGCTTCTCTCATTGAAGTCTTCATTTTGCCTATACAAAATTAATCAAAATTAATGATTGCTATCCAATCTACAATGACTTTTCCATTCAATTTAAATTGTGCACCAATTTGTCAAGAACAAACGGATATCACACACAATCTTGAAATGTGTACTATCAAACTGCCTTATTATAATTTAATTCCAATTATACTCATCTTAAAATCTCCTTGTTATTTTTATGGTTGTTTGTTTGAAAATTTGTATTATATTGTCAAGAATAAAAAAAAATACAAAAATTTTCTTTTTAAATCAACATAAAATATTCCATCAGCAATTTTTTTCTCAGTCTATATTTTTATTTCCTGACAATCTCCAAACCACAGCAACAATAGCAACCCCCAAAAAATGAAAACAAAACATCATAAACTCTATTAATCTGCGTTTTCTGTCATTCTTACTATATACATATAGTACATACGTACATAAAGTGGTTTTTTAAGTAACCGCTTGTTTTCTAACTGAAAAAAACACATTGTATTAAATAAAATAGAAGCTTTTCCTTTCTCCATAAGCTAAATTTACAACAAGGTACTATGTACATATAAAAAAATAAGTAAATAAATAATTTGGTATAATATATTTATACAGTTTTTGTTTTATGTTTAGAAAAATAAATAAAACAGAAAAAGTTTAAAGAGCTTTGCGAAAATAAGTTATTAATAATTTTTACATATCTACATACATATATGTATATGTACCTTAAGACAATAAAGGTTATTTGATGTTTTATTTATTTTATCATTGTTGTTTGGGAATAACTAGAATAAAACAAAATCACAACACTTGTTGTCTATTTATTAACGTGTCACTGTCTGGCATATTTTATGTTTTCAATAAAATGTATTTTTCTTTCATTTATTTCTACTGTTTCTTGAATAATTTATTCTAAATATGTAAGTTTGTACATACACATGGAATAGACTAGACATGTTATATATATTTCTATCCGACAACCCCCATGCGGCCGAATTGTATGTTTCCTGTGTCCATTGTATTTATAACTGGTACAATGAACGTAATTTTTAGCGGATTCAGATAGTTTTGTTCAATAAACGAGCTCAATTCGTGCATTGTACAACTAAGACAAAAATGTACGCACAGCCAGTTTTCATAATTATAATTAATAATATTAGGTTTAAAAAAATTTAAGAGCATTACAATTACATATACCTTATTTTAGAATAATCTTAATAATTACGTCCGTATACTCTATATAAGCTGTGAAGTGGATGGATGTTATTACATATTATGATTTGATTGCAATATGCTCTGAACAATATAGATTTTATATTTTTTATTTTACTTACATAGAGACATTAGTTTTATTTAATCATTTTTATTACCTATATTTTCAATAAATTCCACCACCTGCAAGGTTACGATTTTATTCAATTTAATTTGAAAAAAGTTCAATCGATATTTTAATTTATTGAATTTTAAATTGGACGAACAATTTATGAGCCATTAGTTTCTCAAAAACGCACTACTATGTACGAGAACATTAGACATGCTATCGGGTCAGTAAGGCATATTTATTACGGATGTTGAACAACTTAAAGGTGTACACAGCGAATGGGTATCCACGGGCATCTATTTAAATTTGATTGAATTGAATTGAAATAAATTGAGAATGTTAGCTGTAAATATTCATTTGGATTAAAGTTAACAAACTACATTAACAATACTTCAACATTTAATATTTAACAAAATTTAATATTTAAAATAGCCCTTAATTTAATAAATTGCGAAATAAAACATGAAAAGCCTGAATTTATTTGAATTTCACTTTAAATTTATAATTTTAAAAATATGAAATTTAACATTTCAAATGATTTTTTGAATTGAATATTTTGTGAATTTTATACGTAAGGCCTCCACAAAAAAATCGATTTTTAATTTGAATTTTCAGAATAGTTGGTACTTGTAAATGTTTAGACTCTTTAAAAATGTTAAATTTGGTTAAAATTGGAGAAGAAGCAAAGTCACAGTGTAGAAAACACCGTGGAACCATAGTCACCTGGACCGACCTCTGCGCCTACAATATGGTGGCTCTCCTTTCAGAGATCGCTGTACAATTCGTTCCGGATAACCACGCAGAACGTGACCGTGCCAGATTTGCTGAGATCTTACATAATGTATACAATATCGGGGATCTTAATGAGATCTACATCTATCTCGATATTGTACAGAGCTCGGTATATACCATCTCTTTCGATAATTGAGCCAAAAATCACCCGAATGATTCTTCTCTCAAATGTAAGGAGAAAACATACCGACGGGCCTGATAACACTTTGTGAAGATTCAGCTTCACGGCACTTGACATAGTTGTTTAGAATTTAGCAGTGACCTTACAGTATACAAAGCACGACTACCGGCTACAAGGCGCACATAAATATCCTCACCCACACTGTTATCGTGAGTGATAAGAGAACCCAAATATTTGAACCTCCTCACTCCCTTAAACGTGTACTGGCCACTATTATCTGGCGTGCCATAGTCCCTATATCCAGAGATTATGTATTTTATTTTGGACTCATTGATCTGTAGTCCAATAAAATCTGAAAACTCTACAAGCGGATCAAGTATTTCCTTCACTCCGTTGCTATTCAGTCCGATCACGCATATGTCATCTGCATATGCAAGCACCTGATTGGACTGGCGATATAAGATATGGCGCTGAGGTGTTTCAGTTTTACGAAAGATGTACTCCAACATGAGATTAAATAGTATAGGGGAGAGGGAGAGTATAGGGGAGTATAGGGGAGAGGGAATCCCCCTGCCGAGTTAATTGCAAAAAATCTTGATAGCTTGCTCTCAACTTTAACACAGTATTGAGACTGTGTCACTATCATTCTACACAATGGTACCCATTTTGTTGGCATTCCTAGGTATTCCAGAGTAGACTTTAAACACTCGATTCATAGGCCTGTCGGAAATCCAGGAACGCCATAATATTCTCTCATAATATTTAGATAGAATCATCCGCAGCGAAAAGACCTGATCAGTGGCTGATCGATTCGAACGAAATTCTCCTTGATAGTCACCAATAAGGCCCTCCGCTAGAGGAGTGATCTTATCCAATATAATGTAGGACAGTAACTTGTATGCTGTGCAAAGCAGAGCTATATCGCGATAATTCTCACACTTCACGCGAGCGGTCTCTCATCTTTACATCGCGGCCACTTTCCATTCGTCATCCATTACTTCGGTTCGCCATATATGCTAATCGAATATGATCGAAAAGACAGTTCCACAAAGTATCCTTTCCGAATATCAGAAGCTCCGATTTAATGCAGTCTACTCCAGATGAGCGGTTTTGTTTTAGTCTCTGCATGGCTCTAGTGAATCCCTCATGGAATGGATCCTCAATGCAAATCTCTGCAGTCTGTATTTGAAGTGACTCAGCCATAGTCTGTGACGTATGTTGAACACCAAGCAGGTCAGTGAAATGTTCATTCCATGCGTCGAGTATTGCGTTAATGTTGCCACAGAGCATTCCATCCTGGTTCCGAATGGCGGTTGATGCAAGCCTTAATGGTGCAATCCAGTAATTCCCTTAAAGAAATTACGCGAACTGCGCTCGTTGCTGAGTTGTTGTACTTTTAGAACCTCGACCTTCCACCATTTTCGGTTTTACCATCTACAAATTCGTATAGCCCCTGTATACGTATAGCCCTAGGACACATGGTCTCCACTTTTAGGCCAGCGAGTTTCTTGAAGAGCAACGAGCTCCAACCGATATTCTTTCCTGCACGTGATTAGGCCTTCCAACGCTCTTGGTTTTCTAAGTGACTGCATATTTCACTTGCCGATCCTAAATCTCGTGTCTGGGTATACTTGAGCGAGGGTCCGTCGTTGTTTTGGCGGTATCCATTTTTTTTTAGTTGACTTTGTAAACAGCATTTTTGTAAACAGCAATATTTTTTTATGGATGCGGGTCGTTTCTTGGAAAATCTGTTCGTGCAATTTAACTTTACGAGACATGTGAGTATATAATATTCATTTATTTATATACATATATATATATATATATATATATATATATATATATATATATATATATATATATATATATATATATATATATTATATATATATATATATATATATATATATATATATATATATATATATATATACGTATATATATATATATATATATATATATATATATATATATATATATATATATATATATATATATATATATATATTATTTATATATATTAATAATATTGCATATTGCTTGTGTACTTCATAAATTGCCAATTGGGAATCACATTAAATGATAATCTTGTGTTAATTTGGAAAAAGAAAATTGGATATTAAGTCAATATATGGAAAAATCAAGCCGACATACATATTCAAAAACAAATTTATCAACAGGGTTATTCAAAATTATACATATGTATTATGCATATAAGTATATATATAATATATATAATATATATATATATATATGTATATATATATGGTGAAAAATACGTGAAATCACAAATTTTTGTAAGTCATATTTGAATTTTATGATTTTTATGTTTTCAATGCATAGCCTTGATTAAAAAAAAAATTTAAGAATACTTAATTTTTTTTTATTGTTGTTGTTGTTAAAAATACAGGGTGTCAAATTTTGAGAAAAATGATAATTATGATGTTGTATTTATGGCAATAAAAAGAAAACTAATTGTCCGATAATTATGATTTTGGACTCACTTTAAAGATAAGTTAATAGCAATTAACAAAAAAATATAAAATTAGTATGTTGTTTAATTTCTTCTTCTTTAAATTTCCCGCCAAAATGTTCTTTTTCAATTTTCTCAAAAATCAATTTTTTTTTTTTTTTTTTTTTTTTTTTAAATTTGGCAACTATTATTTTACAACATATTAAAACACTGGACCACCGTTATTTTTTATATTCTTGCAAAATCTGTTTTAGTAAGAGCAATATTTCATTTTTATATGGAAAAACTATATTTGAATAGATATGTACATATATCTCATTGTTTTGGAATTACATATTTACAAAAAAGACAGTTCAGTTAAATTATTAGTATTTATTTATTTTCAAACCCAAAGATAATTTTACTTTATTGTTTAAAATTCAATCTTATTCTAATTAAAAATCACAATTTAAATTTAAGATAATCATCAGAATTAGAATATTTTTTACAATTCAAATAGCCATCCTATGTTGGAATGAATGCGTGAAAACCGTGAGTTCCTTTTACTGATTTTAAATTTTCAAACCTAGTTGCAAGTTTTATTTGCTTTGATTTATGTTCTGCGTCTGAACAAAATCCAAAATTGATATCTGTTTTCAACGTTTTAGACCATTTAAATAATTCATCTGCATTGGTTATTGTACTGCCGTATTCCATTGTGAGACTAGCTCTGGATGCCATTCTTTTGATGGTACCCCCTACTCCATCACATGGACCTTTTCCATGAGCTGTTGCAAGAAAATGCCATTATATATATATATATATATATATATATATATAATACTTTTTATATAATACTTTCACTCAAATGAAAAAATACTATCAGTCATATTATTACATCCTAATCAAGCCCGAGCCATCTCAATTTTCAGAGCCAATCCTTATCTATACTTGCTTTGCAGGCAATTCTATTTCTGCCCCCACTGCAGTCGGTCATCCTAGGCTCGGCATGCTCCGCTGCCTTTCGCCTGCGGTGTATTGGTGCGTGGAACGCTCTCGGCCTGATCATAGGGCATAGACTAATCTACAATTTATTCAGCTCATATATACCAGAAATTAATATGGTTAATGACAAATTGTTGCCAGAATTCTGCTTTGATATCTCTTTCTAGGTGGTTTATCCAACGAGGAACTCGTGGTCGTCTCAAGAATTCAAGGACTGGGTGGCTCAGTCGCTAGTGTTTTTTGCTGACGGGTATCACTCTAATTTTGGTGCAGGTTTTGGAACCTATTGTCCTGAACATGACCTACAATCATGTGGAAGTCTAGGCCGGAACTGCACTGTATTCCAAGCGGAGCTGATTGCACTCACACGTTGTGCGATTGACGCTTCTAACCTCACTGTTTCTGTAAAAGACATTATTCTATGCAGTGATAGTAAACCTGTGCGCAATTCATTACGAAATCCTATGATCACTTCCAAACTGGTCAAGGACTGTAAACATTTTATTAACGTACTTTGTTCTAATAATCGTGTCAGAATTATGTGGGTTCCGGCTCATTGTGGCATTGAACGTAATCAGATAGCTGATGTTTTAGCTAAAACAGGTTCAAGGATGGAATTCATTGGGCCTGAACCGGCAGTGCCCCTGACCTTTAATTGTGGTAAGGAAGCTATTAAAAACTATATGTTTTTGCAGGCTAAGACTGGACTTGTCCAAGATTCATTGTGTGACAACTGTCTTGAAGATGACGATGACAGCATTCACTTTGTCTGCGGCTGTCCCGCTTTCGAGATAGTTAGGTCCCGATTTCTTAATTATAGATCTTTAAATGTAGGTCAATTGTCATCCCTGCCATGGTTTAAGCTGTTACAGTTTGCCAGAGCAGCCGAGCGCATTTGAGAATTATGATAGAATCCTCGGTTTGCACCATGGGCCCAGAGTGGCATTGAGTGCGGAACCTGCTTAGGTTCCAGCCAACTTTAATAATAATAATAATATATATATATATATATATATATATATATATATATATATATATATATATATATATATATATATATATATATATATATATATATATATATATATATATATTTATATATACATACATATATATATATATACATATATATATATATATATATATATATATATATATATATATATATATATATATGTATATATATATATTTATATACCTATATATATATATATATATATATATATATATATATATATATATATATATATATATATATATATATATATATATATATATATATATATATATATATATATAAATATATATATGTATATATATATATATATATATATATATATATATATATATATATATATATATATATATATATATATATATATATATATATTGTATATATATATATATACTTATATACATACATATATGTTTATAAAAGTCTGTATATCTCTACTAGAACACTATATACATATATGTATGTCGTTCACGTACCGAGAATATTTCTGCTGTATTTTTAATACAAACGAAAATTGCATATATGTATGTATGACATAGTCATAATAAATATTGGTACCCTGTTACAATTTTTTCTTTGAAAATTCATCATGGGATATACAGTAAATCATTGAAAGACAATACAATTGTATAATTCAAAGAAAAGAGAGTTTTAACAAAAGCATTATAAGATAACAATGATCGATTTTCTTGGATGTAAAGAAAATGAAATTGTAATACGAGAAAAAATTCAAATCCATCTCAGAAAATACAACAATAAATAATAAAATGAGGAATATTATTTTATTTTCGGTCTTTTTATTCTGTTTCAATAGCTTGGTGGAGTACTTGAGTAAAAGTTAGTTGATGACAATCGAAATTATATAATACAAGCAGACTAATTCAAACTTCTTAATTTTTAAATTTAATATTGCAGTTTGATCTTGATGCAACAATGCTGTAATTTTTTACAAGGAAAATTATTTGTAATGTGCGCGTATAAACCTTATTTGCATTTACACTCATTGACTCATACCAACGTATTGAACGTTCATATTTCTCTTGGTATGCTATCTTACAATACAATGTTTGCTTTATTAAATCACTCACAATCAATAACTCAGAACTTATTTATCGTTCATTTATTATATTCGAAAATTATTATTGTTATTTTAAATTTTTTATTAATTTAAAAATGACTCTATAACCCTCAGTATATTCATTCATTTCGTGTTAAATGGTACCTGGTTCTGAGCAATCAAGATACAACTGACAGGCAGGCAACAAATTCTTAAAATGCATACTAGAAATGATCGATATTTTTATATAGTCAATCATTTAAAAATCAATATTGCATAAGAATGACTATACTTTATGATATATGATTTAACCGGTAATACATTATTTCGACTATATTAACTACATGTTCTGGCCACAGAGAATGCCAGTTAGTACAAATAGAATTTGTGATCGAAGATACTCAGTTTTAGAATATGCATAGATTCTATTTAGGATATGCCATTCACAATAATTACATAATTTATTGTGAATAATACTCACTAATTATTTCTGAAATGATATAATTAAAATGCATTTACATGTAATTTATATAATTACCTATAAATAATATGAATAAAACTAGGCATTTTCTTCATTAAAACGATTTTTATTTACCATCAAAAAATACCAGTATGACTGTAATCATTAACTTTCCATTAAATTACAAAATGTAATAAAAAAAATTAAACCAAAAACTAATTGTCTAATTATCGGTTATCGACACATCATATTACATAAATCTATCATTAATTTAATATCTAACTAATTAGATGATTTCGATTAACAATTCATTTTAGTTTTATACTCATAAACTATTATAATTAAATTGTAATTTCAATCTACTCTGTAGTTTCCTTGGTTACATAAATGTTTTTGCTCTACGATTATACAACTTTTGATACTTTTTCAGTAAACATTTACATAATTATGCAGTCCTACCATTCCAAATTGTATTTTAAGAAAAAAATTTAAAACATAATCTATCTCAAGAAGGAAAGATTTTTTCTTATAATATTTCATTTTAATTAAAATAGAAAACAACAAAAATTAAATATAAAAATTTAAATTTTCATTAAAGTTCTCCGTTTTCTTATTTTTATTATAACATATATGCATAATTGATGCATGTGATTGATGTTATATTATGAATAATAATTATGATTAGATTGTAAGGTTAACAAGTAGAAATTTTAAAATGAGTGCAATTTAAATGACATGAAATGAATTTTAAATAAATGTATATTATAATTTATGTTATAATGTTATTGTTATTATTCTTATTATGTTTGCTTCGTAAGAGCTTTCAAACTTGTTGGAATTAATTTTATTTTAAAACATGCGATATTGTAATTTACGAAAGCGACAAAGCGGATTAAATAATACTATAGGGCAAGTATGCAAAGGACAAATTGTTTAAATGAGTATCTAAAAATCATATACAAATAAATAAATTTATTTGTTTTGAAAATACAATCAATTTATTAATTATAAAAACACTCCTCTTATAATTATTTTATAATTAAATTATCATTTTTTAAATTAAAGTATTTATTTTTATTTTATGCTCAACCAAAATATTTATATTTTCTATGATAAATTCAACGTCAAAATTTGATTTTAATTGAATTTTTATATTTATTCTTGCTATTTTTTAGTCGTTAAATTATTATTATTTTTTTATTTATATATGTATGTAATATAAAAAAGGATACCACATGAATATTTTTCACTGATTTATTTTGTCTTCCGGGAATATTTTTTTTATTTGTTGTTGGAATTTTAATTTTTTAATTACTAAATGTAATAAAATTGAATAAATTTAAATATTATTATTTATATTTGGACAAGCACAAATATTTTTTTTGTAATATCGAAATAAATATTAATAAATGCGAATGTAACTGGGACTTTCTCTCTATTACTGTATGTATAGTAAATGCGTAAACAAATTTTAAATATGTATGTATAATGTACATCATAATTTTATGTTCATGTACAAGCATATATGTAGGTACGAAAATTTCGTGAATTGTCCAAATATTATAACATGTCAACCATTCTCAATTTTAAGCATATTGAAAAATAAATTATATACATATTTATTTTCAATACGTATACTTACTTATATACATCGTTTACATAAATTATGTAATTAATAATTGTGACGAGTAAAATAATTTTTATTTTCCTAATTTAAGGATTAAAAATAATTAATTTTAATTAATTATTACAGTGAACAAAAAGCTTGTTAAAATTCGTTTTTGTTTTCTCACTTGATTTGTGATAATAAATGGGAAAAGGGGTATTTTTGTTAAGTTGTATCCAAATTGAATTGTTTTAAAAGTAGAAAGGACAATTACACTTTTAAATTGGATAAGTTAGGATGAATATTTTTATGTTTTGTGCATTTTGTGTGAATTGGCTAATTTAAACTTATTCGGATACAAAAAATTTCAAATAATATTTAGCTGTACACCTTAAATGTAAAATAGAGATCTGTACATGCATTGTACATACTATTGCAGTAAATTTTGAAATGCCTTTTGCATTGACTATTGGTATGTATTTTTCTTGAATTTTAATATAAACAAAGCTCTATCTTTGTTCGGTCTTAATTGAAAAGTCGATATATTCAAATTTGTTCGGTCTTAATTGAAAAGTCGATATATTCAAAACAAATCAATTCAGCAGATAAAACCGTGCAACAACTTAGCTCTTTGTATATATATGTATGTGTTTCAGTTGCACCAAGAAAACTTTGCTACGGGTAGAGTCTCACAGATACAAACTTATTTCGTTGTAAAATAAAATTAAAAAAATAATAATTTAACATATTCTCTATATACAATGTTAATAGTATACATAAGATAATTGACCAAATAACATATTTCATTTGGTAAGTAATTTAGGTTTTAACCTCTTCTGCTGGTCAAATATATAGGAATGACATAAAGAAGTTTATTTATTTTGTGTTGTGTTACTTTTTGCTAATTTTAGTATTTCGCTCTTCACGTTTTACATTTTTCATTTTCAAATTTATACATATACATATATTATATCTATTGTCTGATCGGTGAGAATAAAAAAAAATACGCAATCTAGATTGATTGATTTAAATTCACAAGAATAAAATATATAAAAATGTTTCTCTTCATCCACATTTTCTCCGGTATAGCTAGTTGTTAAGAATTTAAAATATAAATAGCAATAATCAGAAAAATAAAAATACAAGAAGCTATACAAAGCAACCATCATCAAATTTATATCAACAAGTCATTTGCAATTTAAACACGTAATACAATTTTCTCGATTTTATTAAAATGGAGACGGAACCCTAAGAAAAATGAAAATTAAACGAAACAAAAAAAAATAGATATTTACTTTGATTCAAGATGGAAACGTGTGTCATTTATCGAAAGTTATATATGTTTGTACATTGGATACACAGTAGTAATGCGGATCAAAATCTAATTATTTGGAAAAATGAAAATAAATAAAATTCTGTTGTTATATGGGTGGATGATACAACTTATGAATGACATGAATCATTTGATGATAAGAAATTAAATTGTTTGAAATAAATGATATTAGAAAGATTATCGTTGAATTTATTGTGGTTTCCAGAAAATTGTATTACATTTTCTATATTTTTTGGAGAAGTGGAAAATATAACTATACAATATTGTGATCAATTTCAAAATAAATATATGGTTGAGCTATTTTGAATTGATGTGGATCTAGTTTGTAACGAAAGAGAAATAACATAATTCGATACGGTATATGTGTAAAATATGATTTGAAATTTATATTCTTGTAATAATAGTGTTGGCAGTATCAAAAGTATCGGTCTCAATATTGCGGTATTTTTGGATTTATAAAATGTATCGATATTTCACATATAAACACTTGTTATATAAATACAAATACAACTGGCTCAGTGATTTATAATTAATTATAACTGAATTAGATATATTTATACCAACATTTATATCGACGGCCAATTTAGAAAGTATTATACGAAAGTATTTTCAATTATTTATTTCATTCTACTTTATTAATATCTGAAGTTCATGTCCATCGTAGAATGATATACATACATTTAAAATCTGCATCACTTGGCACCCCTGAACTATACTAACAAATAAATTTAGTTAAAGAAATTGTATCCGATGATAATGGTAGCTTGTAGTTATAATATGTAATGCTTTGGCACATTATTATACACTGGAATATTTTTATAAAATTATAATGTAATGACCTAATGAATAGAAGCCTTTTATATGATTCAGAAAACAGAGAATGATGACTAATATTCTTTAACAGGTATGGCTCCTCGAAAGTTTCTGAAAATATTTGGTTCACATTTAATTTATTAAGAAAACATAAGCATTTGTAGAGATTCTTAAAAAATGTTCTCTATAAATGTTATGACTGCTGTTTCTTCTATAATTCTATTTAATTATAGTCCACCAATAATAATACCACAAATAATTCCGTAAATAGTGAATTTGAAGGATAATTAGCTCAATGTGAAGACCGCTTAAAGTATAGTCAGTAGGTTACATTTTATTTCTCTGCCTTTTTCTGCGCACTTTGTAGAATACGAAACTTTTTAATTTTGAACAAACCTATTTTGATTTATTTCAAACAGTAAAATAATGCTTAATTGTATATGTTACTTAAAATTGTCATAAACATGATATGAAATATAATATAATTATGTATAAAGAAAGATTAACTATTATACAACACGTAACAGAAGTAATTATTTTTTTATTAAAAACGTCAATAAATATTTAGAAAAAATTGTAAAGGAACCACTCATGTTTTGAAACACATAAGCTTTGTCAGGCAATTTGATTTAACAAAATTTTTGGATTGAAAATTCTAAATGGGATTTTCGGGAGAAAAATGTGTCACATATCTGTAAAATTAAATGTCTTATAATTTCATAGCGTCATTTATTGTCGTGGATAAGAATAATTTACATAAATATGTATATGCACAATAATTAATTTCGGTTTTTTCTAGAAATAATTTATTTATAAATGTCTTACAGCCAAATTTTACAATAATAGCATTTTTTGTACCAGACTTTTATCACGACAATTTTTACTATAATTTTAAGATTAATTTACATTTTAAAAAAAATTGCATTTATAATATAATTACACAACAAGAAAGTATAAATAGTTGCCTAGTTTGGAGAACCGACGATATATAATGATGTCTGAAGAAGTAAAGTTAAAACTTGAATTTCTGAATTATCAAGTTTTGTTCTTTCTTGCTCTTTTATTCCTTCGCGATCATGCAAATCTGTTTAACTAAACTAATCATTTTGTTCAACTTAACAAATTTTATAATTTCAACATCATAAATCATAGTATAACCTAAAATTAAAATGAAATAATGAGAATTTAAACTAATATGATCTTTGTGTTGACCATTGCGAGAAAAGCAAACAAGGGCAAGTAGCAAGAAAAAAGAATTTATTGTCGGGAAATGAAAATCATTTTTATTTGCAATTACATCAAACATCATTCCACTGTTTGTTAATATGAGTTTATAACAAACCCATGTTTGCTTGTTTCGTTTATTCTTCAAAAACATTTTTTATGATTTTTATTTATTTAACTACTTCCAATTAACAGTTTTTAATGAGATTTTCTTCCTACATATTTATTTTCTGGTACGTTGTACAATACACATTAATAAATGAAAAAAGACCTACGAGAATGAAATAAATACAAAACAAAACAAAGAAGTAGCCGAAAATTACTGAAAGGAAATTAAAATAAAGTTTTTACAATTTCTGCGCTTAATAAAAAAAGTTTTAAATTGAACCAATTTTACCATTTATTTGTTTATTATTTATTGGCGTATCCTATAACGAAACTATACTTTCTGATAGAGAACCACTTTTCAATTTCATCTTAGTAAATCTTTTCAATTATAAATTACATATTAGTTAATTTATGTAAAAATACGTGTTCCGCAACTTAAAAATTAATTAAATTAAGCGTTATAGAGAACGTTCTTGTTTGAATTAATATTTTTTGTACTTACATATAACTCATCATTAGTTGCTTTTCAGATAATCGAAATTTACAAATTATTATTCATTGTTTCGTATGTACTCGTATGTATATATTAACTGTCAAAGTAATATTTTGATGGCATTAATATTAATTATGCTGGTTACTCTATAATATAGAGTTTTCTTGTTGATGTAGAGTCTATATCAACAAGAAAATCGTGTAGTATAGTTCAACAAATGTATCAATTTAAAACCCAACAACTTTACTTTAGGCAAATTAAAAAATAAATTGACTCTTTGTTTGAAGTCAACAAATTAGAAAATAAAATTAAATTATTTCGTTTTCCTTTTATATACATAAAAATTTTCCATAAAAACAGACCGCAATTTTAATTTACATAAAACAAAATAAAGGTATACAGTTACCATTTCTTCTGTTACTTCTGTAATTTAAACATTCATTTCATAATAAAAATACGAGTATACTGCAAATATCATTTAATCACTTTGAATTAGTAAAAACTCAACACAAAAGAAAATTACATGATTGTATTTACAACAAAAACATTCCGTACAAGAAATTTAATGACTACGAAAAGCTAGTTTATTATGATGTATTTCAATTAGAAGGCCGCAGAATGGCACACTGGAAAACCTCATACTGTTATTTATTTATTGCAGTAAGGTCTACAAATATGGCCTGAATATAAAACAAAACATATCATTATAAATATGGAACATAAAAATAAAATAAAATAAAATCTCTACTTAAGGTGAAATCGAATAGATGGTCGATTTTATTAAAACTTTTGGCCATCCTGTTGATAGGCTCATTGTCACCATAGTGCATCTAAATGTAATAATTGATGATCCCGTAGATTTTTGCCAGGCACTTTTAATTGATTCCAATATAGGTGGTGCGTCGATGTGATGAAGTAAACTGTTCCCAATAAATGTACCATTTAGCAATTCACGCCTGTTTTCAAGTGTATTCGTCTTATAGGTTTTGCAGCCAGTTACGTATGGTGGTAGTTTTTCACATTAAGGTAATAAGGTAGTTCATGGTTATAAGGCCAATCGTCTTTCAATGTTACACAACGGATAAACTTCTTTTGAATATTCTCAAGATTTTGAATATAAACGACGTAAACGGGGCGCCATACATTAATATCACCTATCCATCGTTTGATAAAACCAAACAAAAAACCCCTAGGTCTTTAAATTTAGAAACTTTTTTATTTGGTACTGTTGAATAACATAATTTTTTTCCGATGGAAAGTTATGGTCTTGTACTTATTGATGTTGAGGTTGAGCAGGTTGAAGTCACACCACATCACTAGGTTGTCGACATCTTCCTGGAGTTCGTAAGTATCGTCGATATTCTCCACAGTTTTGTATATTTTGAGGTCATCGGCAAACATTAGGACCTTGGAATAATGAATTACTGCAGTGATTCCGTTGATGAAAATGATGAAACTCCATGGGTCAATATGGGAACCTTGAGGTACACCTGAGGTGGCATAAATTGGTAAAGATCGTTTGTTTCCTATTTCAATATATTTCAACGCGGCTAGTCAGGTACGATTTAAACCAGGCGGTAAAACGACTGCTGAATTCAAATTTATAAAAGCTTTCTAGTGCTTTCCAATGACTGATGGAGTCAAAGGCTTTGGCAAAGCCCGTGCATATAACGTCAACTTGCTTATGTGATTTACAATTTCTTTAATCGTGCTGCTGGTGAACTCCATAAGGTTAGTTGTAGTAGACCTCTTTGGCGGCATAAAACCGTGTTGATATAGTGATATGTATTGTGGTACCATGGTCCGGAATGATTTGCAAACTACCAGTTCAAATAACTTTGGTAATGATGAAATTGACGTAATACCTCTATAACATGAAATATCATCCCGCGTGTCATTTTTGAATATCGGCGTCAATCTCGTTGTTTTCCACTTCTTGGGAAATTCTCGTAATTTCAATGATTGGTTGAAAAGTAGGCACAGAGGGATTGCCAAATTTTTGGTAGTCTTTTAATAATGAAGCTGGTATAATCCGGGCCGCTTATATCTCTAAAACTATCTAAAGCCGAATATATATCATTCAGTGATATTTTGCGTATTTATATGCGCACATTGTTGTTGTACTCGCTTATTTTAATGTAATTATCGATATCTTCTGGCTTATATACTGATTGAAAGAATTTAACAAACATAACATATTGTGGATCACAAGACTTTTGTTCTTCAAATGTCATATTTTCTGGGTTACCGTTAATTTCACGTTTCGATTTAAAGTAGCTCCAAAAGTATTTTGGATCATGCTTTATTTTTTCTTGAATACAAGAGATGTAATTTTAGTACTTTGTCAGGTAGTAGCTTGCGAAACGTTGGTTACAGATTGTGTATTTATGTTTACTAGACTCAGAATAGCATTTCATTTTTTTTTGTAAGCTTTCCTTTTCATTTTTTAAGTTAATTAGTTTCCCATCGTTGTGTCCAAATGTTGTATACCTTTCAAAATAACTGTATAAAATTTATCTACATTAAAATCCAGATTACTGAAGTTCAATTCATCTTTCAAGTTGAAACGTTCAAAATATAGAGTCAATTTTGTTGTGTCTGCTTTTCTGGAGTTGTATAGTATACTATACCTATAGGTTGTTTGGTATACTGGTGGCTTTTTAGGCTGATCTCTCTCTTTATAATTATTTCGATAGATTTATGGTGGACATCGTTGATACAGAATGGTGATTTGATGATTTTGAGCATTCCTGGCGATTTGGTAAAAATCAGATCTAAAATTCTATCTCTACCATTTACAATATCGCACATTTGGCTCATATTTGATGTCACATTAAGGGGAATAATTTCACAGTATTATATTGGAGTCAGTTGGGTTAGCCAAGTTGTTAATTTCTACGATGGTATCGCAGCATGCAGTATATGATAATAATGGTGGGTCTGCTGGAATATATATGCAACGTACAAGTACATTGTCTTTTAGTTGATCGTTTGGTTTTGGTCTCCAAGGATAAACAACTTACAACAGTCACTTAGCAGCACTACTAGTCCTACTAGTCCCGCATGTACCATCATATATTCATCAATGTAAACATTGTCATGTTTTTTAGGCTATTTAAAAGGTATGATGAAATCGTCCGATAATTGGTTTTGATATCATTAAAATTTATCCGTGTACCCTTTCACTGAGACTCCACTTTACTCTTTATATCTTTAATGCCATGCTTCATAGCACTGAGGACCAAACCTTTCCCAATTTGGTGTGAATTTAGAGTCCAAGTTGATTTACCACATCCTGGAACTTCTTGAATTGATATGATATCCGGTTTACTTTTATCTAGAGGTAAAGTAAGTTTATCAATTCATTTTGAAACAGTTTTTATCTGAATCAAACTCTATCAAAGTGTCTCCATCGTACCCCCAACGATGACCAGCTACAGGCTACTCTAAATATACCTGGTTCACATTGTCGTATACAAAAAGTTTAAGCGATGATAATCAGCTAGCTGAGTAAGGAAGTGTATCAATTGATTTGAAATAAAGCTTTGACAAATTATAAGCAATAAAAGCGTTTGAATACTTCATGTAATGCAGGATTTCTCTCATAGAGTTTTGATAGTATGGATGAGATCACTACATTTTGTTTTTTATTGATTATTAATTATCACTATGTGTTTATTTGCGATATTATATACTTTGGTTACAGAATTAATCGTCGTCTAATGCTGTTTATTGAGGTCAAATTTGATTTCCGGTAATGATTAATATCCGGTAATGATTTAGGTTTTATCCATGTAATTTATTGAGGTTTGGCTTGTTTAAACCATGCGTTAGGAATGACATCTAAGAATTGGAAGCAGTTTTCTAGGTTTGTTTCGCTGGTACCTGATCTACAAAATATTTAGATTGAAATAAATTTGGTAGAAGAGGAATGCTCCTGTTGATTTTGGATATCAGTTAGTACTCCACATTGCACCAGTATACTATTGGCCAGTTTTTTTTACGATTACGAAATTCGGTAGATGCATTTGTTTCAGTTAGATGGAATGTTTTCGGCTGATGTTCTTGAATTTTTAATTTTCATTTGATCATTATATTTTTCGCGTTGGGTGGGAACAGTCGCAGGTTGCATTGGAATCATAAGTACAGTTTTTTCAATTATTCCTGTGGGGATATTGCAATTTACATCCATCAGTTAGGCTGTTTGAAGTTCCAGTCTGGTGAATGTTAGGCTTAGATGATAATTCCGGCTTACTATTAAATGAATTAAAAATTGCCGCTGCTTTTGTTCGTGATCGAGTTACGGGGCAATCATTGTGCATCATAGGATCTGTTTTCGCCGTAATAATTGTATTTTTGATGGTTTCTTCAGTCGGCTCTAACCTTTGTAAAGTATAATATATAAGTTTATCATTCTTTGATAGTCATACATGCGATCTAAGTATTTAGGCCAGAACCAACGTAACTCTACCACACTATAAATAACAATTTTCAATCCCTTCTTTACATCATTTTGATAGTAGCTATTTCACATTTGTTGAGTCACATGTGTAATGACTTTGCTGCACATGAAACCATTGCACGCAAAAAACCACTCATCTACAACTATAACATTACAGTCTACATACTTTTTTCGATTGAATTTATTACTATTTGTACTGGAACGATTATGCTTAGTTTGCAGAAAAATGTTAATACACTTTTACGATTCTTGTATTCGATTATCACAGGTAAGTACACTTTTTTTTTTTTAATTTTTAAAATTTAACACATAAAAATTACAGTAACAGTAACACATTACACAGCATTAATTCAGTTTTATCAATTAATTTAAAAATGATAATAATTTTACGTTAAAACTAAAACTAATGAGGTAATAAAAAAAAAATTGCAGATATTGCAATAATAAATTAGATTGAAATAAACACGTCCGTTCAGAACGACTGTTGAAAATTGATACTACGTAAATGTACGTGCATACAAAATAGTTGGACAAACTAATTTCTGAAATAATTTTATTTTAATATTTTATCAGTATATACAGTTTGTAAGTTCAATCTTCAACCTTCTACATAAACAATGGAGGGCTTTTTTTTAGAAATTCAATGAAACGATGTAACAGCTCAATGACAATCTTCGGATGACGAAAGTGCAATCCCAGTGCTTTCCTTTAATGTTATACATTACGATAAATATCAGTTTCCTTTTTTAATAATATTTCACGATTTTATTTTCCCAACAAAATATCGGGAAATGGTAGTAACTCGCTGTAATAAAATAAGATATAATAGAACATATAACTCAATTTTTAACTTTTGTTTTTAGTACCATGAGACCACCATACTCTTGTTGAAAATACTGTAATTATATAAAAATAAAACTTTATAACTTGTATATATGTAACGATTATAATATGAGTGTGTTGTATGTACATGTACACACAAAACGTTTACAAAACAAATAAAAATGAGTAAATTAACAACAAAGAACAAAAAATATGAAAATGTATAGCACAAACCACGATGAATAGAAGAAAAGTTAAGCATTCTAAAGTAGGGAAAAGTCAATTAATTACATTCATATTGTTTTAATTTTCTTAAAAACAGAGTTCTTATTAATTCTGAAATACTCAAATTTATACAGTTAGGTTGAAATTTTATTTTTCATTTTTCAAAGTAGTATAGTTTTATATTTGGATTGTGGAAGGAAGATGAAAATCTAAACGGTAACATATGGATAATTTTTATCATTTAAAGTTTTGTTCTTTCGTTTTAAAGTAATCTTGAATGATGAAAACAGGCAGCAGCACATGGAGTTAGAATAAAGTATGTTTGGTATTTATAAATATTTAGTTAATATTTAAAAAAATTTTATAGACTGGATGTTAAATGCTTGCTTCTATTTCGTTTAACTTCTGTTTCCTTTTACCTTTTTCCATTAAACAAATATATACATTTTGATATAGACGTACCCATTGTCGCGTTTAAGGTAACTTCATAAATATCTTGTGTTGTTAGAGAAAGTTACCTAGACTCTGGTTTGTCAATCGGCCATTATAATCCAAATTTAATACTGGCCATTCGATGTGAATAATGCGTTGGAATCAGCATTCAATACCCACCAATCAATCATAAAATGCAAAAAGGCATAATAAATGTACGCCAATATCCGTTCATCAATCACTCAAAATTCAATGATATGAATTTCAAGGCAATCATTAAAAAATAAAATTTAAATTAAACTTTTAAAGTAATTAAAATATTGCAATTACAATTTTGTATTATCTGTATCTTGCCAAATAGATGGCAGGTAAAATAAGATCATTTCAAGGTCATCTTCTCTTCGAAATCAAACAACTTTTTTCTGGAACATTTTTTCCTACAAATTTTTTCCGACATATTTATGTGGTTCAAATAAATTTGTTTGAAAGACTATTTTTCTGTTTTCCGATCAGCAATCTGAAGTAAACCTTCGATTGCACAAAAATTAATTACAAAAAAATACTTCTTTTGTTGTCTCATTGTTCACATTAAAAAAAATGAGATCTTCTTTAATCTTTCCGGAAAATACAATATAATTCATCCGAAAAAAAAATTATTTTATACACCAATTAACCTTTTATACTTTACAACATAAAAATTACAAATTTTAACTTAACTCCTTTCGCAGATAATTTTCACATTATCAAATTATCTCTCCTTCCTTGTGCTTTTTAATAAATTTTTTTCTGTCTTTTGATATTTTTATTATAGAAATATAAGCTTAATTTTAAAATTAAAAAAACTGTTTATTTTAATAAAAGAAACTTTTAATTAATCGTTTATATGATCGTTGTTGGCAGCCAACAACACTATCAGCAAATAACAAACCGGGATACAAAACAAAACTGTAGCATAATAATAATAAAAATTATGACAAGATTTCTTGTGTAGTTTAAAAAATCTCCTCTAATATTATTAATATTAAAAAGAAAAATTTGGAAAAAACAAAAAAACAGAGAAATTAAATGATGAATAAAAATGCTGTGTAAATGTATGTGCATTCACACAGAAAAATGATCACGTAATACAGAATAAAATTGACGTGATTTCCCTATGGTTTTCATCCAAGAGGACTGGTTCGTTAAAACTACGTGAAAGATCACGTTAAAGTAAAACGTCAATTATTTAATAGGAAAACTAATGAATTTAACGTGAAATCTAGTATTCACTGTTTAGGTGAGTTCACATTATTTTTATAAGTGAAAACAAGATGATTCCCTCTTAATTTACTAGATCGGCTCGTTGAATTTTTATTCGAAATCCATTTAATTCGACGTGTGAATTATTAAATAATCAATAAGACGCTATTAATTTTTAAAGTGAATTTTATTTATTTATTATTTTTAATTATAAAAAAAATTTAATTTGTGTTTTACATTTCCAATTTTACATATATAACTAATCAATATACATTAAGTAAACAACGTAAATAATATTAAATTAAAAAATTAAATTAAACAAATTTCAGAACTATTGCATACTATTAATTTATCTGCATTAGTTTAATTTTTTTTTAAATATTGCAAACTACATTTTATCAAAATATCTTTTTAATCTAATCACTTTTTGGCCATTTATTAATTTATAGATATGTACAGGTGGCCCATCAAAATCTAATATGTTATATAAAAAATAATTCAATGGTTTATTTTCTTCAACAACGAAGGACTGATAATGTTCTGAAAATCGTGTAGCTCTCCACAATGTGCAGACAACATAGCATTGATCATTTTTGAAAAATATATCTAAAATTTCTAGCACTCGAGGGGTATTATTCGTTTCCGATGTTATAGTAAGTATGTACCCTTTTTTGTACACTACTCCCCTAAAAGTTATGATATCTGTTTTTTTAAGAATAAAATCTGTAACTGTGGAAATTATTTCTAATGACGAGAAATATTCTTTTAGCCTAATATCGATTTTTGGAAATGATTTATTCTTAGGTAATATTATTTGCGGTTGGAAAAACGAGTTCGTTGAAACATTGTGGGAAAACCGCAAAGCGGCTTTAATTGCTAAGGTCAGGGGAACATGAACTCTAGAGTTAATAGCAGAAGCATATTTTTTATGTAATTGGTTCTCCGATTCGTATCTGAAGCACCATAAATATTTTAAGGGACCTAGATATCTTATGACCGTCGGATAATGCAGACTAAAATGGAATTTCGGTTTCAATTTTTCATTGAATAGATGATTATAAGATCGATGATGACTTTCTATTAGGTTTTGGAGCTCTATCAACAGTTTGTCATTGTATACTGGTAATAATAGTAAATCTAAAATCTTGATTACGTTTATTAAATATTTATAAACCTTATCGTTCGGAATAACTAAATCCCCAATAATAATAAGTATAATGTGAAACAAGCATTTAATCTGTCTGGCATTAATTCTAAAATTTGCGCTATCTATGTGGTGTTTCTCGATTGACATACTAATGTTTCCTATTTCCGTTTCTCCATATTCAAACATTTGTTTTCGATAGTTAAATGTTTCAAGCGTAAAATATTTTTTTTCATAAATAAAGTAATTCAAAACTTTTGATAATGCATATTTACATATCCCGAGATACCAATCATGCATTACATCACAAGCAATATTTGATGTAACGTGGAAATTCTCTAATTGATTAAATATTGAATTTTCTTTTATCCCAGTTATTTTTGAATTATTCGTTAACAAATCTTGGTAATAGTTTGTCTTGTTGCGTAAAAATTCGGAATGTTCAACAATGTCATGCTCAGCGTCAGACTTGCTTCTCTTGCATATTCTACAATAGTGTGATGAAAATGACTGATAACCCAAAACTGTATTCAGAGCTAAGTTGTCACCTACTATTTGACCTAACATAAATTTTAAGTTGTAAGTTTCTCCTGAAGCTTTTATAATTATTTCTGTTGCTTCTAACTCCTTTATAACATCTATTAAAGGCTTAAATGACTTACTAATACCAAATTCCTTATAATCACTGGATTTTATAAAAGCGGCTACAAAAATATTGCTTAATATTGACTGCTGATATTGAGGAATGACTGGGAACGAATAATATATCCCGCAAACTGAATGTCTCCCAGATTTAGACCCTAGTGGATCATCGATCCCAAAGTCATCAAGATATATGAAAAATGGGATTGTTATATATTGCTTAGATAACGAAAGATTTTTCCAGAAATTACCATTGATAAAATTGTTCATATTTCCAGAATTTTCTAAAACTTCCATAGTTTTTAATGTTTCTTTAAGTATGTTGCTTGTTTCAAAATATCTCGTTATTTGAAATTTAATGTCTAACAAGCAACCTTCTACATTATTTTGAGTAATGATAGGTACACCCTTTACTATGACTTCAGATAAATTACTACTAATTACATAAGTTTTTGGTGTTTTGTATAGTAATTCATTTTCAAGTTTTTTTTACAACTTATATTCTGTATTAATTTCTAAAAATGGTTCTGCAATATATTTGAGTACTTCCTTTAAGTTTGATTGATTTTTATTACAGGTATCATTAACATATAAACAAAGTAATTCCACTAACGGTTTTGTAATTAATTCGGTTACCGAATCTTGAATGTCTAAGACATCTTTGCGGCTAAATCCAACACGATTGTGAAGTTTTAAAGAAAAATTTAAAATAGAATTTTTTACTCCTACTAAATTAATATGATTTTTTTCAAAGTTATCTTTTAAATTTGGTTTAATTATTTCTGTTGGTTTCGTTATTTTATTTCTAATAATTAAATTCGTACTCTCTGATAGGGTGTTAATAGTAGTAGATTTCAACAAGTGAGTTGTTAAATGTTTTCTAAATGCATGTATATTGGAAAATATTTGTCTACAACTATCTTGCTTGCATTTAAACTTATATATTTGAGGAATACCGTGAATTTTTTTAAAATGATAAATAATTTCGTTAATAGTTGCAAACATTGATTCACATAAAAAACATCTTAAACTAGTTTGAGGCATTTTGGATTTGAGTAGTGTTAATATTTATTAGTTTAGTTTTTTAATAAGTTTATTAAATTAATAACTTCAGAAAATTTTTCTGATTCGAAACTAAAAAAAAAGTTTTCCAAAAATGCCCAAACTAGTTTACTTAAATTAGAAAATTGCAATTGAAATACATACACCATTTTTATAACTACATCAACACATTTCCTGAAAGACCCCATTTTATATTTCAACGCATCAGCATACACGTAGAAATGTTCTAACTTTCCTAGAGTTTCTCCAACCACAACAATTTTTGGTTGAGTTTTATTTTTAAGCTGTTTGTTGTTTTCATTCATTTCTTGAATTTTTAATTGAATATTGTTGAATGATGTAACGTGTAAAACGAAATCATTTTGTGCCTCAAGAATAGTTGGTTTGTATTTTTTGTTGTACCTCCGAGGTTGTAGGATTGCGTGTAACAACATACAAATAATGCAGTCTTTTGAATCTGAAATGTTTACATTAATTTTTTCAAAAGTTATTTAGTTTAAATAAATATGAAAGTGACATAATGACAATAAATTTAAAACAAAGACAAAGGCAACATTATCATACTATGGAAATTGGAATTGTACAGAATTGACTTGGATATACACAAACAAAAATAGGAGCAACTTTAGTATTTGTCAGCTACCCTATACACCATTTGGAAAAGGAGCATTTTAATCTTAAAAAAAAAATAAAAGCACTAAACAGTGAACTTACGCAAAATTCTACTGGCGCAGAACGCAACGGCTGACCAATACTAAAGTTTAACCCAAAAACACAAAGAAAAACACACACACACACACACACACGAATATACAAATACACATCCACAAACAAATATGCATACACGTACGAATAGACATACATAAACATATATATAAATATATACATATATATATATTTATATATATATATATATATATATATATATATATATATATATATATATATATATATATATATATATATATATATGTATATATATATATATATATATATATATATATATATATATATATATATGTATATATATATATATATATATATATATATATATATATATATATATATATATATATATATATATATATATATATATATATATATATATATATATATATATATATATATATATATATATATATATATATATATATATATATATATGTATATATATATGTATATATATATATATATATATATATATATATATACATATATATATATATGTATATATATATATATATATATATATATATATATATATATATATATATATATATATATATATATATATATATATATACATATATATATGTATATATCTATATATATATATATATCTATATATATATATATATATATATATATATATATATATATATATATATATATATATATATATATATATAAATATATATATATATATATATATATATATATATATATCACATGTCGTACGCGGAAACTTAATCCTAAAGAAATGTGTAGAATTTTTTCTTACTTTGATCCGTTTCCTCAGTTATAATTTTCAGTAAATTCAGGGATGCTTTGTCTTTAATTTCGTTTGCAAATATAGGCAGAATTTTCATCGTGAATGTATCAAAATTAGATAATAGCATTTTTAATTTATAAGGAAATAAAAATTCGAAGTCTATTTCAATCTGTAATTAAATAATTCAAATAGGTTTTTGCAATGTGATTTCATCTCATGATCTTACCAGCTGGTATCCAGTCTCATCATTTATTCTTGGCCAGGATAATACCAGTTCTTGGAAACTCATCGAATTTTCTATATTTTGAAAGGCAGATAATCTTAATGAGGCTGTTTTTTCCAGTTTTCACAAACTGTGTCCCACGGTGAAATATTACTATAAAGCCATATCTTTATATCTTCCTGGTCATCTACAAATAAACTTTTGTAAATAATATATAAATTATTTTACATTTGGGGCATTACTTACCATTATCTGAAGTAAAGCATGAACTACTAGTAATTATAGAATTTGTTGCAGTGTTTTTTATGTTGCTAGTTAGGCCGAAACCACTTATGTTACTCCATTTCGAACATAATTTTCCAGTTGGATTTTTTTTTCCAGGTTGACGTGGCAAAAAGTAAGTTGTCTTAGAAAATTGAACATTAGAATAATTGTTAATACCGAAAATATGCAAAATATGTACATAATTAGACAATTCAATTCTTACCGATTTTTCACTGTGGAAATATTTTTCGATCGCAATAGCCCATTTCTCCATATCAAAATAAGACATTTTTTTATTATTTGTTGTATAGTAGTCTACTAGGCAATTAGTCAAAAGCTTTTGATGCTTATGATCCAGCTTTTTGTTTTGTACATAGTGAGATATGATATTTTGGCCATTAATACTAGTTTGTAAAACTAATTTTATGTCGTCGCTGGTTGGTTCGTTCAATGGCATAGGCAGTATTCCAACTGATAATAATGGACTATGCCGAGAATCACGATCACTACACACAGCGCTGCTGATGGTTTCAAGCCAATTCAATATTTTTTGCACTGGTTCACTTTGTAGGTCATTTAATGAATTTACTGGAATGTTCTATAATATCAAAACGATAGTAAGAATTAATGCTGAATATGACCAATCTGTTTTATTTTATAATCTAATATTTTACTTACTCGTTCTTTTTTATATTCCCCTAATTTTTGTTTAATTATGGATCGTTGCCCGAAAAAACTTTTGTCCAAATTATTAAATATTTCGTTAACATCCTCATTCGACATAGATTCTATACAAGCTATAGAATTAAAACCATATTCTTTCAACACAGCACAAGTTTCGTCTTTTAAACCCCATGACTTAAAAATTGTCTGGGCTTCACTAATTTCATCCGAATCAAAATGAACTGATGTCACTAAACAAAAATTACCTTCTAAAACTTCAACCACATTATCCTCCACAATTGTAATTTTATTAGCACTATTTAGATTAACACTTTCCATTTCAAAATTATTGTCCGAATTTTCCATTTTAATGAAATTTTAGAAGAAAAATAAGCGCAATATGAACTATTGCATCAGAACAAATGAAATGAGGTTGTCGTTCGATCGAAATAACGGAAATTATCATACAATTATACTTAACTCTTTTTGTCATGAAAGAGACAAACCTGAGTTTAACTATATAACACGTTAAATTTACGGGTTTACTTGTAAATGTTGATATTTCTTCTCAGCTGATCCTAAATATTTTCTCTATTAAGAGTAGCATCTCTATTTTCTACTCTGTCAGTTTTACGTGAATTATCACTTTCAATTAAGAGGATGAAATATTAAAAATTAATAGGAATTCACATTATTTACCGAATATTAATGTGAAATCTCTATATTTCGGTTTACGTGACGATCTTTTTAAAATAACGTGAATTTTTTTTCTGTGTGTTGAAAATAGAAACTAATTTGAAAACAAAATATTTCGACTATACGTATGTAATATACTATTATCGTGTTTTTGTATTGTTCTTCAGATACGGTTTATAGGTTAAGCTCGGTGTCCATTGTAGCTATGGCGAAAAAATTAGACATACTAAAAAGAGAAACAAATTGAAAAAGACACTTAATAGTGAAAGAGCTACAAGTTGTTATTCCGAATTATAAACTAGTTAATAAAACAATTGGAACGTTACTCACCACCTAATCATTTTAACGTTATTCAGTTTTTTTTTTGCGCTGGGGTCTACTCCGTAAAATGACTAGCGAATTTTATTTTTCGGTTTAGACGTCCAATTAACGGAATGCTAAGTATTAAACGAATATTGGAAATTAAACGTCCCAATTTTTATGTCGAAATGTAATTTTATTTCTACGAAGTACTGTTTTTAGTTTAACTACGACCCTGGAGGGTCCACCTTCGCCTATATATTTTTTATTTGTGGTGCAATGGACACCCGACACTTTAGATTCACTTTATAAAATTAATTTAATTTTTTTTTATAACATACATATTTTAATTATTATTCTGGCAAGATCACTTTAATTGATTATTCTGGCAAGATTACCTTTATTTATTAGTCTGGCAAGATCACTTTTATTTATTATTCTGGCAAGATCGCCATGTAATGTTTTGTTTCTATCGTTTTTAACTTGTTTTCCTTACAAAAATATAATTTAATAATATTTTATGAAATTTCGGCGATTGCATATATATTCGTAATGCAAAGTGCCGTAATGCATCGTTCTAATTAAACGTGATGTAGAAATTTCGCGATAAGTGTGTGGCACTACACTGCATAGAATTACATTTGTTTGTCTTTAACACAATAGTAACATGGTAAAAGACTTGCGTTGTTTTGTCATGAAAATAATATTAATAGAAAGGAAGAAACAATTTAAAAAAAAAAATGTTTGTTGTGGAAATGGTGACAATAACAATGATGATGATAATGTTTATGTTGATTACAAAACATGAGCAAAATTAAGTTCTTCTTTATTAAAAGTTATTTGTGCTTTTCTTCTGTATATGTATTTTATGTTATAATATAAGTGCAAAGCTTTTTATTTTGCTTAAAAAGCGTAAATGGTAAAAATTAAAGAAAAAAAATTTCTGTCATCAAATATAATATTATCTCGAAGATACCCTAATCCAGAAGAATGAAGACGTTTGTACTATGGAAAATGGTTTTTGCTCATTATATTTTTCTTTAAATTAGTTTTTTTTAAACATTTATGGCATAAGTATATTTCACACCTACAATTTACATCCATAAATCGCTTATGCTTTAAGTGTAAAAATAAGTCTATACTCTTAAGGCAATCGAATTATACATAATATTCGATTGCTTTAAGTTTGATTCATCCACTTCATTGTATATTATTATTTAAATATCATCGCTACGAAATATTTATATTGCCATCCCGAAAATATACTAATAAGTTAAAATTAGTTTTAATTATATAAATTAAATATGAAAATTATATAAAAATGTTAAAATTAAATTCTGTTATGCTTTATACCGTAATGTGTAAAAATGTATAATTTAAATGTTAACTTTAAATTTAATTTATTTCCAAATTAAAAGACTTATGATGCGTTTACTATATTGATTAAGGGATTTTATAAAGGATTTGTGTAAACAGTATGAATATGATGCCGCTTATCTACAAAATACCGAATTTCGTTTTTTTGAAATCAGGTTATATATAAAGGTGTATGTACATTATAGAAAACCCTATATCAATTAGTCTCAAATTTACAAATTATAAATTCCATCATATTCTGGCATAGACCCAAAATAATTTTAAATATATTAAAATGATTTTAATTTTTATGTAATTAATTTAAAACACAAAATTAAATTTTTTAAAAAATAATAGTACAAACCATAATAAGAATAAAACAGCATAAACACAGAAACATGTACAAACTGAAATGTAAAACTAATAACTATATAGAAAATAAACCTTACATTTAAAATACATATATTATTTGTTTTCCAAGGAATTTTACAAAATAAAATACTGAAAATTTATCGTTATAAATTTTTTGGAAATTTTCCAAATTTTAAAATATGGATATAATGTTTTCTTTCTTGAATTCAATAAACCTATAAATTAACCAAACTAAATTTGAGGTATGACACTTAGTTTAGTACAGGAAGAAAACTTTATATTTTTTAATTATGCATCGTATAAGGATATACGATATATATTTTTCTTAAATCAACATGAATTTATTGTAAAAATATGTATCGAGAAATTTTTACTAAAATAATTATTAGTTATATATCCAGTGGAAATAATCTATGTATAGCAATAGATATAAGTCCTAAGACAATAACATTTAACCAATTTAATTTTGTGGAAAGATGTGACAAATGAACTTATAGGTGTTTATTATGTTTTTTATAGTTATTGGAAAAAATCTTAATTTTTTTTGGTTGTAATATTTAATGATAACCAAATTGTAGACGAAAATTTTTAAATTATTAATCTTTAATAATTATTAATGACATATGTGAAAATTTTAATAAATGTACACACAACTATTTAATTATTTATTAATTAAATGTACACAAAAATTTAATTAATAATAAATAATAATCTAATCTAATCATACTCGTAAATCTATTATATTGAATTTATTAAAACAATTAAAAATAAACTCGCAATAAAATTAAATATGTAGCAGAAACAATCTTAACTAAATCTAGATATGTAGTAAGTAATACAATTTAACAGAAAATAATAGTAATTGAGATAAGCTTATCATATAAAATACTCGGAATAATTTAAATCTTAAAAGAAATTATAATTAAAATTTTATTTTTTATTTACGAATTTATTTGTTTATTTAGATATTTTGAATTTTAACTGTTATTTAATAATAATATATTTTGTATATTTGTACATATTTAAATTAATAGAAGCTGTTAATTTATTTTAACCATTAATCACTCGTTACATAAGAAACTCAAACGAAACTTTAACAATCGTAAATTACTAAAATATAACTTTATTTAAAAAGAAAATATTGAATTAAATATGAATTTAAACTAAATTTGTCTTAACTATCATTTTAGTATTGTTGTTGATCTCAAAGCCTAGACTATGTTAATTATCTTAATTTTTTAACTTATTCTATAATTTTCTTATTATAATGTTCATGACTTAATTGCGTAATCGTAAAATCATCTCAGAAAAATAAACAATTATTGTGGAAACTGAGAAAAACAACATATATATATATATATATATATATATATATATATATATATATATATATATATATATATATATATATATATATATATATATTTGCGTTGTTTTTCTCAGTATATATATATATATATATATATATATATATATATATATATATATATATATATATATATATATATATATATATATATATATATGCTACATACATATCAGAAAATAAGATCTTAATTTAATCTGCTTTAGAAACTATCACACAACAATAAAAACAACGAATAATGGTAATAATACTCGCATTATCATCATTAAATAAGATAAAAGATAACAATAAAATAATAAAAATTCAAATGAGTTTTTTTTCTTGTTTTCCTAAATTTTTCTATGCGAACAATTTATTTTCTTAGTTAATTTTTATTTTGATATTGCAAAATAAGATTATATGTGTTTGTAAAATATGTTAAATAGAAAAGAAACAAACATGTATTTCGTATAGTTTAGAAAAAATACATAAATTTACAAGTATACATTAGAACATCTAACTGATAAGTGAATTGTAAGTATATAAGATTAAATGTTCTCAAATTTTATATATAAAAAAATATACATAGTTTTGATGATTTTAAAAAAAATAAAATAATATATATTAAATTATTAACAAAACCGAGTGAGAGAAATTTGATCATAACATAGAATAAAGCCGATCTCTCACATCATAAAAAAAATCTCCTCCATATAATCCACACGAGTTAAGATATTTTTATCTTTTAATCAAAACCAATCCAGAAACGTACCATGCTCGCCTTACAAATAAACAAACTTTCAATTGTTTTCCTATGTCCCCAATCTTCAAGGCATGAATCAAAATTGACGAAAGAAAGCATAATCTTCGATTGTTTTTAAATTTTATAATCCAAAAATTCGATTAAAACGTAGGGGAAGAGGTGGCAGTTTGTTTACGAGCGTTGTTAAGACTTCATAGAATAAATTTGATTTGATTTTGATATTTTTGTTGTTTTTGTGTTAATATTATTGTTACAGAAATATAGGTATTAAGATTAGATACATTTTTGTACATCAAAGCAATTGTAAAGTTGTTTACATCACATTATTATAAGCTAAAAGAGTAAAGTACATTACTTTTCACAAGAAAAATTATTTTAGAGAGGCTTGCCGCACTAAAATTCAATACATGATTTTTTTTTAAAATTATATCCATCTTAACTAATAGTAATATATTTCTTTCAAACCATCAATACAGTTGTCTAAGGTAATTTAAATAAATTATGCTGAAATACAAATTTATGAGTATATAATTTTAATTTACAAAATTATGTTTCACACTAATGTGGTGGGTTGAATAGGCGTTTCTACGTATTACTTATAGTATTAAATTCGATTATTAAATTTCCAAGATGTTACTTTTCAAAAGAATTCATTTTTTTGTTATTGATTTTCATTTTACTTATCGTTATGGCGAAAATCTTGTAAAATCATAATAAACCTCTTCATTTCAAGTTGCAACACTTAAACATAAAAATTGTATACCAAGCAACTATACTATTCATATCTGTTTATATTTTTCCATCATATTAGAAAAATAAAATTAATTACATAAGAGTACGAGTTACGAGTAATATTAAGCAAAAGATTTTGTGTTGGTTGATTTTTTCGCTGCCGTTTTTTTATAATCATATAAACGTAATAAAAATTAAATGTAAACACTTACATTTGAATTCAATCAAAATTACAAATTTTTAGTCAGATGAACATTTTAATTAGGTAATGCATCAAATATTTTTTTATAAATCTAGGGGATTGTTATCGTAAACTTACAAAGCCTTTCTGTGAAATAGAGGGGAAAGAGACCAGTAATATCTATTTTTGACTTTCTGAGTTTCTTTATGTCACGAAGTATGTCTATTTCAAGGTCAGATAGATTTGTTTTTATAAATATAGAAATAAAAAAGTGTAAAGGATTTTTTGTATGAGATTTGTAATAAATAATGTTGCTATGTGTAAGATTATGTGCTTCACCTCCGCTATCGTCTATAGCCACGGGATTACGATTATTTTCTTAATGTCAATTTCATCGATAGAGATACTAATATATATATATATATATATATATTTATATATATATATATATATATATATATATATATATATATACATATATATATATATATATATATATATATATATATATATATATATATATATATATATATATATATATATATATATATTGTTTTTGTTTTATTTAAGCATAAATATTTACATATATAAACATGTATCGATAATAATATAATATATTAATATACATTAATTATATTATCCGTACATTTATTTGTTTTACTTTTCACTTTGTCAGTTTTCTTTTTCCTTTTGTTTTTACAAAAATACCGTTTTATTTTGTTGTTTTCACTTTACTTTAATGTTAGGTAATAATTTTGGGGTGGTTATTAAATAAACGGGTTTGTTTGGTTATTTTGGTATTTTATGAATTTTCGTTTTGTTGCCTTTTTAAAATAAACGAAAAAATTACAAATATTTCTGATAATAAAGGTTTGTTGAAAGGAGTTCCATAAGTACCATACTAAATTTCCATCACCAACAAAAACATGACAAGGTAGAATGTACAATAAATGTCGACACAAGAAAATTTTGTTAATTTTTTCTTTTGTTTTGTGGCACTAACAGTAGGAAATGAAAAATCATAATCATAATTCATTCTCTCATCATAATAATATTAAATCAACCATCAAGTATAGAAAATTATATTTTCTCACGCATTTTCAAAAAAAAAGAACAAAAACAAGTAACCAAATATTTTTCGAGAAATAAAATATAAAGAAATAACTAACGGTTGGAATGAAAATAATTTTTCACTTGTAATATTCTCTATGGAAATGACATCATTCATTTTAGCATAGAACATTAACGGAATGAAGGTTTCAATTTAAAATAAGTAATTAGATATTTTTTGCTAAACGAATTTCATAAAAAGAGAAAATTTCGGAAAGTTTTAAAAATGAAAATTTAAAAATATAAAATCAATTACCAACTCATTTTTGGCAAACATGAATAAACAATACTATGTGAGTTTGTGGTGTATCATATACGACAAAAATCAATAAACAACATTTCCATTTGATTTCAATAAATAGATAACATTAAAAAATAAATTAAATAGCATAAATAAATAAAATTATGAATTAACTACAAATAAAAAGAAGTATTTGTAACTAATCGTAGCGGTTGTTTATAAATTATTTTCAATTTGACATGTTTTGCTTCAAAACTATAGTTATCAGAATGTATTTATAAGAGTAATTAAATCATCATCCATTTTAATACGAATATAAAAAATATATGTCTGTTTCAAAAAACTGTGAACTTTTCTCATAATGTACGGGGGAAAAACATTGTGTGGAAATTAATTATGAAATTGGTTATAATGATAAAGGTGAATATATAGGGGTTAATATATATTTTAAGAAAATTTTTCTTGAACAAAAGATAATTATATGAATTTATGTATATCATTTTTTATTTTATTTGTTATTAATTATCTGGGAAACATAAATATAATATAATATATATATATATATATATATATATATATATATATATATATATATATATATATATATATATATATATATATATATATATATATATATATACATTTATATATATAAATATATATATATATATATATATATATATATATATATATATATATATATACATTTATATATATAAATATATATATATATATATATATATATATATATATATATATATATATATATATATATATATATATATATATATATATATACATATATATATATATATATATATATATATATATATATATATATATATATATATATACATTATATATATATATATATATATATATATATATATATATATATATATATATATATATATTATGTATGTATATGTACAAAATGATATGACTTAAAATAGCACTATAAGTAGATTCTTATGTTAAAAAATCTAAGCATTAAAACAAATTGTATTAAAAAGTTAACTTCAACGCCAAGCTAGTTTTTTAAAACACCATACCATTCTTATTTAGAATGATAGTACATGAAGAGAAAAAATAGCGTTATATGTACGTATATACATATGTATGTATATGAACTATTTCGAAAATTATTCTTGAGTGTACATATATATGTTTCCTTTTGATTCATTATATACATATATACAAACAACAAAATTGAACATTTTCCTTTATGTTACAAACAAAATTGAACATTTTCTTTTATGATAACATATTATTTATAAAATTACACATAAGTAACGATGTACATATACAGGTAAGTGTTTAATTAGATTAACTATGGTTAAATATAGAGGAAACCGCTGAGTGAATCATTCATAACTAACGACTAGTGACATTTAAATGCGCATAAGTTTAAATTTAACATTATTTTTACACTGTCGGTCATAAACATGGAAAAGTGGGGTGGCTCAATGAAATAATATTGTTACATATTTATTATTTACACATTACTGTATAGTATTAAGAAAAAGAAAAATAATTTTCATAAATTTTATAATGAAACTTTTTAATGTGACTAATATTAAATATATAAACAAACAAATTTAATATCTTTAAGTAACAATAATATACAACCAGTTATTCCATTGGTAACATCATATCATATAATTGATGTTGATTAAGTGCAACAAAGTATCGGATGCTAGTTATTTGATATAAATTTAACTAGCTATGTAAAGCTTGAAACATTTTAAATATATACATACATATTATGTAGATATAATGTAACTTGTAAGGCGTTAAACAAATTTCTTGTTCAGTTGTGCATTCCACTGCTGTTGAACATGTCGTAAACATTTAACATTTATATAACTATTATATTGGTAAGGATCGTAGTCGATTAATAGAATTGTAAATATTGTCAATACCACAAGAATAGTTGAAATATATACAATATTGTAGTACATATGTCTGTTTATCCTTTCAATAGCATTACCAATACTAAAATATTGATCATCTGAAAGACCCATAGCGAAATCACATCGAAAATTAGAAAAATTAAGTTCGACGATTTATTTATTGTCAGAAAAAGTTCACTGTTTCATACATTTCATACCTGCAACGGCCAAAATATTGTGACGATTATGCCTAACGTTATACACAATCACATCAGTATCGCCGTTAGTCTAGTGTTTACAGTCGAATCTACAGAACATGGTTCGATGGTTCGTTCCTCGAATAAGACTAAATTAACTTAGTAGTTTTTATGATGGATATTTATTTGAACGGGCGACCGAGGTTGAGGCAATGTGTTGCAAAGACAGAATTCCATTATTCAGTAAAATGCAACAATGTGCGAGAATCAAGGTGTGAACAAAAACCATAGACGCGGCGAGAGAGGGAGAGAGAGAGAGAGAGAGAGTGAGGATGCAATATAGAATGTGCGAATAGCAATGGTTACTCTGTAATAAGTACACGCAAACTTATGGACAAATTTCATGCAACTAAGCAATATGGAAAGTATGAGAGTTGCATTGAAAGGGTGTTTATAAACGCAACTAAGTTGGAGATAAGATCAGTTTATTAGGTTCAACCAGTGCTCAACAAGTGTTGAGGTAAAGTGAATTAGTGAACTTGTGAAATTGTAAAGAGCCAAAAGTGCTAAAGTATTGTAATTTATTCTCGAATAAATCGTACAGTGCTAATATAATTGAGTGTTTTATTGCAAAATCCATTACGAATCTTGAGAAGGTCCCGAAATTCATAAAAATATTTTCAAAAAAATACATTGTAATAAAAACGTGCTAAAAATATAATCTTTATTTTAACTAGGTGATCCCGAATTGTATATGATACCCTTAAGTCTGAAGTAATATAATGTTAACTAAGACAGTCTTCAGTTTTTCAGCTTTAGGGTAAAGCACTGAAAAATAAGTCAATCGAAGTTGAGGACAAATATATAATTATGCACAATTAAAAAAAACATATTTTAAAATAGTCGTTACAGCTATTACAATATTTTTTTTTGTAGCTTTAAGTTAATTTGAATTTGTTTTTAAGAAAGATATTTGCTTTAATGTAATATTTCATCGGTAACACATTAGTTGCAAATGTCGCGCAAAAGTACATGCACCCTTTACCTGATTGAAATATAAAATTTTAATGGAATTCATATACTCAAATTTTCTGTACATTACATATGCAAATGATAAAAGTAAACCAATCCTATAATGAAATAAAAAAATTAATAAAACGTTTTCCACTGGAAGCTTATACGGTATTTACAAAAAATAAAAATAAATTTAATTAAAAATGAAAAATTGCATGAAATCTTTAATTTTAATTTTTAATGAGTTAAAGCTAAAAAAATTCCTCCTATTTGCGAATTTTTTCTCGTTATCCTTTACTGATGATTTTACTTTTCATGAATTTATTGTTTTTGTTTTACTTAAACCTTTAGAAGAAGAAGGGTATTTCCACTTTTCCGTAACACTTATTTTTACTTCATTATTTTTACACTTATTTTTGCGTAATATTTAACGGAATACAAATAAAATAAAAATATATCATTAATTGTAAGAAAAAGTTTTTTCGAATATTATAACTAACTCTACCTATGCCGTCCTCCTGATAACTAATCGAAAAGAAATTTTGGAACAAGACTTCATTGCCGTATCGGCTCCTATAATATAATTAAAGTATTCATTTGCAGAACGAAATTTTTCTGGAAAGATAGAAAATTTAATAGCTTTTTGTGGAAAAGGCGACCTCTGAAATACTGCAAAAAAATGTGTTACTGCTTAAATTGGTTCCAATCACGTATAGAATTATTTAACATGAGAAGGAACATTTTTCATAAGAAAAATCAACAAAACTTAATCTAATATTATTTAAATAAATTATGATGTGTTTGACATGAGTATTACCTAATCTTACATAAAAAAACTTTATACACAGACGTACAAGAAAATTGAGGGTAACACAACTTATAGCTGTTTGTACTAGAGACCTGAAATATCCAAAATAACTGAAAATATACAAAAACGGTCAACGGACCGATCTAAAATTCATAATATTATGTCTGTATCCCTCTTGTTAATTTCACATTATTTAAACATACTCCATTATTTTGTATAATATGTTTTAATTGCCATAAAACAAAATAATAATATTTCAGTACACCTTAGAACTAATTTAATAAAATTCATAAACTAAATGATATTTTCACCCCAAATATCTAAACTGAAGTATAGTATACAAACTTGATTTACCAGATGTTTAAATAAAAATCGTATACATCTAAGTTACAGTGGGTGTTAGCTAATAATATTTAATCTTTCCTCTATTAAATTAACACGCAAAAACAAAGTTAATCAATTAATAGAAAATTTTTAGACAAAAAATCGCGATGAGTAAAATAAAGCCATTAAAAATCAATTGAAATATGATAAATATATAGAATTCAAGTAATTATTCTTCACCCGTACCTGTATTTTAACCTATCTGATCGGGCATTAAAAGTAATAGAGATAAACATTACATTTTGTTAAACCTATAGCATACTGTTGACTGGATTAAATTGAAATCATAAAAAATATAAAATTTGACTAAAGAAAACGAAAGGAAAAATGAAACTAATTAATTAATTAATTAATTTTTTCAAAACAGCAAAATATAAAAGAATATTGAACTGTTTCAGTACCACCTTTTAAACTAATTAACGTAAAACTTTTTAATAAATTAAAATATATATAGACATATTTATATAAATATATATACATATACATGTATAAATATATATATATATATATATATATATATATATATATATATACATATATATATATATATATATATATATATATATATATATATATATATATATATATATATATATATATATATATATATATATAAATATATAAATATATCTATATATATATATATATATATATATATATATATATATATATATATATATATATATATATATATATGTATATATATATATATATATATATATATATATATATATATATATATATATATGTATATATATATATATATATATATATATATATATATATATATACACATACATATGAGATTTGTGTATTCCGGTTCAGTGGAATAAGAAAATAAATTTCACTTATGCGGAATAAACACATTTGTTTTAGTAACATGCAAAATAATTAAAAATAGAAAAAATTAATAATAATACTCGTATATTAGTTTAAATAATATAATAGTTTTATATTTTAATTTGCAGAATTAGTAAGTTAAAATTAAACATTGATATGTCAAGACTCGGGGTTAAGTAATTTAGTTTTTTTGGAATAAACCAAAGCATATAGGTAAAAAATCGATGCGCATATTTATGGTGCGAGAACTTCAAATACAAAGAAAATATTGTTAAAATATTTTGTTATAAAGTATAAACAATATAAAAAATAAAACAGTTTTAAAGGCCATTACTGGCCCCTTACTGAGTCAACCATCTGACTACAACGGGTTCGATCCTGAGCATGGTCTTCATACTGTCTAAGACAATCTGAAGAGGCCAGGTCGTGCTCTACATCGTGAAGCCATCGTCGCCTGCAACGACCTCTGCGCCTACCATATGTTGGCTCTCCTTTCAGAGATCGCTGCACAATTCGTTCCGGATCAGCACGCAGAACGTGACCGAGCCAGCGTACTCGCTGAGATCTTACTTCATGTACAATATCGGGAATCTTCATCAGATCTCTGATCTCGAAATTGTACAGAGCTCGGTATGTATCATCTATTTCGCGTTTTGGGCCGTAAATCACACGCATGACTCTTCTCTCAAATGTAAAGAGCCATCTCTCGTATTTATCTGTCAGCGCCCAACTTTCACATCCAAACATAACAACGGGCCTGATCAAAGCTTTGTAAAGCTTCAGCTTCACGGCACTTGATAAGTGTTTAGATTTTAGCAGTGGCCTTAGAGGGTACAATGAACGACTGCCAGCCGCACTTTAATATCCTCACCCACACTGTTATCGTGAGTGATAAGAGAACCCAAATATTTGAACCTCCTCACTCCCTCAAACGTGTGGTGGCCACTACTAAAATCTGGTGTGCCATTGTCCCTAAAACCAGAGATCAGGTATTTCGTTTTGGACTCATTGATCTGTAGTCCAAATGAACCTGAAAACTCTACAAGCGGATCAAGTATTTCTTTCACTCCGTTGCTATTCAGTTCAATCACGCATATGTCATCTGCATATGCAAGCACCTGATTGGACTGGCGATATAAGATGTTGCGCTGATGTGTTTCAGTTTTACGAAAGATGTACTCCAACATGAGATTAAAGAGCCTCTCCCTGCCGAACACCCGCGTTAACTGCGAAAATTGTCGATAGCCTGTAATAAATTATAAACTTTTAAATAATCATTACTTATACACAGAACAAAATGTTAAACAAAAAAATTAGGTTGGCTTACTTAATTCAAAGATTGTAAAGACTATCCAACTCGAAGCAGATATATATTATGTATGTACGAGCATATTGTATAATATGTAAGATGAATTTTCGTCAAGCTCTCAACACAAAATTAGAATAAGTATTTATGAGGAGGTTCACTTTAAAAATACAAAAATGTGTATGTATACTAAAGTAACACAACATACAAATAATACATTTATGTTGTCTGTCTTATTACAGTTGGCAAAATTCTTAAAAGGATTAACAGAAAAGTTTTCCTTTTCGGATTTAATTAATTTTTGTTGTTGTAGAGTTCTTTTTTATTATTTTAAAATTCAAAGTAAATATTCTAAACTGATTTTAATTTTAAGAGTAAATATATCAATTATAAAAAAGGAAAATTAAAAAAAAAATTTAAATTATGTAAACATTAGAATTTTTCAAAAAGGATTTAATATAAAAAAAATGTACAGATTTAATTTAATTTTTTTTTCTTGTGAGATTTTTGTGCTGAGAGTTCCCAATAATATAATAACCAAAATATACTATGCAAATTCTTGAATTATGGTGGGAGAGTCGGTTTTATAAATATTAAAATATTTGTTGAATAAACTTAATACGTGATGTATTAAATAATTAGTTACGTCAATTTTATCTTTTCTCACGTATTATGATTTCTGGAATTGGGTTAAGATATATTTTTTACTGTAATTTAATCGATTATACCTATATATATCGATTACCTCAAAAAACCGCGTATTTTCAATTCTCTCAATCTCGTTCTATTTATTCTACGATTCGCCGGAACTAAGTCGATATACAAATTGTTTCAATTCCTTTAACATTTTAATATGAGTGTCTTAATCGGTGACTCCTGGCTTTAGTGTACCAATAGTCCAATTGAGGTTAAGACAAATATAATATATTTTATAACATATATACATCTACATAAATATGTAACTTTGTAACTTAATTTAAAATTTTTAATAATGAATTATATAATTTAAGATAACAAAAAAGTTTCAATCAATTAACATTCAATGTTGTCTCTATAAAAGTTGTACTACTCTACAGGAACCATTTAACGCCCGTGAAAATTTTAAATAGAATTGTACAGAAAGCTTTCCAATAAATATACGCTGAATTTTTATTATATTACAACAATCTTTTCTCGTGATATACATTTAATTTTTCCCATTAATAACGAAGTTGTTAATGGGTAAGTATGTATAGTCAAGAAATTTTGTTTGTTCGATATTTTCTTATTCCTCGGAAAATTATGTCGAAAGTGGAAATATTCTGAACTAATTTGGCATGAATAAAGATAAAGGTAAAACCGATTGACTGAAAAAACGGCTTCCATTAATTTTCATTATAGGCATGAGACATGAGAAAATCCATCTTCTATAATTGATTCAAAATTTCATTGAGGCGCAAATTCTGTTTTCCTATAGCTCATACGTCAAGTTAAAATCATTAAATGTAAAATTAAAATTCTCTTATATATACATTAGCAAATAATATGGTCAATAATTTCAAAATATTTTTGTATTCGATGAAATTTTGTTTAAAAAAAACACAAACTTTGTACAAGAAGCTAGCGGGCTATAGTAAGGTGTCTTTCTTACAAATCTTGGCTATCACATTGGTCGGAGAGTAATAGTTGCAGCCATCATAAAATATTTTAATTTCAATCACTGACAAATCTGCATTTTGTTTAGAAAATTTATATGTTCAACAACCTAAAGTTCTTAAGGATCGAAATCCGTAGAACTAACTATTTTTCAACTGATTTTTTACCGCATTATAATAAATCGAATAGTTGTCAAAATTTTAGAAACAATTTCAAATTTATTTTTAATTTTTAAAAATCCGAGTAATTGATTAATTTTGTATACGAAATTTTACATGATTTTACTACAAATTTTACTAATGTATTTGAGGGGTAGTTTTCAAAATTTTAAAATTCCGTATAATAGATTAAAAATTAATAACTCGGTTAACTCCAAACTACGATATCGATAAGGAATTGTTAGTTTAAAAATTCGATAAACTATAATGATATTTGACGTTTAAAATAGGAAAATTTAATAAAATACTTGGAAATGTCCAGACTTTTAGAAAGTTAAATTTCGATAAAACCGAATTTTTTTAAATTTCGAAAATTTAAATTTAAATTTTTTAAAGTTGTATTCAAATGACCAAAACCAGTAGAAAATTAGAATGTAATTTACATTCATAGTTTCTAAAGCACAAAAAGTTTCAAAAGTAAAAGTTTATAATTTTCAAAATTCAATACTCCAAATTGAAATTTTAAATTTAGATGTGTACATTTTATCAATTTTAAAAAATTAAAAAGTTTTAATATTGGGTTATTCTTAACTTTTCATCTGTAAAACAATACCAATTCAAAGTATTTGATGTCGAATTTGAATTGATAGAGTCTGTAAAATGTATATAACTTATAGATGTTACGAATTTTGCATAAAAGAAGCATATTTTAAAATTTGGTTATTTAAAAACAAACAGTGTGTTTAAAATTTTTTGAACTGAATATGAAAATTGAGATCAGTTGTGAAATTTTGGGAATTTCGCTTCGAATTTTATAAAGTTATACATTTTTTTTTTACAAAAAAAAAGATCTATTTTAATTTTACAAGGCAAAACAAATTTAAGACAATCATTATTTACATACATCAGGGGAAAATAATAGTTTCAAAAATGTATTTAATAATAAACTTTATTACTAATGAATCATTACAATACAAAGTATGTAATTAAAAGAACTATACGCGCTCCAAATTTCATAACATCCTTAATCATTTGGACGTATATGCCAATATAAACGTGATATCATGCGAGTATATGTACTTGGATGTATGTATATTTCACATCCTGAGCGAAAAGTACCAGCCGAGGAATAGAATAGATCGAATTTTTCAATATATACATGAATAAAAAGTTGGTTTTCTAATTTTTCACGGTGGTAAAAAAAATGCTTAAAATAGGATGAGTGTGCATCGATCTTTTTCCAACGGTGGAAACTAAATTAAACATTTCGTAAAATATGTTTTAATATCATTTGAATTATAGTATACTGTATATATAGCACATATATGTATACCCAAAAAGAAATGGAGTGGATGTTCTCTAAATTTGAAGCTACAAAAAATTTATCGACAATTGATTACGTTCGTTCTTGCAAATAAAATACTTTTTATTTATACTTTTATGTTTAAAGAGCTTTCTGTAAAAGCTCATAAAAATTTAAATGTGCTATAATATTTATAGTATATATATATATATATATATATATATATATATATATATATATATATATATATATATATATATATATATATATATATATATATATATATATATATATATATATATATATATATATATATATATATATATATATATATATATATATATATATATATATATATATATATATATATATATATATATATATATATATATATATATATATATATATATATATATGTATTCACGTATTATACATATGTATATGAATATATTTTTGTTTTAATTTTACCTAATGAAACATTAAATGTGAGGGTTAAAATTGTAGGAGGTTACCCTATTTACTTTTAATTATTTTTTAACTTCACAAGGGCCCATTTTTTCGAAAAATAAAATTGAATTAAATGAATTTGATTTAAATCTTACATTCGTGAAATAAGGTTATTTTCCACTTAACCATACAATATTCATATTAAATAATTACTATTAAATTAACATAAACATTTAATTCAAATAAAACATAATTTTTCTTTGCTAAATTTTCATTCAAAATGTATGACGTACGAAAAAGTCACCTGTGTACGCTACATACCAAATCTCGGGTAAATCATTTACCCCGCAGTAAAAGTCGAATTTTAGAATTTGTGTTGTAAAGTAATGAAATATGTAGATACGTGTTTTAGTACACATATTAATAATTTATACTCGCTCAATTCATTTATCAATACAAAAAATGAATAATCTAAACATCAAATATTTGTGTATTCACTTTACCCGATTTTTTAAACTAAATAAAAATATCATTTAACAGGTGTTTAATCATGCTTGAATTGAATAAATCAAAATTTGTTTTACATGTTATATATATATATATATATGTATATATATATATATATATATATATATATATATATATATATATATATATATATATATATATATATATATATATATATATATATATATATATATATATATATATATATATATATATATATATATATATATATATATATATATATATATATATATATATATATATATATATATATATACATATATATATATATATATATATATGTATGTATATGTTAAGTACATATATTTAAATTAGAGGTTCACTAGCGCGTACATTTAGCTCAATGCAATACTACTTAAGGCTTCTTCTTTGAATTAAAATTAAGATTAAGATTTACAAACAAGAACCTTCCCCAATATTGACTGTGAAAATTTGTAATTTACACGATATATCGAATTTAGAGGGTTCTGTTTATGTTAAATTTACAATTTTATGTTAAATAGTAAATTGAAATCCTGCTCAATAAACTATGCATAGACAAATACATTTTTTTTGCTTCTGGCCGAAAACCTCACACCACTGCTGTATTTAGTTACCTAAACTATTAATATTGCAGATAAATCTACATACTACATAGGTATATCGTATATGTTAATTCATAATATGTACATACATATATTATGTCCACAATAACGTTGGCTTAGTTTCTATACGTGATATGATAAATTACTTCTGTTGAAAAGACCAGCACTGTGACACCATAATATACCAACAGAAAACAAAGCAATAAAAACGTTGAAAACGTTATGCTTATTTGAATAAATTGTCTTCTGCAAAAGATTATTTTCGTATATGTATATATATATTTTCTTATTAAATTCTAATTTTAATTTTATTTATATTTCTTCTAAAGACTCTGACGAGACAGTTCTTGAGAAAAATATAAGAAAAGAAATTTAAAAGGAAAATTATTATTGAATTATTATTATTATTTTTTGAAATGGGGAAAATGATTTATGAATATTGTATTTTGCTGTTACTTAACAAAAACAAGAAAAAATAATGCTTTATTTACAGGATTATGAATATTTAGTGCACGAGCAAGTTGTATTATGCTAATTAATTTGTTGTGATTTTAGGATGTTCGCCTGTATCATAATTAAATTTAATGAAGTAAAGATCAATGAGCTAAATTATCAAATGAATTGAAATATTTATTAGATCTTTGTAGAGTTATATTTTTTCAACGATATGAAAATATGAATGCTCCTAAAGGACAGACGTGTTCAAATAACAAATGACATTCGGTAATATATGTGAAACATATTTTGACGTTCCTTGATAAAAGATAATTCAATGGCAGTTTTCTTTTATCTACCTAACACACTCAGTGAAATGTGGCTCAATTGTGAAATCTTCTGAGTATAATGAAATTTGGTGATGTTGTGTTGCAAGTAAATTGTCTTTGTCGATCCAATCACACAACATAATTTGCGTAATGCAGTAAAACAATAATTATAATGAGAAAATAAAAAAATATTGTCAAATTGGTTTTCCTCTTTCATACTTCTTTGGCTACGGAGAAAATAGGGGTTACGACAGTTTTCAACATTTCAATAATCATAATATAAAAACAATTATTTTAAAATTTCTAATATGTTTTTTTTCCTTTCAATTTATCAAACAATACTAAAGGATACTATTTAATGTAATATGAAGAAGAATCTTATTTTTACGGCAACTGTCTCATCGAAAAGATTTAAAATTTAATTCGGTTTCATATTAACGGCTCTGTGTATAATTCACATTTTAATATTTTTATTATCACATAAATAAATCATTAGTCATTAATAAATCTTATTTCTGTTTTGACATGAAATTGGACAATGATCATCAAATATATGTATATCCTTTCTCAGTATACATAACACCCATTTGTCTTAATTTATTAAACAATACATACTCGTATATTGGTGGTACAAAAAAAACCATGTCGATCAATATCATTATCATATAAATGCCTGAATTAAAAAACAAAGAATTACGAATATTATAAGAATAAATAACAGGTGCAATTCAAATTCTAAAATAAAACAAAAAATGACAATTTTTCACCGTCAAATTTAAAATTGGTTTGACAATTAAATTGAATTAGCTATATGTACATATTGTAAAAAAAAGAATATTGAAATAAAATGAAATATTTCTGAATTTCAAGTTGTACCTACCTATACATATATTATATATTTATAATACCCTCTTTTATGTACACAAAGTACAATAAACAAAAACAAATTAGATTTTCATATTCATATAACATTATAGCATGCTGTAAATATTGTTTTTTTGTTTTTGGTTGTTTTGCTACGGAACCTCTTTATACCACCAATTTGATTCCCATGTCATCCCATCGTACGAAAATTCATCTTTTTTTCATCTCATACAAATAACATATTTTACTGATTTGTTCATTTCTCGATTCTATTCTTTTTATTTTCCATGAACATATTTTCCTATACATGAAAAAGCTATAATAATGTGTTACAAATCTGAAGGACATATTTATTGTTTGATAACAGGTTTCAATATAAACTTTTGATAATTGAAATTGAATTTTATTTGACAAGTTTTTAAACTTTAAAATACGCTTGCTTTCAATAAAGAAAATAGAAAACTGTCTGATCAACTGTGACTTTTTAACTTCCTATATCAAATAAGTTATAGTAATAAGCCATGTGTTGGGTCTATAGGTCTATCAAATAGGTACTTAGGTTATAAGAACTTTTTTTAGTGTAACGGTTCTGTTTCAGTTTATACGTTTATTCCCTTAACTTATTAAATTTCTATAATTAAATATTTCGGGAAACTAAATTTCATATTATTTTATTTCATTTCATCATCCTAATAGAATTTTATAAACAAAATTATACTTTTCTATTTTAGATTTTTTTAAAACTATTTTTGTAGAATCTCTTCATAATTTTGAGCAGATAACAAAAAAACAAGCTCAACTTAACAAGATAAAAATATATTGATAATAACAATGACCTGTTATCTGCAACAATAATAGATTGAAAATACATATGTATATGTACAATTATATTTTATAGGTCACATTCTATTTTAGTTTTAACAGACAGCCACACTAACAATAAAAATTTGAAAGACTTCGAATAAAAATTTCATTTGTATTATCATTTTGTATGTTATAGTTTTGTTTCTTATTTTAAGAATTGGTCATTTAATGATAGATTAGGTGTGCTTTAACATTAATCATTAAAAAAAATGAGGTTTTTGTACAATCAAAACATACGTCACACTTAATTATTGCTTAAATAAGTAAAATAAAATAATCCACAAAGGCGTGTATAATAATAATAATTTTAAAAGGCCATTACTGGCCCCTTACTGAGTCACAAATTTGACTCCATATGTAACAACGGGCGTGATCAACGCTTTGTAAAGCTTCAAGATTGGGCATTTCGCGGCCACTTTCCATTCATCAGGCATGACTTCGTTTCGCCATACTAACCGAATAAAGTCGAAAAGTCAATTCCACAGAATACCCCTCCAAATAGCAAGAGCTCCGAATTAAAGCAGTCCACTCGGGTGAACGGTTTTGTTTTAATCTTTGCATGGCCCTAGTGAATTCCTCATGTGATAGATCCTCAATACAAATCTACGCAGTATTTGAGGTAACTCAACAATAGTCTGTGACGCATGATGAACACCAAGTAAAGCCGTAAACTGTCCACTCCATGCATCGATGTTAACACAGAGGTTTCCATCCCGGTCCCGAATACCGGTTGACGCAGGCCTGAAAGTATGGTACAATCCAGTAATTTCTGTAGAAAAATTATGAGAACTGCGTTCATTGCTGAGTTGTTGAACTTTCAGAACCGCGGCCTTCCACTATTCTCCCTTCTCCATCTACACATACGCTTAGCTGATTAGCTTATTTTCCCTCGCGATTGTGAGACATTGTTGATGACGACAATCGTCATTAAACCAATCATTCTTGAGTGTGACTTTCACTATTCTTAAAGTCTGTTGTGCCGCACTGACAACCGAAGTTTTCTGTACTTCCCAAACAAAGTTCACACAGTCAAATTGACAGTTCCTCAATGCTGTCGCTGATAAGATCCTTATATCGTTTCTTTTGATCTTCATTTATCCCTGCCTACTTATTTGGTTGCTGATCGATAAGTTCTCACATCCTGCACAACCCGAGCACGCTGGTTTGCAATTAACACGTGGTCAATTTGGCTGCGGGAAGTTTTGCGAGGATGGATCCATGTTTCTAACTGCATTTGTTTGTGTTGGAAGATTCTCTAAGGTCGTGAACATTGCAAAATACATCATTCTCTCACCATTATCGGTCGCAGTTTTGTGTCGGGTATGTACGGACCTATATTTTCACACAAGTCTGCCAAGTCTGCTAGCTCTAGCATCAAAGTCACCAATTACTATTATAACATCTTGTTAGAGTATAGATCTGATGACTCATCTGAAAGACTCATTTTACAATAACTTGGACGATCTGTCCAAGTAATTGTAAAATGAGTCTTATTCTTGAGGCTGGCTGAGTTCAGTGGGCTGGTGCTCACAAATTATCGACAGGTTGGCTAACTTCATGTGCAAGCAAAGCTTACTCAATCGGTTCTGTACTACTAATAGTAAATAATAATAAAAATTCTACAATATTAATTAACTAAAATCGTTCAAATTTTAATTGTAAGGTAGGACAACACTTTCGTTCATATGTTTCTATTAAATGTCTTTATTATTCTTGTTCAACATACTGTTTACGCAGAAATAAAATTGAGATAAAGGTAGTTCCGATTATATGCTTATTAAATTTGTCTACTGCATTCAAAATTCTTTCTTACTATATAGAGATGCACAAAAAATATATTATGGCTTGTCATAATAATATATTCTAAGCCATGTTTCAATATTTCTAAATTTTAAATTTATGAAAGTAATAATAATTTAATTAAGTATAATTTTAAAAAATATATTAACTTTAATTTCAAGACAATAATGATGTTTATAGCATTTACTAGTTTATACCGAATTGTTTTAACCTAAAACATAACATTATTGATAACTGAATAAATGCCCTCATAAAATAGCCTATACAAAGAAAAGATGAAACTATAAATAATAGCACCTAGCTCATGTTATAGTTATTCCTATTACATTACTATTACTATTTTTTAATAAAATAATCGGATATGTCAGAAAACTAAATGGTAAAAACATAAAGATAAAATAAATAAAAGACAATATAGTCATACAACCCGTGAAAATTTGCCAAAAATGATGATGATTACAAAATAAAACGTATTGAAAATTATATTTCTAAAACTACATATAATCAATCGCGAAAAGATAAAAGAAACGATCCTTCGTTTCAGCATTCAATGATAGCAAATTGTAAAACAGTTTTTACTTCGTGTTGGTATTCAATTTTTTCGGGGTTTCCTCCATTGTTGAATTTATTTTATTTGTTGTCAGAAAGAAAAGTGAAAAACCACATTTATTGTGAATTTTTTTAATAACTTCCTTCCTGATCGTTTTTTTTATTTCCTTTTGAATTTTCTTTATTATGATAAATTAATCTAATATTTATTGAATTATTGTTGCTGGATTTTTATTGAAAAAGTTATTTTAATGATGTTTTATCAAAATAATTGCCAGTGAAATATAATATAAATTAAAAATGTTACTAGTGAATAAGTAGTAGTCTGTGTGTTGCTAAAATACTAAAACTATACATCACCCAAACATTTTGCGTCTAAATTAGAAGACAATATATTTTTAGCATTATTTAAAACAAAAATTGCGCATATTTGCAAATTGAATTGAACACATTTTTTAAATAAAACTCAATATAATTTTTTAATAGACTTAGAGATTTTTATTTTATTTATTATCAACAAAATAGAAAAAAACTCATATCAAAAACGAATTTTGAACAATCTGCGGTTTTGAATGGTAACTGAATTTGAGTACTGAATTCATTATAGGGTTGAACATTAGCAAAGATTAAAAGCATTTGCAAAACATTTAAAAGTATTTGAACAGTTCAAACTTAAAATATTGGCTTCTACTTTTATACTGAAAATGGTATATATTATATGTCTGACACACATGAATATGTCTGCATATGAGTCTCTACATAAACACATATGAGTTTCTATATAGAAACGCGGAGTACAAAGTACCAATGTATTTAAAACAAAAATCAATAACAACAAATTCTGTCAATTACATATGTTTTGTATTTGTATCTCGCTGTGTTGTGGAAAGTTAATTATTATATTTTTTAATTAAAACAGTATAAGTAACTTATTCAATAGCAATATTAGTTGTAAGGGGAATGGTAAAAGGATTTACAATAATATTTATAATCTGTTCAAGAAATTTTTAAAAATGTACGATTTTTAGGCTTGTCATAATAAAATAATCTAAGCCATGTTTCAATATTTCTAAATTTTAAATTTATAAAAGTAATACATATATTCAGGTAATAATTTTGAATCTAAATATTTTATATAAATTTAAACGTTAATTTTTTTGGAAAAAATATGTTATTTTTGACTAAACCATATTTTATTAACAACAGGTTCACGGCGCAGATAAATTTCTTTGTTGGTAGGAGAAGGTTCGATTTTATCACTGTATCTCTTCAAAAGTTACGTCTTACGCATTTTCTTAAATTTAAACATTTTTCTTAAATATCCTTGTCGGTTAAATGTACATAAGTGTAATATAATCGGAATATTATTTTATCGCCATAATATATTTAAGCTTCCCAAATTTTCAAAACCTTGTTTGTTGTGAAAATATAATAATATGTGTAATTGTAATTGCTATATATTTAATATTATTAGTAAATGTTATTACCTTATTATTATAATTATAATATGTAAAAATAACAAAATTGGAATTCAAAAGTGAATTAGCAATAATTTAAGTTTTAAAATTGAAATTAAAAACAATTGGCACGAAACAAAAATATATATATTCAATACAAATTATAAGAAGAAACTGTGTTCAAAATATTTGAATACGGATGCATATAGGTACATTGTACATTATGTATACGTCCTTGTAATTTTCAATAATAAAATAACTGAATAATTTCTATTTTACTCATATATTTCAAACAATAAATTCTTTTCTATTTGGCTTATTGCATCAAGGAACTAAACCAAATTTACAAATAATTCAATGAATTTTAATTGAAAAAGGATAATTTTAGAGCTTTAAAATACAAAAAAAAGGATATCATTTTATTTTTATTGTGACAATTTTATTTGATTTTCGGGACGATCGACTTACAATAATATTTTTTTATTTTTGTTTGATGAAACGAAAGAGTTAAAAAAAGGGCTTCATTTTTATATTTTAGAGGACTTAACACAATAGAAACAAAAAAAGGATATTTTTTTATAATTATTTATTCATGTGAGAGACAAAAATGGTTTAAAATCGTGAAAACAGACAAACATTGTATTTTGAGAAGTTCTTGTTGATATAATTGGAAAATAAAAGATGAAAATAATATGAAAATAGATCCGAGACTAATGTGGAAGGGAACAGAGGAAGAAATTGATCCTTTTTATGACAACATAATGAGGAAGTATATATTTTCTTCTTATATACATGGTACGGCTATTTATTAAGGCTTGAAAAATGAAAATCTAAGTCTATTATCATTTTTCATCATCATTTGGTAGACTTTGAATTGTGGTGATATTTTCTTGTGAACAATAAAAAACATGTACATAATCATAATCTACTCGTACATGTATTCATTGTTCACAAGAAAACATCACCACAATTCAAAATCTGGCAAATGATGATGAAACTTATAATCGATTTAGATTTTCATAAAGAAATTTAAACTTCATTAATAGTAAAATTGCTAAGTACATAGATATTCTTTCTACAACCTGCACTCAACCCGGCCACCAAATCCTCCATTACAATCCCTCGATTATGTAATTGTTCTTGTAATAGAGTACCTTCTTTTTCTTGAGTATTTTTTGTATCCTTCATTTTGAAATTCATTACTGCAAAAAAATCCACCTTTTTAACAACATTCACTATTAATCCTATTTTATAATTAAAACAATTAAAATTTATTTCTCACTACTCAAAATACTCATAATATTGAGATTTCCCCACCAAAACTGGGATATAATCGATTGCGATGGGCAAATAGTCTTTGACCGAGTATATTTTAAATTTTATGAAAATTTTTCACGTATTTTGAAAATAATTTGGACCCATTAAAAAGACGGCAGAGTTGCGAAACTGCGCAAATGCCAAACAGACCTTGATTGTACAAAAACTGCAACATTTACTATACTATTCAATACTTGATTAATGGGACTAATTATTGACAATTTTCTAGGGCTTGAATCGAATGAACTTTTCTTTTGGTTATACATTTTGTTTGTAACCGATGGATTGACCACTTTTGACCTAATATATGTTAAAAATACAGTCCTCTATCAAGCCATGGTGATTGGACACTGTAGTACAATCCCATTCTAATTTACCGTAAAAAGGAATTTGCAATTAAAAAAAAAAATTAAAGTAAATATTTGGGAAAGGGCGCAGGAACCTATGGCTTATACATTTTTATTATTTATCTTATTTTGCCAACATATCAATAGTTAGAATATTGTTCTAAAAATATATATATATATTGTATATGTATATATATATATTGTTTTAAAAAATAATGACTTAATATTTGCATAATATTATTGGAACTACTCGTATGCTATGAAGCACTGATTAAATTACTTAAGTATATTTTCAGACCTCCTTTTGCTTTAAGATATATGATTAATTGACTACTGCACACAATATGTGAAAACATTATTATTAAAATATTACTGAATCACTTAATTTTGTTAAATTGCACATTATTATTAAATATTATATTTAATATTTTACTTTGTGGGCGAATTTTTGAATTTATTTAGTTTTTTATAAAATCTAATGTTCATTAGAAAATGTAAGCTAGTTTATGAAGCCAGCAACAGTCCAACAATATATGTATATCGAATAAATTGTATTTGTACAAATTATAAAAGAAATTGAATAAATATTTTTGAATTCAGTTAAATACATTTGTGTAAGTTACTCGTATATGTATATACACTCAAAGAAATTGTGAAACGCAAATCATAAACCAAAGCCAAATACATAATATATTGTATAATGTTAATCTGTTATCGATTAAATAATACCATAAGAGATTATAAATAGGACTGTCCTAACACATTGTTTTATCCTATATCATTATCCCCATCAAGTAATTTCAGAATGTAAAATAATCCAAATCTAATGATGCATGGACTGGTAAAATCTCTTCAACATTTTTTATATCCGACCTTATTTAGATGAAAACTAATTTTACTGGTGTATGTTTATACATATGATATGGGTCCACCATAAATAAAGATAAAAATCTATTGTATTTTGCACGAAATTGTAAAAGATTTATTTTATTTTAGAAAAAAAAAATGGAAAAGATTAGTTTCACCTCAAAACTCTTATTGATTTTGATAAAATCTTCATTTTTTATTTGAACATTTTTCATCTTTACTTAAAAGACTTATATATACTTGTTTATATAAAGTTTTATACAGGTATAGTTCGACTTTTTTCATATTTAGAAAAACTTAAATAAAACCGATAAAATTTTGAGATTTTTCATTTAGATATCGAGTAACTAAGTTAAAATTTTATTTGAAGTAAATTAATTTTTATTTCACACAAATTTAATTAAATGTGAAATTTGTTTACAATCATTGAAAAGAAAAGAAAAATCCTAAACTTCATATTCAGCGTCACGCCAAACTTAATTTTCATTTTATTTTCATAAAAAATTTCAAAATGTTTTTCATTTTTCTATACTATCTTTTGATTGAAAACAACAACTAAAATTTGTTACTGATACGGTAAAATTATTTAAAATAACAAATAAATGTTTAATGATTATTTAAAATAAAGAGAAAATAAGTTGCTATTAACATTAACTGCATACAGGATTCATAAACAAATAATTATCAAGTGTTTCGATACATAAATCTGAACCAAAAATATAAAAGTTATAATCGATGTAAAATTATTCTATATTTTTATTTTTACTCGAAACTTCGAAAACTATTCTTAAGTTACTCAAATAGTTTATATTAGAAAGTAAATAAATTAATCTTTTAATTCAGACTATGGAAGTATGTATAAAAGGCCGGTCAAGCATGAACTTCACGCTGCGAGTGATCTATATACTTACATATGTGCATATACTAACATATGATATATATAATATAATATATTAACATATACATATATGTGCATATACTAACCAATTTTATTTGAAAAATTATCAGTTGGTGTAAATTTATTTGATTATTAAGAAGAAATATTTCTATAAACAAAACGTTATTCAATATAATATATGTATAATAACATATATTTTTTCTCCGTGATGTCAGACCGCAAATTTTATTTAAATAATTTTATAGCATATTTTTTCAACACGCTGTAATTTAACAAATATTGAACATTTTACTTTCGCTCTAGTTTTCCTTTAATCTTTACCACTCTATTCACATTCCAGATTTTTTTCAAAATTTATGTACGGAACCCTAAAAATAGTATGTCACCAACTATATAAATGACATTTATATAGTGGATTGTGGTTTAAGATCCGCTATCTCTCATATACAACCAGCCTGTTTGTGGTAATAGAAATGGTCTAGTAAGTGTTCATCCTCGAAATAACTGACAACAGTATTAGGTACGAACGTTGAACTCAAATTGTGAGAGCTCGTTGCAAGAGCATCTCCAGAATATCGGAAGAGCACAAAACCCAATAATTTGATATTTTTAATGGAAATAACTGTATATAGATAATCAATCAGTATATCAATAAGATTATAAGAAACCAGCAACAGGCAATTTTATATACAAAAGAAAATGAGAAAATAGAGAAAAAAAATTTGATATCTATTTCAATCTACGACTTACGTTCAAAAGAGTCAAATTGATATCTATGTACATTCAGAAAAAATGTAGGAAAAATTTTAGTCCTAAATTCGACTACACTTTGAAAGTTTGCATAAAACAATCAATTTAGACAATTTTAAACTTATTTCAACTTATTTAAAGAATAAGATTAGATTATTCTATTTTTACATCACTTTGTTAGACGGAAATATATACTCATATATCCACGAAACTTGATCGAAATCTGATTAACATCAGGAATAATATTTTCAAGTGAATTTTGAACATCACAGACAATATGAATAAATGCACCACACAATAAATACTCCGGCACGGATATTAAAACAAACAAACATATTAATACATACCATGCCATTTTTATAGAATTTAAAAAAAGGAACAATTAGTTTTCCTTTCCATGTAGCTGACAAATTTACGATTTAAAAAAATGAATCGATTGGCATTATTTAATAGAAAATATTAAATTTCTCAAATCCTTTCTAATAGGATTAAAAGTTTTAAATCATCATTTTATAACGATATTACTATTCTCATTCAGATGAATTTCAAGTTCTGAATGTTTATTAGAAATCAAATATTTATCCAAAACGTAAAAATTGCATCATGAAATCTTTTTATTGTTCGTACATACATAACACTGTAAACTGAATGAATGACATAATCCTGAGGCAGTATTAAAAATCCAACCAATGACAAGGCAAACAATTATCCGAATCAAAAATTAACGGAACAAAGTGAATTTTGCTGTTGTCCAAAAGAGTTTGTGTTTGGTTTATTATTATTATTTGTGGATGCGATAATCCTACGTTTAATTCCTATGTTTTAGGGATTGAATTATCAAAACATTTTTATGATCTAATGAATGTTTTTCTATATATGTAGACTACCATGAATAAACATGTCTAATTTTTTATATATATGTATAAGTTACATATATAAAGTACAAAGAATTTATACAATTTTTTAAGAAAACCAGTTTTGGATAAATTTATTGTCGATGAATAAAAATAATAAATTATAATAAAAAAATTTGAAGTCTCGGTATCTGATAGAAATTCTTAGAATTGTACATGAAATCATAGCCTATAGCAAATGTGCTGGCTCATACACGCGCTGATTAGAAACAAATGGTGCACATAGCCAACACTGAGAGATGAGGTACTTATATAATGTCATATGTAGACGCATATATAGTTCTTATAACTATAGTTCGTTACTATTGTATCTATTCGTTCTTTGCGATGTACAGATTATAAATAGCTAATATGCTAACCCCTCGTTCTCTTCAAGTTTTGTATAATTCGGCCTTGAGCTTGTTTTCTCGACTTTTCAAGAGAATTTTCACTAATTCTAATTACGATAGGAACAGCAAAATTATGAACTATATACAATAAATTTAAATATTCTTCAAATAAACAAATCGTTAGCAATTTAAGAAACGAATATTCTAATTTTCAGTCTATCATATCTCACCCCTAAAAGTATATAAATTCGTGATATTTCTTTATTCCTAGAATAAAATAAAAAAGTAACTAATTTAATTAAAAAAAAGTTTTTTTTTTCATTTATTTGCTCTTACGTTCCTGAAACAAAATTAGATTTCCGCTTGGTACTATACCTCTTAATTCATCTTAAATTTATTAGAAATAAATATTACAGGAAAAATGTTTACGTTTTATTCTTTTAAATGTAATGAAATAAAATTTAATTCAACGTACTTTGTTTATGATGACAAATCATATCTGTATACTTTTATTTTTAATATAAGAAATAAATTTTGTGCTGAGTTTGTTCAAATTCCACAATGATTACTATATTATAATACTGTTGGGTATTAAGTAAAATTTATTTCATTGAATTCGTATATATGTATAATATATGTCTGGTCAAATCAGTTACAATCGAAAAAATAAATATTGATGATATTAGCTTTTATTAGAGCATGTTAAATGCAAAAGCAACAAATGTTTTGAACTTAAATTTTCCTATTTTGTATGTCGAATTAATATAACTATTCCAGATGAATGGCTTTTATGTGAAAATGCTAAATAAAGTTATAATTTAATTAACAAAACTGTAAGTTGGAATTTACTGAATTATTATTATATGTACATACATATAAAACATATTTTTGTAATAAAACAAATGGAACAACAATTAAAATTCATGTGGATGAGGCGTGCGAAATTAATATTAATTCTGATCAGTATTTTTAAATTCTCAAATAAGTTGTTTGATTTAAAATCGGCAAGAACCCTTTTCTTTATAAACATATCAGTTCGGATGAAGATAAATGAACAGATGCAGTAATATAAATGCAGTAATATTATTATAATATATAATTACAAATTTCAATATGGATTGAAAACCGTAGATTATCCAGTAACATCGTAAGGGTCAAAGAAGTATATGTCGAATGACTATTGTTTCTAGACTAAATGGCAATAATCTACAAAAATATAATTGAAATTATATTTAGATAAGTAAGTGACTAAATTAATTAAAATTTTCGTTTCTTATATTTTCATTGTATGAATTTTAAATAATTTAAAGAAATTTGTTCTTTTTTTTTTTGCATGTATCACAAAAAAAAAAAAATTAAATTTAAAATAACATGTCCAACAAACATTAATCGGTGATTTTTAAAACTTCTATCGGTCATTTCTGTTTTTATATTCTTAAAATACAACAATTGAAGTTGGTTCGCATGTATGCACTCTTTATTTTAGCATATTATATAATTATCACTGATGATATATGTATGTATCGAGTATACGCATACGAGTATATGGAATATAAGAATAGCAAAAGTTAGCAAAAGTTATTTTTACATATAGGCAAATTAACATGAAACAGCTCCCTTGCTTAATTTCACATTTTTCTCTAATTTTTCTAAATTTCCCCCATTCATAACAATTCTTTAGGCATGTACAAACGTACTTTCTATCATCCCTTCATTTATCTACGCTTTTATCGTCTATTTTCATAAGTTTCACACTTCACACCATCTCCCATACATTTCAGTAAGAAAAATAAAACGATTATTGTTTTGTGATGATAAAAGGTATTCAACTAACTTTTCGTATTTTCCTTTGACTTTTCTAATAGAGAAAACAAAACATACATAAAATGAGTAAATTCGTTGGAATTTTTGGAATTTTCATTTTGCTAAATACATTTTGATGATGATTGTTTTTATTTTTTTAAACGGTAGAAAATGATAAGGATATTTTTTATTTCGTTAAAATATCGAGGAATGAAGGTGGGGAATGATATAAATAGTGAAAACAGATATTTCTTATCAATTGACAGAAAAGGATAATTTATTTCCTACCAATAAATCGTATTAAAAAAATAAGAAAACGACGGGAGGGGAGGATGGGGAAGATGGACAAATACTATTTTTTCTCAGCCATTCAGCACTTTTTGGATAAGCATAAAATTCTATTACTTTAGATACTCATTCCTAGCCCTTGCCAGCACCGGCCCTTGGATCTGTAGCCAAAGTGGGCAATGTTTTAATATTGGTTGTTAAAATTGAAAAATGAAATAAAATCCATATACATTCAAACATTTTAATTTTTAGATTATTGCAAAACAATTAATTAATTAAAACAGTTTTAAAGGCCATTACTGGCCCCTTTCTGAGTCAACAATTCGGCTCCAGCGGTTTCGGTCCCGAGCATGGTCTTCATAGTGTCTAAGACAATCTGAAGAAGCCAAGTCGTTCTCTACACCGTGGAGCCATCGTCGCCTGCAACGACCTCTGCGCCTACCATATGGTGGCTCTCCTTTCAGAGATCGCTGCACAATTCGTTCCGGATCAGCACGCAGAACGTGCCCGAGCCAGCGTACTCGCTGAGATCTTATTTCATGTACAATATCGGGGATCTTCATCAGATCTCTGATCTCGATATTGTACAGAGCTCGGTAGGTACCATCTATTTCGCGTTTTGGGCCGTAAATCACACGTATGACTCTTCTCTCAAATGTTAGGAGCCATCTCTCGTACTCATCCGTCAGCGCCCAACTTTCACATCCAAACATAACAACGGGCCTGATCAACGCTTTGTAAAGCTTCAGCTTCACGGCACTTGATAAGTGTTTAGATTTTAGCAGTGGCCTTAGAGGATACAAAGAACGACTGCCAGCTGCCAGCCGCACTTTAATATCCTCACCCACACTGTTATCGTGAGTGATAAGAGAACCCAAATATTTGAACCTCCTCACTCCCTCAAACGTGTGTATTGCAAAACAATAAATATGATAATAATAAATTAATTAAATCTAATTTCAATTAAGGGTGCGTAAAGTGGAAGATTTTGGCTATTTGCCAATACTCATTGAGTGCTGGAGTAAAATCCGCCCAACTTTAATTTTTTTTTTTAAAAGGTATACCTAATATGACTTAATTATTGTTAATAAGTTTAACGTTAAATCAAATAATATAATCAAATAATATAATCAAATAATATAATTGTGTAATTTATGTTTATTTGGAATTTAAATCATAATAATTTTAACAGTAAAGTTTTAATCAAATGATATTTAAATTAAATTCGGCCAGTTTAAACCTGTCGATCCAAATACCACAACTTACAGCAACATAACGCAAACACAATGAGCATTTCTAATAAAAAAAATAAATAAATGCATTTAATGGTTTGGTTTAAATGTATCTATTCATTTTTTACGACTACAACCATAACAACGTTGGTCACAACCATATACGTACATACGTATACATTTGTACTCTGAAAAAAAAAAAAATATATATATATATATATATATATATATATATATATATATATATATATACATATATATATATATATATATATATATATATATATATATATATATATATATATATATAATCGTTTTATTTTTTATTTCTATATATATTTATAAATTATAATATTCCTAACTCTTTCAATTTAATTCAATTAAGCGGTATGAGTATTAAATCGTCTGTCCTTTTAGCATGTAAGATAAATACATGCGATACATCCAACATGATCTTCGCACCATGCAACTATCGAAAAGTATACAAGAATTATTATAAGCGTTTTTTTTAAATTTTGAATTTTCAATTTACTATACTATAATAATGTATTCTGAAGGGTAGAAAGAAAAATTAAATATCGTGCACAACGAAACGAATTGTTATGTTTATAAGATATTTCTTTCAATGATTAATTGTTTAAAATGAAAAATAGATATCTTTTTGAAAGTAATGACGGGATTTATGGTAGAGTCTAGACAAACTGTAAAGGCATTTTTTAAAATTTTATGTTATGATTTGTTAAATGAGATATTCAGTCAATATTTGTGCTTTTTTAATACTTGTTACGTACATATAATTTATATTTTCAAGGCATCAAAGACCAACTATGACTCCTCATATCAAATATTTTTAATAAGATTCAAACTTTGCTTTAAAGATTTTAAACATGAAAAATAAATGTAAAAAATAAATTTTGATCGATAAATAAACTGCCTTAAATATCAAGCTAAAAGTAAAGAAATATAGATGTGCTACATAAATAGTATGGTAAATTAAAACATTTAGATACTATTTAAAATAAAACAAGAAAACAAAACAATTTTTGATGTGAAAACTTCGAAGGCGATTTCGTAAGTATAAAAATGAAATTAGGAAAAATTTGAACAATACCGTATGAGACTATAACTTTTATTTCCGCTCCGATGAGAGATGAAAGAGCGAAAAGATTGAGAAAATTGGCGAGAAAACAAATCATATCAGAATATTGGGACCTCTACTATATAATGGACTTTAGTCGCAAAATGTGTACGTACATTAATATAATTATGAAAAAGTTTCAAAGAATATGAAAGAATTATATGATGCGTTGCCGTCAACCGGGTAGGATAATATATTTTGAGCGTACTACAACTTCTGTCAAAACATATTTTTTTTTTTTTATTTCTCTCATTTTTTTTTTTTGTTTATTGCCACAGTCGTACATAAAATTATTTAATTTTTCATAGGGTTAAAAAAAATTGGATTTTTAGAAATTTATGAACATGTGTAATGCACATAATTATGTACCACAATACAAAATTGATAAATATTTATTACAATATACTTGTAGAAAATAATTCCACCCATTTTATTTTAGATAATATAATTTAATTTTAATATTTTTTTAAAGGGATGATTAATGTTATATCCCGTTTACACGAGAAGAATAAAAGTTTTAAAATAAAAATTAAAATAAATTAAAATAAAAATTTTCACGCATTTTTACAACAGAAAAAAAAAACCTACAAAAAAAAAATAGTTTCGCCGGCTATGAACGTTTTTATATAAACATCAAAAAAAGCAAAATGGCCGCGTAATTTTGTTCTATTTTTGGTATACAAACAGTTTAGTTTTAATTATTTTGATAGAAAACTAAAACTGATTTAAACTAAAATGGATGGCCATAATAAGGATTAAATACACTTCAAAACTGCACAATTATTTTTAATTTTCATTCGTGTGAATTAAATTGCGATCGAAGGGATTAAAAAATTTTTGAAAAAATATGCACATATGATTTACCTAAAAAAGTTAATTAAACACTTTTTATTATTGTTTTTTTTTGTATTAATTTGCTTCGTATTGGAGCAATTTGTCACACAACAATTAATTAATTTAGCCATCTTATATTTTTCACTTATAATTTTTAATTTTATTTCGATGTAAAAACACACAAACACAAAACATGAAATAAACAAAAAAAAAAAAATTTTTTTGACAGAAGTTGTAGTACGATTTTCTTATTCTCTTTTCATACATTTTAAGTTTTACACTCTCTCTATATATCTTTATGCTCGAAGGTTGCCGTCTAATCCTAAGAATGTCGAGAAAAATTATGAATTTATGTATATATCTAAATATGTATATATGTATACATATATATAAATATGTATAAGTAATATGTATGTACATACAATTTTCCATGCATGTAACTTTTTAGAATAAACGTCAAACACATATTGTAATAATAATTCACTTCGATATCAGTAGGCTCTGGGATATTTATTTATTATTATATCCTATTACATATCATACTTCTATATTCTCAAAATTATTGATTTTGCGAAATATCGTTAAAGAGATAATGACAGCAATTATTGTATTATCCATTATTCTTCCAACCCGAAAGCTTGAACAATTACATCGAATTCCAACGTTCACAATTACTAATCTTTTCCCTCTTTGATCTCCCTACTCCGATGATATGTTTAATTCCAATTGATTTTGCCAGAAAAAAACATAACAATAGAAAAGTAAAACTTGAAATACCTTAACATTCTACAAATTCCAAATGAGAAACATAATACAGTACAACAGTAAATTTATGATCATTATCTATAGAATTTTAATTTTCCCAATTTCGCTTATTCGGTTTTCTTATCAGTTCACATTAACAATCGATTAATAAAAAATAAAAAAAATAAAAAACGTTTTCTGGCTGATATTTTCCTTCTTCAATTTCTTTACTTTACAATTAAAAATGATTTACGTTGATTTGAAAATAAATGGAGAAGAAAAATTAAAAATTATTCTTTCTTCTCTTCCTTTATCCCATGCCCATCTTATTTATTTTGAAAATTGTAATTTTTATTTGTTGCTGATTTGACTGTGGCTTTTAGTCAACTTTATGCATTCCAAAATCAGTATACATACTTGAAATTGAAACCATAAATATATAGGAAATGAGGTAAGAAAATAAGATAAAGTAAAAACCGTAAACATCAATTACTAAAAAATACTTGAAAATAAGCAAATCGTAGAGAATTATCAACTCAAGTGGGAGATTTTAATAGCCAAAAAAATGTGACTAGGAGAGGCGAAGGGGATAAATACAGATTTACAGAATGAAAAAACAAAAACCTAGTTTATTATTAACTAAGAGCTGTGAAACTTTTTGTAATATTTGTTGTTGATAAAATTATCACGTAATTTTTAATGCTTTACAAAATGACTAAAATGTGAACTAGAGAAATTTACAGCATGAATCAGCTGAAGCTAAACAAAGTTTAAATAAAATAAAATGGTATGATTTTGTATATCCACTTATAATAATAAAAATAATCTTTTCAACATAAAAATATTTTTCTGTAAAATAAATTAATTATGCAGAATAGAAATTAACAACAGCTGGTAAAACTATATGCTTTCTTTTAATTTACAAGTTTATACTGTATAGATTTTCATGTAACTAAAATGATAGCAATAGCTTTTACGTTGTATTGTTCTATAAGTTGACTGACTGCGTGTATGCAAAATCAATAAAGCTATTCAATACACGAGCCTATGATAGCTATGTGAAATGACATAATTGTCATAAATGGTATAATTGCTAGAACCATTAACATAGAAAACCATAAATAATCCTAGTGTCAGTATACATATACATGTATACATATTTTAAAAATTTAACAAATTCTAATAATGTCGATTTCGGCAACAACTGTTGCTATTATTATTTTATTTAAAAATAATTTATTTTTCGAATTACATTTCAGAAAATCAACAAACACTACAGATTTATACATTAGATGCTAACTAAACATAATAAAACTAGCTCCAATTTAATTTGAATCTGATATTTTTAAATTCCATTAGCTCCTCTTCTATAATGTATATATCCTATACTGTGTTGATTGAAAGTAACATTCTTTTCAACTCACAGAAATATTAAGTCTAAAATGTTAAATTTATACCGCAATTAGACAAATATGAAGATAATCATTAATTTTATTTTTAAATTTTGCTCATTAACTAGACATTTGTATATAAGGAATCGTGTTAGTGGTTTTATTTACTTTGAATCAATAACAATTTAATCATTTGGGTTTATTTATCAGAGTTTAAAACATACACGTATTATTCCACTGTAATCCAATATTTGTAAATAAAAACCAATGAAATGTCTATAATCAAAAATTAACTATTTTTGATATGAAAATTTGGGATTAATGTATCTCCTCGTCTTATCATTTTCTCCTATAAGAAAATATCAGAAAAAATATATTTTTTATTTATTTGATGTTTGATATTTTGGTTGGGAAAAACAAGAAAACTGAAAAAAAGCAATGAAATTTTGGGGAAATGATAAATTACCCATAATATGAGATAGAAAAAAAAGTGGGAACAGTTTTGTTGGTGATTTAGCAATTGCCAAGTGAAAATGGGTGGATAGTAAAATATTTTCATTCATAAGATTTACTGTAGTCAAAAATTATTAACGAAATGATTTTGTGTGTAATAAACCACTAAGTGTATACAATTGTACATATTATGGACAATGATTAATATGGTTTGATTGTCTTTCTTTATATGATTTATTGTGGTAAACGATATCAATTGGTATTAATCCGACAACCGATATAATTCAATACATGTTTTCCTTTTTTACAGGGTATTATATACTTAAATGGTAATCCTTTAGGATTTCTTGATCTATTTTGGGAATGAAATTGTTCCTACATGTTCTATTTGTAATATCTTGTTTCTCAGGGCCTCAGAGAACCATTACAAATATACAAATCTGTGATTAATACAATTATTTAGAAGTAAGAAAAATTAAATGGTATAACAATAGCAATTGATCATAGTTTTCCCAATTTCAAATTGGATTACTTTTTTCCGAATTACAACTAAACTTAATAAGAAATAGATAACAACGAAATTGGAAAGTTCAATATGACACGAAAAATGAGAACTATATTGGTTATACAATTTATAACAGTCAGTACAAACAGCAAGGTTAATATTAAATATACGAAACAACTGCATGAAATATATTTTTTAAAATAATGAAATTAATAATCACATTTTGAAATTGATTTTTAGATATTAACAGAATTACATTACCTGAATAACAATGTTTTTTTCCAGAGATAATAATTCTGCTATCTATTCTATAGATTGATTGGATTTTTCTATTTGTTATCCAACAGAACAAAAATTTCATTTCCCTCCCTCTAAATACAATTTCGATGCATAACGGTGATGTGTATACTTATGTAGGATGGGAAAATTGGAAAAATTAATAAATGGATGTTGAATTTGAATTTTTGCAATTTTTTTATCTATGCACATGTACATATGTACATACGTATAAACATCCATAAATAGTTTTTATTATTTTGTATTTTGATTAAAAATTGAATTGTCATAAGCTTAAATATTACAACAATAATTTCTCGTAAAAGTCATGCAGCAGTAATAGCAAATACAGAGTAAATAACGAACAATGTAAAAAATTAATTTTAAATTGATTTTTGTCCAATGTGGAATCGGAGAATTGTTGTTTTAAAATTCCGACCGACTAATTTTAGATAAGACATTAATTATTTTTTTGTTTAAATTATAGTATTTTTGCTAATCGAAATTCATTATAAAATGTTTAATTTCAGTGCGGTTTATGAACCCCGTGAAAAAATCAAGTTGTCCTAATACAAAGAAACGTTAATTCCAAAAGTCATCTCAAAACCTGAAAAACCAAGGAAATCATCCAAGAAAACAAACAAATTTCCCGTTAAACTAATTACCATCATATTTTTGATTGACAATTTCCCAATTTTTAGGGTATTTCATGTTTCGTGCTTTATTCCCCAGCAAAACATAATATAAACATACATTTTTCATACAAAATAAAGAAAAAACTCAAAAAACAAAACTTTTCTTGACATTTTAATTCAAATCAGAAACAAACCAAAAAGTATTTTCGTAAACTCCACACATACAAAATGAGAAGAGCTTTTCCATTAAATTTTATGTTTGGTTTCCCATTTTTGAACAAAATTTTTGAAGTGTTTGGTGGAACGAAGAAACAAAAGTTTTATTTTTATTAAATTAAACAAAAAAAAAAGGATTTAATAGATCTTCTGGGAGGACAATGTAAATAAATATTTAGGAAATAAGGATTTAGGAAAGGACATGTTGTGAATGTTAATTGTATTCTTATTATACATTTTTATTTGGCATTTAATGAAAGGAATTAGATGGGAAATTTATTTACTTGAAAAGTTTAAAAATTATCCTTTTATAAGTTTTTATGTTTGTTTTTTTCAACCTAGTTGGTTGGGTTGTTAACTTTAAAAATTATATATTATTTCAAATGGTATACATATAATAATGACTAATAAAATTAGCCTCTTCGGAAAATATTTATATTTATTTCAATTAAAAAGGTGCAATGCGACATGTAACTTATTATTATATTTTTAATGATAACCTCCGTAAGAAAAGTGTCACAAATCAAAAAATGCCAATTTATGAAGTACAACCTTGAATTGTCTGGAATATTTTCTATGGAATACAAAATGATAATATTAGCTGAATATTGGACATTTTTGAATAGTCACTTTCCTTGTCGAAGGCGGTATAGAAAATAATAAATAAAACAAATTAATAACTTACCAGTCTTAAAGTCTCCTAAAATTAATGTAAATGCTAGCCACCAAGTCATCATTATCAAATTATAATTTTTCCTATGAAAATCATCAATAAAATTCATTTTTTTATTAAACATTATCTCATTTCTATTAACACTAACATCTTTAATACACACATTAATATTATTATTTATGTCATTACTATTAATATTTGCAAGTAGTTTACTATTATTTAGCATAATTTATACTGCTTAATTTAGTATATGAACAATACTAATTTTATTTTTGCGCTATAAATTTAACTACAAATTGGCGTAATTTAATCGAAAAAAATTATACCTATTGCTTTTTATAAATAAATAAAATTAATAATTTCTTTGTAATTTGATGTTTTCACTCGTTAAGAACATTTTTGATTGTTTTAATTTAATTAACAATTATATTTAATATATATATGTATTGTATACATATTTATGATTGACGGTTAATATTTCGAAGGTAATGGTGATTTTCTGAAAATAAAGAATAAACTTATTTTAAATTTACTAGCTAAGAATTATTGTATAAAAATAAATTACATATTATTTTCACTATTCAAACATAATTGTTTAATGAATGCAGCTTCGTTTATATTGGTGCAATCGTTCAATTTAAGATGAGCAATTATACGCTTTTGAGTAGGTAATCAAGATCTGGGAAAGCAATTCTTATTCGACAATATAATTACGGTAAAAACAGAATATTACTAATAAGAAATTTGTAATTGATTTTCTATCCAAATACAATTATACATATGTTTGTATATATCTTTAAAAGCAAAATGGTTAGAATGTTTTTTTTTTCGTATTTTCCAGTAAATTGGAAGCCAAAAAGTCATAAACCAAAAACGAAAAATACCCAAATTCCATCAAAAATTCAATACAAAACAAATAATAACAAAAGTTATTACCAGAAAAACCTCATAACAAAAGCTTTTATCACATACACACTCGAATATTATGTATATAGGCACACATAATCACAAAAAATAAATCTACATTATATGTTATACACATGCATACATACATACATACTTGTGATATGTATAATTATTATATGTTTTGTATTGTACACTGGCTTGGACATTTATATGAAAATTTGTTTAGCTAAAAACATTTTTCTTGCTATTTTATTATTATTTTTAATGGCTTTGTTATAGACTTAAAATATTACTGTTTTAGTTATATCAGCCTTTTGTATTATTTTATTCAACACAATGCATCTACAGTGTTCGACTTATACCAAACGACTTTAGTTACAAAATTTATATTTATCTAATGCTTAATTTGTAGATAGCTTAATGAAGATTGAATGATTTTTTTTGGATTTAACAAAATAAAACTCACTAAAACAATTCTTTGATTTATAATTTATGCCTATATATTCTGTATAGAATTATTTTCTCTAATTTTACATTAAACTTTATAAAAATTACATATATAACAAATAAAGCAAATAGATCTGTGAAATTTAAAGCTCAAGAAAACCTACCTATTAACTTGCTACCTACCTAGTAAGCTTAAAATAAAATCGTGGAAATAATGCCACAGCAGTTTTTATTAGGCGAATGGAGAAAATGTCTCTGATCAGAATACATAATTAGATTTGATATTAAAATATCTTTTAGAAAATTTAACTTTCAGTATAATAATAATTATATTAATAATATTTTTGCTTTTGACTTGCGTTGTGTGTAATTTCACATTTTGTCAATAATTAATATACATAAATTAAATTTTATATAAAGATTGTTCAAAATGAACTTTTATTAAGGAACCTAAAATGACAAAAATAATCGCTCTCTTCATACATTTTGTATGATTGGACAGACATGATTTCATAGTTTATAGAAATATTTGAATGAAAAGTAACTCGAAATTATTATTTTTTGAAATCAATTGAAACTATAAACATTGGTTTTTACCTGACTTGAGGGATTTTTCTGTGGGGTTTTCCATTTTATTGTATTAATTAAAAGAAAATAAGATACTTTACTCTCTAATAAAGCTCAAATAGAATAGAATTAAGAATTGTTAGAAAGAGACATTATGTACACAACCAGAGCCACCTATATATACGTATATATAGGTGGCTCTGACACAACCAACAAAATAATTTATTCCCAAATTATCAAATTATCCCTCTGAGCCTAATCCTAATTGACATATTGTTTTTAAATAATGTAACCTTCAATACAAAACACAATATTTTATCATTTATTTGATCGATACGATCAGTATTTTTGTTTTGGTTGAATGAGAAATTTCCCAGCGTTTATCCGATTAATCTCCTAAATTTTAATATATCGTAGTTATCATAATTTTTATGCATATTTTTCCATGTTTCGATTTTGAATCGAACTATTTTATTTCTGTGTTGGAGTGAATGCAGTATATTGAAAGAGAATATTAGAATATTTCAGATATATATTTGTATATATGTACAAACAGCGCAAATAAATTAAATTAATGACAATTTTATAATCATTAAAATTATGTTTAATTAATGTAATTTCAAAAAATAACGCAGGCAAAACTAGCTAAACACTAACAGATATCATAAAACCCTTTGAAAGTAAATAAAATCCAAAAGCGTTTTTAAACAATAAAATAACCATTAAAATGTTACCATACATTTAAAAAAAAGAATAATTATAAGAAGGAAAATCCAATTTTCTAAAAATATCCAGAATACATCTCATCATACATACATACATATGTACTCGTATATGTGCATATACATAAATATAAAATTTTCCTTTTTCAGTTCTCTACACAACAGACAAAACGTAAGCTAAAATGGATCAAAAACCAAAGAATTTTGTTTTATAAAAATAAAAACTATATGTTTCAATTAAAGTTTTTCTATATAGAAAAAAATAGTAAACGAATTATAATTTGTGCTTTTGATATTTTTATTCGAAACAAATAAATGTTTTCTACATTAAAACCATTTTCATTTTCCGATTACGTCTATAATTTTTGTACCTACATACATACTCCTATATGTAGAAATGAAGATGAAAGAAAAATTAAATGAAGAATATGATCAAATTTTCATTTTGAGCAACATTAATATACCATTCAGTGTAAGGTAAGTTTGTTTTTGATTTTGTATACGTTCGATTAGGAAAATTTGTTTGTATTTGACTTTTAGTTGTTGATTGAAATTATTATTTTTCCTTTTATTTATTTGTATTTTGTTTGGAAAATAGAATTTTTATTTCAAAGTGTTTTTCTCGTGTTCTATTTGAGTTTAGTAAACTAATTGGATTGTATTTTGTGTTTATCTTTTTTGTTGTAATTAATTTGAATGATATTTGAATGATGCTGTATAAAATAAAAGTTTTCTATTTCATCTAATGATTTTAATTAGGATAGGATATTATAGCATTTAACTACGTTTACGTGTAATAGGTAAATTAAAATGTATGTGTTTTGATTTTTGGCATAGTGTTATTTTTTAATCGGTGAAATTGTGTATCATCAACAATGTGTATTTTAAATTTTATTACTGCATAAAATAAATGTTTATTAAAAAATAAAACTACTGAAAAAATCGAACTGTAATGTTTCTAATTTATATTTTGTCAAGTTGTCAATGATAATGCTCTGCTGCTCGTTATATTTAAATGTTAGTAGATGTTAGATGTATTAGATTTAGCATTAAAGTTAATTCGAAAGTTAAACCTTAAAGTTACTAGTACTCATAATAAAAATATAAAAATACATTGTAACGAGACTTTCGTAATAATTACCTTATACATGAATGGTTATTTGTTGCTTTTAGAAAAGAGTTAAGACAGATTCACATATGTATTAGACATGAATAAAATTAATTTGTAGAAATCTCAAAACGAACATTTATATGCCCTATATATAGCCAATTTACAGAACATATATAATATATTTTATAACATTACCAAAACATCATTTCCATTAGTAAAAATAATTATTTTCCATCATTATAATTTAACTGTTAACATTTGTGTCCCATTATAGTTGTAACATCTCTCCAGGTAACATAAGAGAAATGAAAATTTGTGTCAACCGTTAACAAATTATTCTGTAACATATGAAAAACAAAACATTTTCAACTACATATAGGAATAAACGAAAAGCAAATGTAACCATCTAGCCAAATTAACACCACATATGTACATTGAACACACATATATATGAATTTCAATTACTCCCACATTATACATATTTATGATGAAACCTTATGTGGAATCCAGATAAAATACTAATAAATTTTCATAAATTTATACTTATCATCGTCATACAAAAATATACTCACAACACAGTGTATCTACTTATTACCTGAAGATAACCTTTGTTTGTTTTTGTTTTTGAATTTAACTGTTCAAAGTCATACCCATCTGGTTTCTTGTAATAAAATTCAATTATCATAAATTTATGTTACCATGGGAGTTATTTAATATATACGATTATTGCGATGCAAGAGAAAGTATAGGAAGCCTAAAAGAATACGAAAGGAAAAGTTGTAAAGTCCTTTATACATTCCATTTAATCCAGGCTTAACTATATAAATTAAAATTAATCCAAATTACTTGAAACACAAATTTCATTAATAACCATTTTTATTTTTCAATATATGTAGAAAAACAGTTTTTATTCATATTAAATTTCTGCGTTCTGTACTCGTAGTTGTTAAATAATTTTATCATTGTTAACATATTTTTCGTTAACGTGGAATAATACAACCTGTCTATAAAAGACATTAAAGTATTTTCTTTTTTATAAAATTTACAAATATTAAAGAGATACTAATTTTATGCGACCAACGACGTACGTGATTTAAAAATATATGTATTATTATTCCTTTTAAATAAATTAAATAAATTTAAAAATTTAATATTAAACAGATATTATTAACATAATTAATCACAATTTTGAATTGAATTGAATTTAATAAAATAGTATCAATTCAATTTGTGGTAAATCTTGTTTTACTAAATATAATTTTCCAGGTTAAATTGAACCTTTCCCAATTAAACACAACCTTTTCTAGTGAGATTTTGTACAAATTGCTATATAAATTAATCATAAATTGAAAAAAAAATGCAATTAGATGACGCTTTTTCAGAATGAATTTAGTTTGTAAATTTTTTGTGCAGTAACATTAAAATTTATTTGTAAACAATTTATATAAATTGAAACCCATAACATTATATTTCGAATAATTTATCCGTAATATTTTATTCAAATTCACACATAATTAAAAAAAACATTTTATTTACCATATAATTATAATTAAATTATAATAATAAAATTCGTTAATATTAAATATTAAATTATATAAAATATAGCAGCTAGGATTCCTCATATTAGATTATCGATTTTGACTTTTAAATAAAACCAATATTGAGGAAGAACTTTTTATTACTCCAAATTAAAATTAATTCTTTGTGATTATTTTATTTCTTCTGTGATTTATTATCTAATTAGTTTTTTCGACCTAATTTTTTCAACAATGATATTTGACCGAAATGGTCGTTGCTCCTGGTCCAACAATTGAGGTTTTAAAAGATCAGATACAATTTTTATATTCTTGAAAGTAATGATTTATATTCATCTGTACCATTGATTCATTTTTAAATATGTTGCATTGAACTTCAAAAGAAAACCCCAAATATTTGGAAAACGTTGCATTCCATTTGGAAATAGTTTTGGAGTTAGCTTATCGAAAAGTCTAAATTCAAAGCTGTTTTCTATTTCCATAAGAATGTATCATATTTATATATTAAGAAAAACAAATAATACGGGAATAATAAAATAAATCTAGTGGCAACAGATTTGATACGAACAATCACATACATACATGTTATTTGTATACGCAGTAGTATACATTTGTGAACAAAATCAGCTAATGGAACAAAACTTTAAAATAAAATGGGAATGGTGAAAATCTATTTTAATAGACAGAACATCACAATTCTTTTTTTTCGTTTGGGATATTCAAGTAAAATAAAAAAATTAAATGGTGTCTTGACTTTTGTGCTTTTATTTTAACAAACTACTTATTAAACCATTTGTAATTTCGTACTATAATAATCAAAGTATTTTAAAAAAATAGATGAATTTAAACCTGCAATAACAAAATATATTTTATTGAAATTTAAACTTTGAATCATGCTATTTAAACATTTCGTAAATACTATTGTATAGTATTGCGTATTCAATAAAAATTCTTTCCAACTTAAAAAAAATTAATCTCCCACTTCTGCTTTGACGTAAATATAATAGTAAACAATTTATTATAGCGATTGATTCTAACTAACGTCATGATAATAGAACTCAATAGTCAACTAAATCATTTCCCTATATATTGTATCGACATGAAATCTTAAACCACAAAAAACGTAAATAAATGCGTACCAAATAAAAACATAATAATAAAAGAAAACTGAGAAATTATAAATCTTTATCAGGTATCATCATTGTATGAGAAAATTAAATTTTCAAAATGATCCTATATATGTATAAGTCGCCTCACCTTACATTCCTAAACATGTATAATATATAATACGTGTTTATCAGTATATGTATACATAGTGAGTTTTATTATAATATTAGTCTGTATGTCACGGAACACAGAGTCGAGTCACGTTAGAATTAAGGTTGAATTGTGTTGGGCGGGGGAGCGGAACTTTAGGCAATAATATATATACATTTTTGAAAGCAGGGAGATTAATACTAGATAGACTATGTGATTTGATAAATTCGATTTAGCTAAATTTTTGAGCTGGAAAATATACGTTGGACAGAGAACAACTCTAATACAGAACTCGACTCTGTACAATATCCAAAATACAGACTTTTCTTGTTCTTTATACAAGTACATACATATTTACATTTCAATAACTAATAGTCTAAACCAAATAAAATTTCACAGACACATATTAAAAAGCCACATTTAATCCTAAACCAATACTAAACATGAAATCATTATGGCATGTTCCCATATTTTCGACAAGAAAATCGAATTATATTAATTCACGCAAGAATTAATAAAATATGTTCGATACATATACAATTATCAAACAAAAAAGGTAAAGATGGAATATTCGATTAAATAATTTCCCTGTACATATGTACGTATATTAGTACATATACATATATGTAATGCATATTATGGATGTACATATGTATTTTCTACAAAACCTCAGAAAACCTTTTTCTGTATTTGTAAAAATTCAAAACATCGAAACTATACATATGTACATATTCAATTAGATTGGATAGATTTAAATGGAAGTAGTATCTTGTTCGTACTCGTACTTTCGATTACCTCACTCCCATATTAATATCCACTAGCTATTTCTATATAAGGACTCTACGTATATTATTCGAAGACAAAAAAAAATCCATTTGCTCTTTGCTTTAACAACATTTATTCACTCTTAAATCAATTTATACCTTTTACTGATATAACTGATTAATTTTGTTTACCATTAATTTGTTTAATTTTATTATTGCTATTATATGGGCAACATTTCTATTGTGTGTGGATTGTCTTAATTATTGATGACCAAGGAAAATATCTGGCGTTTAATGATTCAATGACGATGATTTATTGTGAAAGAGACCAAACATGCCATATATATATATATATATATATATATATATATATATATATATATATATATATATATATATATATATATATATATATATATATATATATATATATATATATATACACATATTTATTGAGTTGAGAGTAATTTTTCTCTCAATACATTACGTCATCCCTATATACTACAAATAGTAATACTAATCCATTTTCATGACCATTCTTGAACATTTTGTAAGATTAACTTTTCCAACTTTAAAATCTAGAAAAAAGAACAACCCGTATTTCCTAATTTTTTTTGGTTATAGTTTTCTTTTTATGTTGGACGATGAAGATAAGAGATTTGGATGGAAAATATCTAAACTGAGAAAAAGAAGAAATACAGTAACGATGGTTTTTTGTTTTAGTGATGAACTAGGTTACGATATCTTTGAATATTTTGAAATGAAATTTAACCTTTAAAATATTGTGTTGGCCCACATATATAGATTACCTGCTTATATTCGAACTGTTTTTAAAAATTTGCCGGATCTTTTTATTTATTTACTTTAACTTGGTCCAAAACATATAGCAATTATTTTATTGTCATAATTCTTAATTCTTTTCTACATAATTATACTGAATTTAGTTTTTTGTAAAATTGTTTTGACAAATAGGTATATTAAATAATTACTACATAGAATAGTCAAATTTAATTAATTGTTTTTCGATTGTTAGCATAATTTAGTTACCTCAAAACGATAACATCAAAAACTAAAACAAAATTGTTTACTCGATCATGTATTCATGCGTTCAGCAAAATAATACAGTTCGTAGATTGCATTTACGCAAATATCATCTTATGTAAATATTATATGGCATATTAGGCATTTTAAATCTATGTATACATTTTCATATTTTTGATAAATGGTGCCCTTACTTATAATTTAAAACGGAAATTCGAAATACCTTAAATTTAATGAATAGCGCCCGCATATAACAATTTTGGCAACATAAAGCCAAACATAACTAATTTAATACCGCAATCAAATAATTCTAAACATTACGCAACCGGAAATATCAGTTTTCCAAATATGATTAACGCATATACTTACATCAGATTACTTACCTAAGTAAAAATAGAAAATGAATACCTGCCGTTTATGTTTGTTGATTGACATTAATTATATTTTCTTGTTGAAATGAACCGTAAACGTAATAAGAAAACCAAACCAAAAATACCCATAACAAAACTCACTATAAATTTAACCGCACACAAATCTCAATCCAAAAATAAAACTTTTACGAATATGTTTACGTTTTCTCACTTAACATTTTCGATGACAACAAATTGGTATACTGCTTGTTGTCTAACATTTTTTTTGTTTGTTTGTTATTTTTTCGCTTTCTTAACATACATATATGTATGTACACATAAATTAATATTCTAAAATAACGTTTACTAAAAGAACGATGGAAAATTTCATATGTGAGAAGAGCTGCAAAAAAATCTTAATAAAATTTTACAAGCAATTGTGGAATGTTGCTCAATTGAGATAGAAATCACGGTTTACAAATTAAATTTATTTTGGTGTCTACTTAAGTACGTATTAATAATGTTAAGCGACGTAAATTGTAGCCTAATGTATGAAAATTGTAGCCTAATGTATGAAAATTGTAGCCTAATGTATACTTAGTAACCTAGTTATAAATAATGTGCCCGTGAAATAAGTTATACGAGTATGTTCGGCTATTAAGTAAAACCAATAAAACAATTTGTTTTATTTTAAATCTTAGACAATCTTATTGAGTTTTTATTTTGTAACAAAACAATTTAACATGGGATTAACTTTTCATTCTTTTCTTTGTATAAGAATTTATTATTATGTATTAATTATAAATAATATGCGTCATCTATAAATTCTATAATACGAGTAGTATATAATCTCAGGTTTTTAATAACTAAATGTTACTCACTAGGTTATCTAAACAAAAAATTAATGTAATAATTGTTAATTAATGTTAATAAATTTTTGTATTTTAAATATAAAAATAAAATAAATTAAATAATAATTAATAATCTTTTTGTTTTTTGAATCATTTTGATAAATTATTGATATTCAAATTTTCGACTAATTTGATACATTGATAACAAAATTATCAATATGTGTATATATTTAAGTGCATTTTTAGTTTTATTAAATTTTAATAAACATTTTTTATTATACAAATAACACTAGATGGAGAAAGTCTATAATGAGCACGTCATATTATTTCTGTACATTTAAGTATAATAAAACAGGAATACAGGAAGTAAAATTGGATATATTTTAACATTAAAAATTATCATTATTTAGTAAAATTAAAATCAGTAATTAGAGAACCACAATTAAAAATGAGTAGATAGATCGAATTATTATTTCAATTAAACATGAAAGAAAATTAAAATTTGTATACATATTTATATATTTTACCACCGTATAATAAACCAAAAATAAATGTCTATAAATAAAAGATATGAAAATTATGAATAATAATCAAGTTATTAAATTTTTAAGCTAAATTAATTAAGCAAAATTTTACACAAAAAAAAGGTGGAAATTTCCCAAGGGTGCTATAAATTAATTTGAAAATAATTTTAGTTTTTTTTTATTATATATTATTATTGATTCAGAACTTAAGCATTACTGCAATACAATAAAATATGAATTAAATTACAATTTTTTTGTTGGTTTGTGAGTAATAAAGTTGTGTTATTTAATTAAACCCCGAATAGAATGAAAGACTTCTATACACGAGTACGAAAACCGGTCATAGATATTCTTTAGATGAAGTTTATTAGCAAACCTCATCAGGTATATTTTAGTAGCTAAGATTACTAAAGTACAGATTACAGTAGATTACAAGTACACAATGAAATTCAGATACCTTTAACAAACATGAAACGAACTTTTTCCTTTACATACGCAATACTATTGCATTAATTAGTGAAATCGTTTTTGAGGCGATCTACTTTACTATACACAAATAAACTAAAATAAAAAAAGTTAGTTAGTAAGTCTTAAAGTGCCGCTTTCGTTCGCACAGGAAGTAGCGTCCTTGCTGGGTCTCGGGTTCGATTCCCGATGGTGATAAAAAATCACGGTTGGTGGTTTTTAGTATGTAAGCATGTGTCTTTGTTCGGGTATAGCACCGTGTCCCCGTTTGTAGCATTGAGTGGTTGATTTATCCGCCCACCTTTATTTTAAAATACTTACTCATAAGTATACATAATCTATTTTCATTTAAATATAGACATTTATTATAAAAGTATAATGGTAATTTGAATGGGTTAATTGAACTTTTTTACGTTGCTTTTAGAGTTCCAACTAACTGCCAGCATCATAGTTCATTCACATATGTATATATGTATTTAAAAATTTAATATAAAATTTAAATCAACATAAATTTTATATTACAATATATCTCACATCGAAAAAACAGTCTATTTTCATATTTTATGCTATATATATATATATATATATATATATATATATATATATATATATATATATATATATATATATATATATATATATATATATATATATATATACATATATATATATATATATATATATATATATATATATATATATATATATATATATATGTATATATATACATATATATATATATATATATATATATATATATATATATATATATATATATATATATATATATATATATATATATATATATATATATATATATATATACATATATATATATATATATATATATATATATATATATATATACATATATATATATATATATATATATATATATATATATATATATATATATATACATATATATAATTTTAATAGATATAAAAAAGAAAAAATTAAATTGTAATGTAAAGAAAATTAAAAGATTTACTAATGATTAATAGACATGTTGAAAAAAGTTACATTCAATATTAATTTTGAAAAGGTTGTGTTTAACTTGGAAAGGTCCAATTTGGGAAAGATATATTTAGTAAAACAAAATTTAGCCTAGCTATTTTATTATATTATTAGTGAAATATTATTTTTTTATTATATATTATTATTGATTCAGAACTTAAGCATTACTGCAATACAATAAAATATGAATTAAATTACAATTTTTTTGTTGGTTTGTGAGTAATAAAGTTGTGTTATTTAATTAAACCCCGAATAGAATGAAAAACTTCTATACACGAGTACGAAAACCGGTCATAGATATTCTTTAGATGAAGTTTATTAGCAAACCTCATCAGGTATATTTTAGTAGCTAAGATTACTAAAGTACAGATTACAGTAGATTACAAGTACACAATGAAATTCAGATACCTTTAACAAACATGAAACGAACTTTTTCCTTTACATACGCAATACTATTGCATTAATTAGTGAAATCGTTTTTGAGGCGATCTACTTTACTATACACAAATAAACTAAAATAAAAAAAGTTAGTTAGTAAGTCTTAAAGTGCCGCTTTCGTTCGCACAGGAAGTAGCGTCCTTGCTGGGTCTCGGGTTCGATTCCCGATGGTGATAAAAAATCACGGTTGGTGGTTTTTAGTATGTAAGCATGTGTCTTTGTTCGGGTATAGCACCGTGTCCCCGTTTGTAGCATTGAGTGGTTGATTTATCCGCCCACCTTTATTTTAAAATACTTACTCATAAGTATACATAATCTATTTTCATTTAAATATAGACATTTATTATAAAAGTATAATGGTAATTTGAATGGGTTAATTGAACTTTTTTACGTTGCTTTTAGAGTTCCAACTAACTGCCAGCATCATAGTTCATTCACATATGTATATATGTATTTAAAAATTTAATATAAAATTTAAATCAACATAAATTTTATATTACAATATATCTCACATCGAAAAAACAGTCTATTTTCATATTTTATGCTATATATATATATATATATATATATATATATATATATATATATATATATATATATATATATATATATATATACATATATATATATATATATATATATATATATATATATATATATATATATATATATATATATATGTATATATATACATATATATATATATATATATATATATATATATATATATATATATATATATATATATATATATATACATATATATATATATATATATATATATATATATATATATATATATATATATATACATATATATATATATATATATATATATATATATATATATATATATATATATATATACATATATATAATTTTAATAGATATAAAAAAGAAAAAATTAAATTGTAATGTAAAGAAAATTAAAAGATTTACTAATGATTAATAGACATGTTGAAAAAAGTTACATTCAATATTAATTTTGAAAAGGTTGTGTTAACTTGGAAAGGTCCAATTTGGGAAAGATATATTTAGTAAAACAAAATTTAGCCTAGCTATTTTATTATATTTCCTAAATCAATTAAATTCAAAATTACTATTAAAGATAAGTGTATACATATTATTAACAATATTTAGTGTACGAACTTTAAAATATGAAATTTAATATAAATGAAAAACAGTAGCAGAATATTCTATAAAAAGAAAAGAAAAATCCAAATTGTACACATTCCACATAACCTACTAATTGGTTCTAAGGGATTATACATACATATGTTTTTAAACTATGTACGTCGTTGGTCGCATACAATTTATATCTAGTTAATATTTGTAAATTTTATAAAAAGTAAATATTTTAATGTCATTTATAAAAAGGTTGTACTATCTAATTATAGATATATATTATCTAATTATAGATATATCTTTTTAAAAAGGTTATATTTTAGCAATCCTAAAATTATTTAACAACTAATTTCATTGCATTGCAGTTTAATTTGCTATTTTGTTTCTCGTTGGCCTTGAAATTTCTGTTGGAATTTTGGTTTTGTGGTATTGTCAGAATTTCTTTTTTTCGGAGTTTAAAAATACGAGAATACCACTGATTGAAAAAAATTGACAATTTGGTAAAACAATTTTCTTTGTTTCGTCTTATTTGTTGTTTTATAACAATAAAATATTTATTGTTAGTAAAATTTTCGTTTTCCAAATGTAATATGTACCATTTATTGTTGGATTATTTCCGTATTTCCTTGGGCAAGATCATGGTTCTCCGACAACAAAACCATCAATTTTTGTGAAAAATAATTCCAACATACGGTCTAATCTGGAATTTCCATTGAGTTGGCATCACCTCAGCATTTGTAACAGCAAATTTAACACCGGCATACCGGTGAGTATCTACAATATTACTTCAAGCAGGTTTTAGGGTGCATTTTTTTAATAACAAAAAAAATTGTTCATAATCATTTATTATTTTCTTCTGAAAAATAGTGTAAAACAAAAGATAAGAAATTTAAAAAATTCATGTAAAAGTGTTTTATAAAATATTCAAAGTGTTTAAAAAAACCTTTATGGCAGACATTTTTCCTTTAATCCTAGCGTCAAACACTGCAACTAAAAAATTCTAGCAGTTTATACATCATGCACAGCAAAACCTTCAGTAATGTAATACTCTGCATTTTGTGACACAAATACTGGCATTTTCATTCCATTCAGAATATCAAACGTGTGTGAATGTGTTTTGTACAAACTTTTTTATAGTTAAAAAAAATTATAAGTTTATTATAATTCATTAGAAAAAACTGTAGGATAAACAATAAATAGTGGTTGATAGACTAATGAAGATTTGAAATGATCCGTGAGGATTTTTGTAAATAATCAATATATTTTATAGAATTAAAAAACCAAGCCCACAAAAAATCCACTGCAAACAAAACTTTCTTACTTTATTTTTTTCAGCTCAATGGCCAAACGTTTACTAGTTAATGAAAAGATACGGACACCTGACGAACTCGACACAAAAATTAATTTTTTAGATTATTTTTATTGTTTGTTAAAAGGAAGCAATGCTAATAAGTACGAAATAGATGCTGAATATAGAAATTGTCAAGTATGGGCTTAATCTGTAGGATAAAACTTGAAAATAAAATTTATTCGTATCAGCGGCATCGGAATATGGTCCCATTTTTCAAAATAACACATGAATGCACGCCTACTCAAGAATACGTTGATTTGTACTGAAATTCGATAAAGAAGTACACGGCACGCTTGATTTTATTTTTCGTGAGAAGAGCAACCACAGCCCTAAACCGGAATTAATTAAAATCATTAAAGAAATACATTGGAATGTTGAAAAGTTACATGATATTAATAATAAAACATTATATTTCAAACATATACAATTATTCTACAAACTTCAGTGAAACATCAGAAATGGAAACCGGTGTAAATTAAACAAATGGATCACGATTGACTCGATAATACATGTTCGCCAATGCAAAAAAATTATTTAGAATACACAAATTATCAGTGGTCCATTCTGAAAACCAATAAGAATCTAGTCAACGAAAATTAGCGCGACTAAAACTAAAAAAATTATTTGCATTGAACGAGCATGTCAGTTAGCAAAAGAAATAATCGGACAGCATAAACGGGACCATGCACTTGTAGTCATAACATCAATCTAAAATAACTGGAAACTCTCTAAGACGGGGCTATATCAGAATGCCTGAAGCAAAATTATTAGAAAAACTGAGAAAGCTCGCGGTCGTTCTTGAAGTGCGAGAATTTCGTACGACAAAACTATTCGCGAAATTCCACGAAGAACATATTACATCGAAATTTCGACGCAGGTATCAATTTTGCCAAAAATGTCATATACATAGAATCGAAATGTAAATGACGATCTAACCATTTTGTATTTGGGTCTATGTAAATAGACAAAATTAATAAAAATAACATTTTTTGAAAAAAATAATAAGTTAAGTTGACGTGGTCGCTTTTTTACGGCACACTTAGACCAGTGTTGGTCCGTTGTGATACCACCTCCATTCACACACACATTCATTCAACTCATTCATTCATTCAACTCATTCACCCTCATTCACACATTTTTACAGTGTACCACCTGCGCAATGCATAGCTCCATGTCACCCTGTACAGTGACATGGAAGGTGGGTCGGCCCTTGGGTTCTAAATTCCAACTGCGGTTTAGATGTATAGTTTCGATTAGTCATCCCCCCAATGGTTCGTCAGAGAGATGAAAAATCCCTTAAAACACATCCCCGTCTTTGTTGGGATTCGAACCCGGTACCTCCCGATCCAAACATCGCAGCTTTAACCACTGCGCTATTTGCTCGGTAAAAAAAAAAAAAAAAAAAAAAAAAAAAAAATAATAACTAATCAATAAATATTGTAATGCTCGGCTATATGCAGCCAAGTATGAAATGTTTACACCATCGTTTCGGCTCGTTTTGGGTAATTAAAAGTATTTTTACCATTCTACATTTCGATCGAATGTTTTTCAGGGACCTTTGAACAGCTTAATCAAGCATGTCTCGTGTCGTGTCTTATATATATGTGTCTTATATATATATTTGTAAATGTTAATGTTATTAACGTATTTACATTGGAAAATACTAATTTATTCAACGTGTTTATTATTTTCGCCGAAAACATAATCGGCTATGGTTGCTCTGGTCACGGAAAAGTTAATCGAACGTACCGTAAATATCTTTATCATATTTACGTAGAAATCTACGTATCCGTGAGTAGGTATTATTCATTCATATGTTGTTGTGAAATATCGTAGACTATTGCGATGACGTCGACACGAATAAATTTGATTTGTACGATATGATATTAGTGTAGCTCATACTTGGCACGCAAATTTCAATATTCGGAATCTAAAACATTTTTAAATTTATTTCCTTTTAACAGACCATTAAAATAAACAAAAAGTAATAAAACAAATAAAGATTCATTATTATTGTTTTTTTGCTAATATATGCAAATTCTACAAATCCTGGATGAGAATTTAGAATATTTTGAACACTTTTGCTAATGCATAATATTTTTGCCAACATACAAATACATAATTGAATTTATGAGATAATAAACATATAAACCATCAAAGTGTATATATATATATTTTACACAGGTAGAACAAAAAAAAGTTAAATAAATTGTATAACTATGTAATGATGACTTAACATAAAAACAATATTCTTATAAATGGATAAAATTACGTAGTCACTCAATTAAAGTAGTGAAACATGTAATTTATATTGAGCAGTAACACTTGTTATAAATGGATATATGAATCATTTTATTAAGAATTGACATTTGTATAATGTAAATATAAATGTACCTATTTATATGTTTATAATATAGTGTCATAATTAATACTGTTTATTAATTTGAAGAGGCATATTTAATAAATGAAAAGAAAGTCTAGATTATGTGTCACACACATGTATACGCATATATATAGCAATCAATAATAATCCTAAATACATATTGAACAGGATAACCACATAATGATTTCATATTCTAAACATGATTTCATTTTTGATGAGTCTCAATGTGAAATATTTTGTAAAATCCTTTCTTCAAAAATTCATAGAATATTGGAGTACATACCACATACTTTTGTCGTGATTTACAATCTTTTTAATATAATATGATGACGAGTGTCGTCTTGCAGTCGAGCAACAAAATATAGCCCATAGTGAAGTGTAATAACCTCTTACAATTGGGAGGAAAAACAAGGCTACTCTCACTAGGAGGGCAGCTAAGCGGATTTGTAAACAGAAAAGCGTGAATAGTGGAAGGTCCAGTTTCTGAAACTACAACAACTCAGTAATGAGCGCAGTTCACGTAATTTCTTTAACGGTACTCGACGCATGGAATGGACACTTTACCGACCCTCTTGGTGATCATCAAGCGTCACAGACTGTAGTAGAGTACCTCAAATACAGGCTGCGGGGATATGCATTGAGGATTAATCACATGAGGAATTCACTAGGGCCATGCAAAGACAAACACGAACCCGCTCATCTAGATTGGGCTGCATTCGTTTGGAGTTCTTGATATTCGGAGGGGATACTTTGTGGAACTGTCCTTTCGACCTTATTCGATAAATATGGCGAACCGAAGTAATGGCTGATGAATGGAAAGTGGCCGCGATTTGCCCCATCTTCAAAACGGGGGACCGCTTGAAGTGGGAGAATTATCATATCTCTCCTTTGCACAGTATACAAGTTACTGCCCTACATCATATTGGATAGAATCACTCCTCTAGCGGAGGGCCTGATTGGTGAGTATCAAGGAGAATTTCGTCCGAATCGATCAGCCAATGATCAGGTCTTTTCGCTGCGGATGGTTCTATTTAAATATTATGAGACTTCCATCCCCGTACATCAGGTGTTCCTGGATTTCCGGCAGGCTTATGACTCGATCATTCGGAAGAGTTTGTGGTCTGCGCTAGAATTCCTAGAAATACCACCAAAATTGATATGATTGTGTAGAATGACAATGATACAGTCTCAATGTTATGTTGCAGTTGAGAACAGGCGTTCAAGAATTTTATCAGTTAACTCGGGTTGTACGGCAGAGAGATGCTCTGTCCCCGATACTCTTTAATCTTATGTTGGAGTACATCTTTCGTAAAACTGGAACACCTCATCTTAAATCGCCAGTCTAATCAGGTGACAATGCAGATGACATATGCGATATTGGACTCAATAGCAATGAAGCAAAAGAAATACTTGCTCCGCTTGTAGAGCTCCTGTTGGCCTCCAGATCAATGAGTCCAAGACGAAATACATGATCTCTGATTTTAGAGCCAATGGCACACCAGATTTTAGTATTGACCACCACACGTTTGAATTTCCTTATGGAGTGAGGAAGTTTAAATATTTGCTCTCTTATCATCCACGATAACACTGTGGGTGAGAATATTACAGTGCGGCAGGCAGCTGACAGTCGTGCTGTGTATTCTCTAAGGCCATTGCTATAGTCTGCACACTTATTAAGTGCCATGAAGCTAAAGCTTTACAAAGTTTTGATCAGGCCGCTTGTTATGTTTGGATGGGAAAGTTGGACGCTGATAGAGGAGTCGAGAGATGGCTCTTTATTATTATTAGATCAACGGCCCAAATTGCGAAATAGATGGCACATACCGAGCTCTGTGCAATATCGAGACCAGAGATCAGATGAAGATCTCCGATATTGCACATGAAATAAGATCTCAGCGAGTACGCTGGATCGGTCACGTTCAGAATGCTGATCCGGATCGAATCGTGCAGCGATCTCTGCACAGAGAGTCACCATATGGTAGGCGCAGAGGTCGTTGCAGGTGACGATGGCTCCATGGTGTAGAGAACAACTTGGCTTCTTCAGGTTGTCTAAGACAGTATGAAGACCAAGCCCAGGATCGAAATCATTGGAGCCAGTAGACATAATCAATTAAATGTTAATTTTCTTTAAATTTTTTGATATGACAAATAAATACACCCTAATTATACTAATTTTGTTAATAATGTTGATATGTGAAAATTTATGGTTTGAAATAACCAACAATTTCTGCAGATTAATTGTTGGAAAATATTTTAGAAGGATTTTCAAAAGATTTTTGAACTTTTTTTGGAATCCCGATGGAATGGCTCTCAAGAACAGTCTACGAGAAAGAAATCGAATTTGATTAAAAATAAACAATAATATTCAACTTTAACTGAAATTTCTCAATATCAGGTTAAATTTGCTTAAATTCTCTATATAATTCAATAGCTCATGGAGTTTTTGAACCGATTATCGAACATGGATCGTGTTTTTTCAATTTACTTCAATTCTTGAGGAACTACATACATAGTTTCATTTCTTTTTAATTTGCCTGCATTCCTATTTAGTATACTTCTTGAAACTGTCACAACAAAAGCTTTGTGAAAACCCCGCATTGAAGAGTGCCTTAAAACTGATTTATGTAATTATATTTATTAATAGTTTACATACATGAATCAGCCTACTAGTGCTCTTCTCAGTAATAATATTTTACTAAACAATTAACATGTAATTGTAATTCTTTTCCTTAATTTATTAATTTTGTGTAACAAAAAAGACAATAAAATGGTCTATTTTATGGAACCTCGTACGTGTGTGCATGTGGGTATATGTTCACAAAAAGATTTTGGATCTTTTATACATTCAAAAGTATATCATTGATTTTGAAAATACGAAACTTTCAATTTTTGACAGACTATATAAAAATAACTTTTAATGAAAAGATTTTTGTATGTGATGTGTGCCCTAATTTTAGAAAATTATGATAATTTTATATAAAACATTCTATATAAATAAAATACAATAATTATAAATTTTCCAGTGGAAAGTTTTTAAATAATATTATTAAATGAATTAGACAAATATACTATTGGAAATGGTGAACTGGTACAGCAGAGGAAACAATAACGTAAAAATTATGTGACTTAACCTGGAATTAAATATTCGTAGCTGTCAATACAATCAACCAAATAAGGATTATCATCCAAATTAAGATTCATCATCATTGCCAATGATATACATACATACATTTTCATTTCAGTTCTAGAAATGTTTTAAGGGCTGAGTTTTAAAAACCACATATTAAACCCAAAACGCAAATAAAAAGTCATAAAGAAAAATGCTTTCCTTGGGAGGCGAAATACATACACACATATACTTTTGTAAATCCTATTTCTTGCAGACATTATTTTCTGTTGTTTTTTTTTGTGTAGTTCAAATAAATTTTCTTCGTGTTTCTCATCTAAATATTATACACCTTTTGCATTTAATGAAGAGTGGTGGAATATATATATTTTCAATTTTTTTTACATCGTTGGGTGTTAGAGATTTTCATATTGGATTTGATGAAAATCATTATTTTACTATATTTTCACTTTGAATCTCAAACTTTTTAGGGTTTACATTTTCTTGGTATTAAAATTTTTGGAACAAACCATCCCAATAGTATAATAAATAATGTAAAAAATCCTTTTGGATGTATGATGTTTTCGATATAGAGTTTTGGTATGTTATACTTACGTACGGGTTTTCATTTTTCTATTCAACAAAACTGATCGTGATCTTTTTATCAAAAAACAAAAATTATTGAATTGGAAAAATAATGAGGGTTTTTCTATATAAGTTTCCTTTTTTCTTTTTTTCTTATATAGATAATTTTACATTTCTTTCGAGAAAATCTTCTGTTTATTATCGAAGATTTCAAAATAACTTCATAAAAACATGTAAGTTCATTATGACCTTTACTTGGTTATATGTTCATATAGGATATAAATGTCAATATTTAATGAACACGTATTATAACTCGGTTGTTTTCTTTTTTGTAATTGTTTCCTATATTTTGTTCTGTTATAATCATGGTAGGGATATTCAAAACCAGAAATAAACTTATTTATTGTAGCAAAATAAGACATTATCCACACGAAGAATAAGTTTATTGTTTATCTCGATTTCATATAAAAGTTCTTTGCTCATGTTTGCTCTACAATAATTTATCCAGTTTTTTTTTCGAAAATAAATTTCGCTAATTAATATAAGAATAAAATAAATAAAATTTAATTTTGTATTTTCGCACTGTGTAACATAGACGTTTAAAATTCAATTAAAAATTGATGGTGGGGGCTGCTTAGATAGTTGTAATTTTTTTATTAATTATTTTTGGACTATTGAATCTAGTTTTGCATTCAAAATATATTTCTAATGGCCGTATGAAACTAACTTTAAAGTGCTGGAGGAAAAGTAAAGCGAAACAGAAAAAAACAAATTTATGGGTAGAGACCACTATTTTCATTTTCAAGTGTTGTTTTGCAATAAACAAATACAAATCTCACAACTAGGTTACTACAATAAAGTAAAAAAGTGGTTAAGATTAAAACAAGATTAAGTTAAAGAAAAGAAAAACTACGTGGAATTAAACATTTGGTGATCTTAATATTTGCAAAAATATCTGAGGTTTTCAAGCTGGCAAAGCCTTATAATTGAAATAAAAAATTAAAATTTAAAATCGAAATCACATCAAACAATCCGCTCAAAGGCAAAATTAACGGCAGAAAATTGGAACAGCCAATCCCTCAATGTTGAATATACATTTTGATTTTAAATCTAAACAATGAACACATATCATATGCTTATTAAAAATGATAGGTGCTGTAATTAGATAATAATTATGTTAGTGGATTTTAAAAAACTTTGATACAATATCAAAGTTGATCTCATTTCTAGCCAAAAATCATGTTGAATATATTTTATTCTTGAAGTACATTAATCTCATTATGAACTGTTCATCAGTAACTGTAGCTCAAAATAAGTGACACCCCCAGCAACACTAGTATACATGAATGAAGACAGTTTTTTAGATAAGATATATGGCTTTTACCATATTTTTCCAGAACTAGTACAATATGCCTTTACCAGATTTGTTAATCTCGACTATATATAACTGTCGCCAAATATCCCAACATTTAACAAATTATATTTAACTCTAAAAAACAATACGCCTTATAAGTGGAATAATAACATTAATAAAAATTAAAACAAAATGTTGACTTATATAGTGATAAAAGACACATATATATGTATATATATATATATATATATATATATATATATATATATATATATATATATATATATATATATATATATATATATATATATTTATATATAAGAAATTGATATTCATAATACAAATACAATATTTAATTGTTTTCTAATTTATATATTTAACTATATTTTATGTCATTATTTTATGGTTGAAAAAGCGAATGTTTCATATAAAAAATTCATTTGGGTACCCATGTTGTATCATATATCAAAAGCTCAATTAATTATTATTTTCCAACCTCTTTATATAAGGCCTTGTTGCTTTTTGAGTTGTGATTTCTTACTTTTCTTATTTGGAACCATCATAGCAATCGACCATTTATTTCTCAAATTTAATTCAATATTTATATAACAAAAATTATTTAATATATCTGAATAATTTGATTAAGGCTTACTTACTTACTTACGTACTTACAAAATTAGTACGTTATATTCATAATCCGATATTTTTTAATGTAAACAAAGATACATACACATTGGTATAGAAACTATTTAATGGACTTTCATATTGCAAATATTTTCCATAAGTAATTTTTAATATTCTATATCTCTACCATAAATAAAATAAAAGCATTAATAAACGCAAAAGTTCATGGTGTAATCGCTTAAGTTGAAATATATCAAAGGTTTTTAATTTATCCTACCACCATGCGTTCAACAATTTGAAGATAATTTGTTTAAATCATCAATCATAATATTATACAAAAATATTTTGCGGTTTATTTTGTTATATGATAAATTTATGATGATTATGAAAAAAAGTATGATAATAGGAAGAAAACAAATGATACAAATACCTCTTTTATTGTAAATAACAATTCTCTTAAAAGAAATCCATTGTACCGGTAATTGTAATCATATAAATTATAAATATAAAAATAGATTGATTACCTGTTCCCTTAAACTTTGTTAAAATAATCTTAATCAACCGATCTTATCTCACCCGAGCTGCACAAATTGCACAAAACCCATCCCAACTAATCAAACTAAAATTTGGTATATAAAATTTCGATACTAAATTTTATTCATTCACATAGAAAATCACATGAAAAATAGCCTAGTACTGCAGCAACATAATTTTTCGTGTGTTTCACTATGTAAGTGCTTGGAAAGGTCGACATAAAATTGGTACCAACATTTTTTATTTTAATTTCATTTACTATAATTTATAAATAATACAAGTTTAAAAATAATTCTTCATGTCAAATCTTGATCGATGCAAGATAATGTTTCGTTTGTTTTGAGCAGTGCCGGAAAGCGGGAAATACCAATACCGGTATTTTCCCGTGCACCATCACCAATATACAAATTTTTGAATGTGTAAAAATACGATACCATAAGGATATGTAAAAATACGATATCATACATTTTTGGTACATTACATATTCTTAAAAAAAAAATAAAAACATAAAAATGCCTTGCATTTCAATATTTTGTTCAATTTATTTAATTTTCTATTATTCAGCATTCAGCAGAAGTAATATTTGTTACTAACAGAACATTCATATTGAAAAAACTTTTTACTTGGCCTTACAGGTTTGTATGAATTTCTAACATAACTTTTATAACTCTTTTTATCGTTATCTTGGAAATTCAGACAAACCTGTAAGTCAAAAGTAAAAAGTTTTTTCATTGTGAATGCTCTGTAATTCATGAATAATTTCAGCCCAGTTCATTCTTAAACAGTTGTCCTTTTATGTCAAATCGCCAATAATTTTGTGTGTGAAATGAAATGAAATTTAAAAGTGAACATACATAGAACTTAAAAAAAACATTAAAATAGAAAGCATGTAGAAGACTATGAAAATATTATTCAAACAAAAATTGCCAAATTCTCAGAAAATTAAATTGAATCTAATCAAATAACAAATTATTTTAGTACAACATCTACTTCTCAATCACAAAATATTCAAATTAAAATGAATAAACCTAAATTTATTGATGGTTGCATTAAATTGGTGACGTCGGACGGCTTGCATTAAATTGGTGATGTCGATTGAATAACGAAATTGTTATCAGGACACTTGGAATGAAAGAAATACGGGAAAGTCCAACCGGTGTTATTAGGTGCGTTTTTTTATTAACAGAACTTCAAGTTCTATAAGAACATCGGGAATAATACTGGGAAATTTTATTTAATTTAACCAATATATTTAATTTAATCTATTTATTTGAATAAATTTCAACTTCTAACTATATTTTTTAACGTCTATTGTGAAATAATACAGGTATCAAGCATAAAACAATGAAAAATATTGGTTTAAAATCTTTCCATTTTAAATTTCCCTTTTTTTCGAGTTCGTGTACTATGAATTTATCTTTAGGTGCGTTTTTTATTAACAGAACTTCAAGTTCTATAAGAACATCGGGAATAATACTGGGAAATTTTATTTAGTTTAACCAATATATTTAATTTAAGTTCTATTTATTTGAATAAATTTCAACATTTTTTGACGTCTATTGTGAAATAATACAGGTATCAAGCATAACACAATGAAAAATATTTGTTTAAAATATTTCTTTTTAAAATTTCCCTTTTTTTTCGAGTTCGTGTACTATGAATTTATCGCGAACTTGAAAAAACCAATGTTTTATCCAGAACATTGAAAAATAAAGTTAAATTTTATTTTATTTCGATAATAGTGACTTAAAATGTGTAGTTTAACATTAAATGTATCTTATTTATTGATAAAAAATTAAATTTATTTGGATTTTACTGAAAAAATGAGAAAATTCTTATCCAGAACTTCATTCCAATAAGAAAATTTTTGAATTAAAAAACACGACTAATATTTCTAAGGTTATAGTAGATATTTTGAATATTTATAAGCAAGCGTTAATCTAATTGTTTCAGTTACCTGTGATAATGGCGCTTATATGATTAAAAGCAATCAGCACATTTCGAGCTTACAACATCCAGATTTAGAAAAAGTAGTTGAAGATGATGTTTGTGACAGTGATTGCGATACAATTATACTGGAAGAAAAATATTATAAACTAACTCAAGACATCCAATCCATGGAAAATGAAACTATTAAATTATTAGTGGAAAACTTTTTCCATATAAAACGAATTGATAAAAAAAACAATGTATTGGAATATTGGAAAAACCACATCAACAGTAAACCCGAATTATACGAAATAGCCCAAGTGGTATTCGCTGTGCCAGCCACACAATGTTCTATTGAACAAAATTTCAGTTCTTTAAAGTTCATTTTAAGTGACAGACGAAGTTCGATATCTCAAGATGTTTTAGAAGACATCGTATTAATAAAATTAAATTAAAAAATTGAATTAATACGTATAAATATATGTACATTTATATTATATTTCATGTTTGTAATGAATTTGCTATACATATTGGTTATTACACCGGTTTTTATTCAAATGGTACTGGTAAAATACCAGTATCAGTACCAGTTCCATTTCATTAAATTGTTCTGTACCAAAGTATCGTCCCATTTTTAAAACCGAGTGGTTTCCAGCACTAGTTTTGAATACTTCGAAAATATTCATTTTACGTTTCATTATTTTTTAATAGTAATAGTACATACATGAAATTTTATAAAAAAATATAATGTTCGAAACCAAATTTTAATCGGCCCAGCACTAACATAGTAAAACACAGGAAAAATTGTCTAGCACTATAATCTTAGGAGGTATTCCCAATAGCAACTATGTGTTTGCAAAATTTTCTTAAAGTATTTAAGGTTGCAACATAAACACAGACAGAAGGCCGGATGGCCGAATTACGATTGTTAAAGGAAATTTAATAACAATTTTAAGGTTCTAACCATGTGGTTATAATATATCAACTATAGTCCACAGTATGTATCACTGTGGTCCTAAAAATATTAAATTTTCCATAATTTTAATCAATTGATCGGTGCATCATTGGCCATTATCAACTATTAGATGTTGATTTGATTATTGGATGAACCAAAGCCTCCATTATTAGAACCTGTGTTAGATACCACCAAAAGAATTTGTTTTTCCCATTTATTTATATGGTGGTAATGCTAAAATTTAATAAAATTGTTAATGAATAAATAATATTCAAAATTGCGTTATTAATTTGTTTGGGATGAACATACCCACTTACTTATTACAAAATTAACAGCAGTTTTTATACACAGGTAGGTAGTATTTGTAAAATACATAATGCAAAATTTATTGCGATTTATATTAAAACTAATACATATTTTATACATATTTTTTTCAAAATAATGAATAATGTCAAAATCCGCAGTTACTTAATCATTTCAGTCCATTACAAATATTCAAATTTTACTGTACTATTGTTTTTGCTAAACAATATTATCAAGGGAAAAGTTTCTTTATAACTTTATAATGGATGAGAATACTTGTATGGATATATGTTTCTTATAATATTAAAAAACAAATATCCCCATCTAATTTGCTGGAAATTCTCATTGCAACTTTATACCCATGTCGTTAAAATTCAATGTTACAAAATCAGATATCGTCACGCTAATTTGCAAATTATACCGAGCATTTCAGATAATTAGAGGACAAACAAGTTTCATGTTATAGTAGACTGAAAAATTTATTTATAGGATAGAGACAAAGGAAGGGGGGTATTGCCGTTTAATTTAGGCCTACTGTGAACATGAAATGTGTTGACAACATTGTATTACGGGAAAGATTTAGTTTATTATCTTAGAATGATCCATTAATGGTATAAATATGTAAATAATTGTTGAAAATTAACCGCATAGCATCGTAACAGTTTTATTATTTTATGCAGGAATACAGGTTAGTTAGCAATAGGACAAATATCACTGTATTACAAATCGTAAAGCTGAATATTTTGCTTAGTGTTTGGATCCTACTTTACCATGAAAAAAACAGTTTGGAAACCTCTTAAATCTATAGCTGGACTATTCATAAATGGCAGCATAAATGTATGAATAATTATTATTGCAACGCAATCAATTAAATCAAACCCTATTGGTTTTGACGTATTATCTTTTATACGTATTTAATAGTATAATCACTTGCGAAATTAATGTATGAGAGTAACCTAAAGCTATAACCATTAATAAAATACTTATAATTTATATGATTTTCGACCAATTAGTTTAACGAGTAATTTCAAAGGTTTTAGACCAAATTTTTCAATGCGAAATTGTGTAATAATTATAATCAAAGAAAAATCCTTTCTTTCCATATATTTACCAATCATGACGTTTGTATAGCAATTAATGGCAAACATACAAGGCACCTTACTATTCTTTTTGATTTTAGTAAAGCTTTCAACGTCGTATTTCATTTTATTACATCTGCTTGAACGAAGACAGTCACCAAACAGTATTCTTTCAGTTTCTAGTACCAGTTTTTAGCATGTAAAATAAGTTGAGACAAGGGTCTTACCCATTCTTATTTATGCTGCTTATAAACGGTCTAACTCTTGTGCGATTAATAAATAACATGTATCTTCCATATGCTGATAACCTCAAAATATATGTATTTATAAATATCCTCTTGTAAATGATATTGAAACAACAAGATATTGGTACTAAAACTCAATGCATATTAGGAATTAGTGAATGGAAGTAAATAACTTATTGCAAATGATATTAAATTCATGGTTTAGATATGTATGTTATTGGCATAAGCAAGTATGATAATATATTCTGTATATGATGTTAATTTTTATAATTATTATTATTATATTATTTAATGTGATTTTATGTACATTTTAATTTTAATTAAATTTTTTTTTTTGTAGGTACTAATAAAATAAATTATAGACAGCTTGTACTATTTAATAAATAAAAAAAAAACAAATGTTTTTTGAATTTAGCTTCGAAATATGCCAAACGGAATCATAGATATGAAAACTCTTTTAATGTTTTTAAAAATATGGTACTGAATTATACAAAACAAAACTGTATACTTAAATGTTATAAAATAATATTGTTAGCATTACATCATTATATGTTAGCATTACATATAATACCCCATTTTAATTAAAAATAAATATATGAAAGGAAAAAAATGTGTGTGTATGTATTTATAAATATCCACCGGGCAATTTCTAAAAAAATATATCCACATGCATTATAACCACGATTGGCAAAGATAGTGAAAAAGTTTAAAGTTTATAAAATGAAACTAGAAATAAATCAATTATATTAAATATATAAATATACAGGCAAGAATTATCAAATTATAAATGCAAGAACATCGATTAAAAATAATTAAAAATATGTTATTTAGTAATTTTAAGAGTCAAGATCTGAGATTTATATGAATATCACATTAAAGATTTTGAATGTGAGATATTAAATTAAACGTAAAGTACCCATATATAGATATATATACATATATATATATATATATATATATATATATATATATATATATATATATATATATATATATATATATATATATATATATATATATATATATATATATATATATATATATATATATTATCTCTACAACTCATTCGCAGCAACAGGTGAATAAACTTGCTTTAGCTTGTAATATAATTCTAAAATGAAATATACGATAAGGTAAAATTTCGACTGCAAATTATTAGTTTTGTATAATTTCAATTGTGCTTTCGTTGAAAGTGCAATGACATCAAATAAATAGAAATAGTATAACTGTATCTATATTTTCCATCCCCTTCGATTGTCCTCTAACTATCCTTCAACAAGTAAAAAGAAAAATTATATACAAGTTTAACAAAAATATAAATTATATTTTTTCGTAAGAACCAGATTTACATAATTTGAACAGATTGTAACCATTAATTCCTTTAGCTACGCAAATTTCATTTTTAATAGAAACTTTTTCTAAATTTGCATACAACTTTATCAATTTACCTTCAGTTTCTGTGTCCTACGCCAGAAAAAAAAATTCATTCAAAATAACCAAAACATATAATGATTTCATTTAGAAACAATAGTTTATTTGTATACAGTTAACTGGAAAAATTAAGGTTTAATTTTTACAAAAGCTTTTACTCTATCTCTCCATTCAAAGATCAAAATACTCAGATCAAACTTTTTCATTATTTAATTTTGTTTTTTTTCATTTATTTCAAATGACATTATTTCTCCTTGACTTTATAGAGGGAATATAACTAAAAAAAACAGATGACGATATGTACTATGTGTCAAAGTTCAACGTATTTATTAATACATGTGTATATATATATATATATATATATATATATATATACATATGTATATATTTATATATATATATATATATATATATATATATATATATATATATATATATATATATATATATATATATATATATATATGTATATATATATATATATATATGTATATATATATATACTCGTATATATTATATATAGGTATAAGGAGACATTAATACCATACCTTTTTATATTTCCAGTTATATTTTCCAAATGTAAGTAAGAAAATATTACACTTGATAATTTATTTAGTAATTTAAAATTTTCACCAAATTAAATAAATTTGCTTTCATCTCACATTCAATTTTTCATTATACATACACTTAAACTTTAATTTTTGTATTTCTAATTTTAAAACCACATCATATATTTCATATTTTTTAAGCTATCATTAATATAAAAATTCACAATATTTAAAGCTATTTGCACATTAACTAAAAAATATAATAACCCAATTACAGATAACTAAAACCTCTAACATATGAGCACAATACGCAAAAATAATTTATTTTAACGTCCGTGATGATGAACGAATCCGAAAAGACTGAAGAAGAAAATCAAATTTTATTTTTAAAAACTTTTCTCGATATAAATTCATTCAACAAAATGAGATTACTAGACGTATACCATGATAAACACATATAAGGTACTATACTCCGATGTTTCATTTTCGTTCTTTTTCGCGCATCGGTCAACATGGCGGCGGTAATCATTAAAAAAAATACGTGATGTTATGTGCGTTTCATTGTTTACATTTTTGTTTTAATAATTTTCGATATAAATTATAACAAAATTATTGAATAAACGTGCTGTGAATGTTTTCGTGTGTTTACAAAAAAATATTGTGTTCAAATTTTTATATTTCGGTGATTTTTTAAATGAAAAATTGACGCTTTAAAATTGGCTTGTTTGAAGTGAAGAAAAAACATTTTTTACTAAATTGTATATTTTGGTAATTTTAAATTGACCAGTGGATTTTTAATATGTACGATTAGATTGTGTTTGTAGTGAAACAATTATTTTCCGCAAAAAAATATTGTTTAGTTTTTTTTTTAATTGACTATATTGTGGTTAAAGTGAATTTTTTTTGTCAGTGTGAACTTCCTTATATATAAAACAACAACAATGCAGTGTGTTTTTTTTTTTACACCAAGCAAACACAACTTGAAACTAAATATTATTACTTAAAAATGCATCGAAACATAAGAGTTTAAATAATATATTGTTTAGAATACATGTGACACAAATAACATTCACTGTTGAATAAATTGTATTTTAATTGAATAAATAATCACCGAAAAATAAAAGTTTTACGAAAATATTTTTTTCACTACAAACAGACTCAATTTATACATCAATATTATCAATTAAAAACCCCACGAAACACAAAAGTATTAATACGATGTGTTTTTGAATATAGTCAAATATTATCTAAAAGCCGCAATTTAATTTTTTTTTTTTAAATTAATTCAATAATAATTTATTACCAAACGCAAATATTACAATTTAAAAGTAAATAGAAATTTGTTTTGATTAGAGCCGCCATGTTGATCAATTGTTGTTGCTTTTTGGGTATTTAAATTTTTGACGTATGCGCAATATGATACCTGTAGTAGATATATCTTGGACGTATACTACTAGTTTTGTTTCATTTTCAACCACTCGTTGATTCATAAATGATGGTAATGTAGTTTCTGTTTTTATTTTGGTTTTGTATTATACGAGTATGTCATATTGTATATACGAATCCTAAACGATTCATTGTAATATATGCTGTAGATTGCGCATTAATAGTCGATTGCTTGGGGAAAGGATATATAGATTGGGGAATGCTTAATACAAATATGCATACATGAACAAAAGCTTTTATATTTTACTTACAATACATTTATATTTTTATAAAGCGAATGTGAATTTCTAGTTGGCGGCTGATAGCGAAAATATTCTTAATTTTTTAAGATAAAAATCAATATTGAGTTTGAATTTATCGAAGTGAAGTATATAATTATATTTTGTATGTGCATTAATTTGCTCAAACATCATCAAAACAATTCGGATGATACGTAGTATCTGAATTTCAATAATTTTCTATAAGATTTATTGAATACGTCCAGACGTCCTTACATCCATATACAACGACTTTATTCGCTAGAACAGCATGTTGGTTGCCGTTGTCTAATAAAAATAAATATAAATTACAAGCTTTCCATATGCAGCTAATTTTACGGAAGACCAGTAAACTACAGTACAAAATATTTAAAGTTTGTTCAGTACGACATAGTCCCATTTTCCATCTTCTATCGAATTTTATCAAAAATAAATTAAACAATTATAAAGAAAAAGAAGTGAATAATACTTTAAAAGTTCTCAACAATTTTTTGTAATTGAACAAAATAAATTAATGCTATATATGATCTCGTACTATATCAAACTTGAAAATTTTACTTTACACTCTCAGGATAGTATTACCAATATATTATATCTTCCTATATTAATTGTATAAATAATAATTTAAATTTTAGAATAAAACATTACTACATACACCTATACTGGGTATTCGTTTGAAATTTTCCCATCAATAGTAGCCCTTAGTATCATTTTCCAGGAAAATGAGGTTTGTTTCGAAACGGCAAAACAAGTATGTGCCTCTATAAATTATTAACATAATTATCTCCAGGAACTTATGGAATAACAAATCAAATTTTTTATTTCATTAGGGTTTATTTATTTATAAGTTATGTTCTGTCCAAAAATAAAAAATCTAATTTTACCGCCTAAAAAATGCTTTTTAGGAAAAGGGAAATGTAGATCATGGTGTGATTATGGTTCGTCATCGGTAGTAACCGAGACGATTAATGTGGAAAACGTCATCGTATTTGGGGATGGGTATTTGGGGATCCGTGTTGTACATACAAATGAAATGAATAATAATAAAAAAATAAAAAAAATTTATTAAGTTCTAATGCATGGAGAAGAAAAATGATTGCAAAAGTGTCCATTTGCCAAGCCAACCAAAGAAATATATAATTATATGATTTCATTTTCTCGAACTGTTTTCATAGAACGCCGGAAATCATTTAACGTTGTCTAACATAATGGAAAAAATAAACATAATATACAATTGATTAAAAATTAAAGGCAATATAGTTATAGAGTTAACGTGGTCATAATTAATAAAATAAAACAAGAAAAAAAATTAAAAGTTCCAAAAAAATTTCTTAGAAAGAGGCCTATAAAGAAAACTAACCCAAACCTTCTCGCAATGACGTAATTGTCTCCTGAGAAATATTTATTTTTTGTTTTTCAGTCGCTTTCCACTGGTAAAATTAAAGATACATGTTATGTTTTAAAAATAATATTTGTACGTATTATTTTTTTATTCAGTTTAGATTTACTAGCCTCAAAAATGTGGTAATGAAACTATTTGTTGTAATTTTTAATCGGTTGAGGAATAGCTTCCATTCCAATTTGCCATATTCCAAAAATCTATACATTGCTATCGAACTTGTTGCATTACAGTCAAACTGGTATTTTGGAAAAAATAGAATATTAGTATTTTATGCGAAATTGACTAAAATAAAACAATATTCATTTTAACAATTAAATTTAACAATGCTTAAATAATACCAGATCTTATGTAATTAAGTATCCTATGAACCCATAATTAATTAACATACATTTTTACTTCATAGTAAATTTCATACATTAAATTATGAAAACTATTTTATAATCACAACGTCGAGACAAATGAGTTCGAGAGATGGCTCCTAACATTTGAGAGAATAATCATGCATGTGATTGACCGCCCAAAACGCGAAGTAGATGGTACATACCGAGCTCTGTACAATATCGAATTCAGAGATCTGATAAAGATCCCCCTATATTGTACATGAAGTAAGATCTCGGCGAGTACCCTGGCTCGGTCAAGTTTGGCGTGCTGGTCCGGAACGAATTTGCATCGATCTTTAAAAGGAGAGCAACAAGCAGTTATCGTTGCAGGCGACGATAGTTCCACGACGTAGAGAACGACTTGGCGTCTTCAGATTTTCTATGATAGTATGAAGGCCAAGCTTTGGATCGAAACCGTTGGAGCCATATTGTTGACACATTAAGTGGCCAGTAATGGATCAGGCCCGTTATTATGTATGGGTGTGAAAGTAGGGCGGGGACGGATGAGTACGAGAGAAGGCTCCTTACATTTGAGAGAAGAATTATGCGTGTGATTAACCGTCCAAAACGCTGAGTAGATGGTACATACCAAGCTCTGTGCAATATCGAGTTCAGAGATTTGATGAAGATTCACCTATATTGTACATGAAGTAAGATCTCGGCGAGTATCCTGGCTCGGTCAAGTTTGGTGTGCTGGTCCGGAACGAATTTGCATCGATCTTTAAAAGGGGAGCAACTAGCAGTTATCGTTGCAGGCGACGATAGTTCCACGACGTAGAGAACGACTTGGCTTCTTCAGATTTTCTATGATAGTGTGAAGTCCAAGCTTTGGATCGAAACCGTTGGAGCCATATTGTTGACACATTAAGTGGCCAGTAATGGCCTTAAAAATGTTTTTATAGTTGTAGACCTTAGTACATAATTTTAGAAAAATCTGAAACTAAAGAGAATTTTCTAAGCTAAGTAAATTTTAGTCGTGTTTTATAATTCAAAAATTTTCTTATTGGAATGAAGTTCTGGATAAGAATTTTCTCATTTTTTCAGTAAAATCCAAATGAATTTAATTTTTTATCAATAAATAAGATACATTTAATGTTAAACTACACATTTTAATTCATTATTATCGAAATAAAATAAAATTTAACTCTATTTTCCAATGTTCTAGATAAAACATTGGTTTTTTCAAGTTCGCGATAAATTCATAGTACACGAACTCGAAAAAAAAGGATAATTTTAAAAGGAAATATTTGAAACAAATATTTTTCATTGTTTTATGCTTGATACCTGTATTATTTCACAATAGACGTCAAAAAATATAGTTAGAAGTTGAAATTTATTCAAATAAATAGAACTTAAATTAAATATATTGGTTAAACTAAATAAAATTTCCCAGTATTATTCCCGATGTTCTTATAGAACTTGAAGTTCTGTTAATAAAAAAACGCACCATTTATCTATTTGAAGAATCTTAAAAAGTGCGGACTTGAATCAAAATTAAGGGAATTGATCCCCGTTTCTTTATTAATTAACTTAGAAATTGCAGAGTTCGAAAAATTCAAATTTGAAGAAAATATAAAGGTTTAGAAAAATTACAAAACTAAAATTGGGCTGTTAGAAAATTTGTAAATTCGTATGACAAATGTATGAAATTTAATATACTCGTATATAGAGAATTCTTAATCGTCAGAGAATTTATGAAAATTCGAAAATTTTCAGATTTTAAAATTGAGAATTTATTATATTTATCATATTTATACTTGTACTATTCGAAAATTGATTAAAAAATTTTAAAATGGTATAGAGAGGATTCAAACCTAGAATAATTAGAAATTACAGTGATTTTGAAGAGTTTAATAAAAAAGGTTTTTACTAAACTGCCAGTCATCTAGAACCTCGTCTCGCAAGCTACTCCACAAATGTAACTATGAAATTCTCATAAATTATGAAAATATCTTTATGTTTTTAGTCAATATTTCAAAAAAGATTAAACGAATTTGCGAAATAGAGACCACCGGTTTAGGTTCATATTTTGACGTTTAGTTCAAAATTTAGCTCAAAACACACAGTATCACATTGTGTACAAATGATAAAATATTTAAAAAAATTTTTGATTTACGGTTAAATGCTTTACAATTATCGGTTTCTCGATAATGTGGTCAACGATGAACTGGTTACGATTTTCGGTTTTCGCCCCTTTTACATGGAAAATAAAAACGAAGAATCAAGCCAGGATGTATATATAAAAAACCAAAACCAATTTGTTATAAACAGATTAAAATAAATTTTCGTTATATCCGGAAATTTGGTAACCAGGTTCAACTGTATATAATATGTGTATAATGTAAAAACTGTTATACAATAGATTTCATAATGCGCATGCTTTTTTCCATTTTTTACTCTTGTAATTCGGATTTTTGTTTATACTTTTTTGCTGGAAGGTAATTTTCTATATCAAAAACTGAAAAATCAATAAAAATAAAAGTATTGTGGGAATAAACATGGTCGAAAATGTCACCAAACTTTATTTTTGCATAAAACAAGAGCATTATTGTGAATAAATTAGTTTTGTTCAAATGGAATTGACTTAAAACATGATTTGAATAATTGTAATTTATTTAAATTGTCAATCCTAATTTTCGAATTTATAAATTTTAAACTGTTATAATTTGATTCGAAGAGATAACTTTTTCGACCATTATCAGTACAACATTTTCTTTTCAATAAAATAACAAAAGAAAATTTTCTCTCATTGCAAGTCGACGACCATTAGTCGATAGATTTTCCTTTTCTATTAACTGTGAAAATATATAACATAAAAGTATATAGATTATTAGGAAAATGGTAGTTTTCTTAAATATATTGTATTTTCAGTGAAAAACTATATATAAATTAGTAACAAAAAGTGATACATAAAATAGTGAAACTAATTAAATAATTTTATAAAAAGAAAAGTTTTTAAGAGACGTAAGTTTTTTTTTCGTTTTTTGGAAAATCTAAACTCAATTTTAAATTAAGGTGTAAATTTGAGAGTTAACTTCGTTTTAGAGTTTTACCTACATTTTTATATTACATATATGTAGTTTAGTGTAACTGGTGTCATATCAGGAAAAGTAAAGTACGGAAATTAATAAATTAAAATAATTTTCACCTACTTTAACTGAATAAAGAATTGATTTTATATATGTATATATATATATATATATATATATATATAAATATATATATTAATATATATATATATATATATATATATATATATATATATATATATATATATATATATATATATATATATATTACATTATCAATTTATTTATATAATACAAAAATTCATGACCTATCGACTCAATTATGTATTTTTATTGAAGCTTTGCAGTTCAATATTTTAAATTACATACATTTAATTCACATAATTTTCGTGAATAGAACATTGTAGTACAAAATTGTGTCACTAGAATATTTGAAATTTGTTGGCTGTAATTTAAAATCACTCATGTTACATTAATTTATTTTATTATTATCTTATTACATATTTATTATAAATTGACTTTTGAGTATGCTCCATATCGGAACAAACGAAAATTGTCTCAAATTGGTAATGACTTTTATTTATATAAGTAGAAAAATGATAAATTGAAAATAAAATTTTTTTTTCATAAATATATTTCCGTTTTGCGCATGACATAATGATGGTAATCACCATCATCATCACGAAAACCATAATCATTACATCAGAAGTTTTCTACAGTACAAACAAAAAAAAAGAAGATATTTATTGAAAATGCATATATGAGTAAATACTTTCTTTCTGTTCAATTGGTTAATCAAAATTAGTTGTTTGCATATGACATGATCAAATAAAGTTATTTTTATAAAATTTCAATGTGTATTGTGGTGTATTATCTGAGGTTGGAAAAAAGTATAAAATAATAAAAAGTGCTGAAAGTTATAGTTTTAAAGATTTTAAAGTTGGAAACATTTTTAATACTAAAAATGGGAAAATCAATAAAACTGTAAAATTATTTTGGCATTTGATTGGATATCCTTGACAAATATTTTTTTATCGTGTATAATGAAGTAGAATTGTTAAGTATATTTGTACTTATAGAGTTAAGCAAATCATATAGTATTGTGCCATATATTTATTGTCTGCAACGATCTTGTTTATTGTGTGTGATGGAATTTTATGTGAGATAACTAGTTTTGAATGGCACAAATTTTTCGAAGATTCTCGTGACACGTGATTTATCAGGGTATCATTTGTAATATTATGGGTTTCTAATTATTTGCTTAATCTAGAACTTATACATTATTGATTGTGCTTCTAGCCTTTTCTAAATATTAGCTTAGGATAGAAAATATTATCTAACTTTTTCGATTATGAATATTATTATGGACAATTAAACAACTAATGGCATGAGATGAATACCTGTTCAATTAATATAGTTCAATAGCGACCTAGTATATTTGATTAATTCTTATTAAGTATTTCAATCGATAATATTTTTTCAAGAATTATACATAATTTTAAGTCTTAATCCAAAATTATTTTCTTTTGGATGTCTCAATGTTTCAAACATAATGCAGTATCTAAGTACATAAGTAAATGGCCTTGTAATGCCGAAATTTCTCATATAGTTTTCTTGTTTATTGATTTAATTTCTCAAGTATGTACATATATACGTATATGTATATGTACTTATGTACTCTTTATATAATATATGAATGTACATATGTATGTACATAATATATAATATGTATAACAAGAAAATCAATTTTTCACTTTTGTGCCAACTAAAAAACAAACAATATTATTCGAACTGTTAACATAATAATCGACTAGGAAAAGCCAGAATTATTTTTTCTACAAAATAAATTTTATTTTGGTTTCTAGACGAAAAATTTCGATGTCTCGTAGAATAGATAATGCTTAAGTTACCAAAGGGCTTAAAGAAGAAGAAAAAAGGTAAAAAATCAAAAAAGGATCAAGAATTATTTAATCAAGAAGAATTAGAAAAATATCGTCGCGAACATAAAAATCTACAGCAGAGTGACGAACATACACAATCTGGTAGTGGTAACGGCGAAAATGATGATGAATGGTCAAAATTCAAAGCTCTCACAGCTGGTGTTGATACTGTATTAAAGCAGAAGCAGGAGGATTTAAATCGTATTAAATCCACATCTTTTTTTCAACGCGTTCCACCGCCCAGTGAAGTCCAGAAACAAAAGGAAGAAGCCAAAGAAGAAAAGGAAAAATTAGAAGAAGAGTTAGCGGTTGCAACCAAATTAAAAGAAGTTGAAACCAAAGTAAAAACTGAAGAGGAACGTAAATTAGCCGAAGCTGTTGTTGATTTATCAGAGTCCGAAAGCGAAGAGGAAGACGGTGATGACATATTTGACACCGCTTATATTGATGTAATCAATGCAGGTGAAGTTGGATTAGTTGACGTTGAATCACCTGTAGCTGAAGACGAAGGTCCTGATCCATTTGATACATCATACGCTGATAAAGTTATCAAAGGGCCCGAAGTATCAAAACGTGGTAAAAAATTAGTGAGTATCGGATCAGCTGTTGAAGTTTTAACAGGGCGTGTGGAAACTGTTCAAAGTACTATCACATCTCGTCGTCCACGTCGTGGTCCAAAAGATTTATTACTTGAAACAGTTGAAGATAGTATTGATCTTGACGTTGTAACAGCTCCTGAACCAGTTAAAACATTATTAGATGATTCAGCCGATGAGTTGCCAAACATTCCTATAGATTTAAGTGTTTCATTACATATTCACTTACAACAACAGAAAGACAAGCACACCAAGCAACACGACGAAGATAATAAATTTGAAGATAAATCAAATGTTCATGAGTATGATTTAAATCTTACATTTAACGATAACGACGACGAATTTGCACAATTGGCTGCTGAATCGTTGACTAACAAAGACGAGGTTGCAATTATTACAAAAGAGGATATAAATAAAGTAGTAGGAGAAACCGATTGGTCCTTTTTTGAGAAGAAAGGTATATATTTATCAATATAATTATAATCAGTTTTGTGTTGCAAACGAATTTATTTTCAGCTAAACAGCCGCCCCCACGTCCAGCATTTGGTCCAAAAATACCGGCTGCGGTCAGCGATGAAGATTTAAGTTTTCAAGAAGATAGTAGTGATCCTTTTGATACAGCGTTTGTTGAAAAAATTTTGCCCGCTACACTAGCCGAGGATTTAGATTTTGATCCACGTGCCGAAGAATTGATCGAGTCATCTAAATCAATTGAATTGTTTTTACCAGACGTTGAAACCACAAAATTAAATTTATTGGATAAATTTGATCCGACTGATTTATTACGTGGCAGTAATTCAGATTTATCGCAAGTATCGCATAGTCCAATTGCACCAACATATTTAAACCAAGCGAATCAGCAAATTGAGATTTCGAATAGTTTATTCGACGATCCATTCGATACATCTGGAATAGAAACTGCGGTAGCACCCGGACAAATCGAGTTAAAATTTTTAGAGCGTGAACTTTTAAGTGGCAACGAGAAAAAACTTGAACTTAAGCATAGTATTTCGGATCCAGAATTTGATCCAAGAGCAGACGACACAGCAATAGAAATTAAAGTTGAGAGTATTGGAACCGCGAGTGATACACGTAAATCATCACTTGTACTAAATATTAACAATCCCAATTCACGGTTGGTTAAATTTTCTGTACCATCACCAGATTTTCTAAAAACTGATGACAATTTGAAACTATCTCAGAAGCCACTAACGCCATATTATACAAAAAAGCCTATTTCATTACTTAGTGGAGTCGAAACTGAGGATAAAGATCCTTTCGATACAAGTTTTGCGTCTGATATAAAACCAAGTGATGTTGAATTGAATTTGATTGAAAAGGAAATATTATTTAGTAAACTAAAACATAGCCTATCGGATCCAGATTTTGATCCACGGGGTGCTGGCGCTCAAGCAGCTAGTATTGCAGAAATAAAACCTAAACCGATTCGTATTAATACAGATTTACTAACATCGGATACTAACGATTTTGCATCAAAAGTTTTAACACCAGCTATAGAAAACCGAATATTTAGTCTTGAGTCTGATTGCATTTTAGATCCATTTGATACGAGTACAGTTGATAGAAATTTACAGCCCGGCAAGGGAGAACTTAAAGTTTTAGTAAACGAATTTGTACCAGAAAAAATTCAAACTGATTTATTTGAGGTTGAATCTCAAGAATCAATTTTTGCAGGGAGGGTTTTAACACCTCAACCTACTCCTTTTGATTGTAACGTGGAGGAGATTGAAGTTGACCCATTTGACACAACGTTTGCCGAGAATATACAACCAGGAAGCACAGAAATAAAATTCATTGAGACCGAGCTGATAAATAGTAATCATTAAAATGGCTAATCCGTTCCTAATGGATGATGATTTACCATCATCCACAAATGATCAATACTCCAATCCCTTTTTAACGGAAGAAGCGGTTGACAACCAATTTGTTGGTTTTCATGATAATGAATATAAATCTCAAGTTAATGATAATCCGTTTTTCGGTGGAATGGAAATCGATAGTTTACCAGTGTTGCAGCCTGGTGGTGCAGTTACGAACCCGTTTGCCGATTTTGGAGTTGATGGCGAAGATGATACGAATATTGGAATTGATAGTGGAATTGTAATAACAACATCGTCATCATCTGTAAATTTTTTCGACTCAAATATTGATTCAATTCCATCGACCACTCCAAATGTTGATTTTTTTACATCAAGTACCGGTGTAATTCTAACTACAACTGCTACATCATCAAACTCGTCACATTTTTTTGATACCACCATAATTGAGGATGAACCACCTGTAAAACCATCTGATTTAAATATAAAACATCCAAACACAGTGAATGTAGTGTTTGATGATAGTGCAGCGTATTCTAGTGAAGATGAGTTAAAGGTAGCAGCTGCGAAAATGAGTAAAAAACCACCACCACCTCGTCCAGTACCACCACCATCAAAAGCAACGCAAGATCTAATAATGTCAGTTGCAAGCCAATTAGATCAACATAGCTCCCACTTATTAGATCGGATACCAAAAACAAGGACTCCTAGCCCTATATCGATGAGGGATTTACATTCACCAAGTCCAACACCAGATGATCTATTAGATGTGTTAGATGAACCAGATTTAATGGGTAGTATAACACCAAATCCAATAAACGATAATCCGTTTGGCATGCCGACCGACACTATTTCACCGAAGGTAGAAAATAATAAAAATCAACCACCAAGACCACCACCTCCAAGACCAGCACCCCCGTCCAAACCATCGCCAGTATCTCATTTTCCACCACCGATACCAAGTCATCCCACCAGGCCTCCACCACCAGCAGTTCCTCAAGCTTCATCAACCCCGGCATCTTCACAAGAACCTGATCTATTTGATATGTTTAGTACTGGACAACCACCAATACCACCAAAACCGCCGACTCACAAAACTAAGGAAGATATCCTCAGTTTATATTCATCTCCAACCGTTACTACTAATTCTCATTCTACCGAAGGTAATAATATGCCCGATTTGTTAAGTGGTGATCTTATGGACGATATGCCACTGTCTGAAACATCATCAGTAACTTGTCATATTACTCAGAATGACCTTATTTCAAATTTCCCGTCACCGTCTTCTCATCAACCTGAAATGGTAGATATTATCGAGAAGGATATTACACCACCTCTTACATCACAACCAAACACACCACCAAAACCTATACTAAATTCAGATCAACTAAATGAGAGGCCAGTTTTTCCAACGACAGTTCCCCATACAAAAACGCCCCCTGAAGAAATTAAACCGAAAGCAATGGTTGAGGAAATAATCGAACCAATGGAACTGAAATTGGACTCAAACATACCAGATTTAATTCCGACTGCACTTTCCCCAAATGTATCAAGTATAATCTTTAATTTGTCGGTCACATGTGAACCAGATAATCCGCCATCTGATGAAGAAGATGATTTAGATTATCAGCCAAAACCATCTAAACAAGAACCAGTTGTATTCTCAGAGGAATCTGTAACTGAAGCCGTAGAACAATCGGTCACGCCTACAGGCGAATCTGAACCTGAAATAGGTGCACAGGAAATAGATTTAAATCCTTTTGGATCATCACCTTCTGAAGATGCTATTGAAGCTATTCCTGAACCGATAACTATGTATCAACCACCCCCAACACCTGCCACTGGAATTGATTTCAGCGAGATTAATTCAGAAATACCAATGGATATTTTCGGAGATATATCAACATTGCCGCAATCAAATATCATAAAGAAGCCTATGGATGACGAATTTGACGCTTTTTCTGCTAAATTTGACTCAAAATCGCAATCAAATATATTTATTGACGATATGGATTCATTGCCAAATGGGTTTAGCACAGTGACAACAGTAGACGCATGGGGAGATTCAACCAGTGATAATAAGGTAACGGCTACTGCAGGTGATGGTTTTGGTGGGGATGATGATGGTTTTGATTCATTCTTAACCATGACTGCACCTCCAGTACCAGCGGCTCCTACTACTCCATTCGATCGAAATGATTCAAGGGATTCGGATGAAGCAGCAAAAGAATTCAATGTATTTATTAGACCAAAAGAAGAATTATCGCATGGCGCTATCACACCAGTTCTAGCGCCACCGCCAAAGAGTTCCCAAAATAATTCTTTGTACTCTGGAGGTATTGCAACTATTAAAGTAATTTAAATGTTTAGAGAATACAATTTTCAATTCGTTTTTCAGATTCATCGCCACGCTTTAATCCATTTGACAAAGGCTTTGACGATGTATCTACTACAGAGGGCGTGCAACCAACGGAAATTAAACAAATTGAACGCACAGATTCTCAAGAGTCACCAGCAACACCTCTATTCGATGACGATGTATCACAACCGTTAGAAGATTTTCCTAGAACCACGTACACTGGAGATGGCTGGGAAATGCAGCTCCGTCAACCAAATAAAAAACGAATTACAGCACAAAGATTTTGGAAGAAAATATGGATAAAATTAGCAATGCAAGGTGATAATCCTGTATTGCAATTATACAATGGACCAAACGACAAAGAACCATTCCAAGAACTTCCATTACAAGCATGCTATTCTGTATCCGACGTTAGTGCACAACAATATGATCAATTTGGTAAAATATTTACCGTAAAACTACAATATATTTTCTACAAAGAACGGCCAGGTGTTCGGCCCGGTCAAGTGACGAAAGCTGAGCGATTGACTAGTAAACTAAGTCAATTTGCGGCTTATGCTATACAGGGTGATTACCAAGGTGTTAAGGAATTTGGAAGTGATTTAAAAAAATTAGGCATACCAGTAGAACATGCACCACAGGTGTCCGAGCTTTTTAAATTAGGCTCATTATTTTACGAGGATATGAAACAATTTTCTGTATGTATAGAAGAATCACTTTTCAAATTAGATGTACACCGGGATCGCGCACTAAATTATAAGACTGAGGAAGTTCAAATAACAGCGGTTGATGAATTGTATGTGGAACAAGATGCTGAAGGTCATGTATTAAAACAAATTGCAAGGGTTCGGTTATTTTTCTTAGGATTTTTATCGGGAATGCCTTATGTTGAATTGGGCGTGAATGATTTATGGCGACAAGGAAAAGAGGTGGTAGGACGACATGATATTATTCCTGTAGTTACAGAAGAGTGGATTCGATTAGAAGGTGTTGAGTTTCATACGTGTGTACATCAGGATGAGTATGAAAAAACGCGAACAATAAAATTTCAACCACCAGATGCTTGTTATATCGAGTTAATGCGATTTAGAATACGACCACCAAAAAATCGTGAATTACCGTTACAATTGAAAGCTACATGGTGTGTAACCGGCAATAAGGTTGAGTTGAGAGCTGATATTTTAGTACCTGGATTCGCTTCAAGAAAATTAGGACAAATTCCGTGTGAAGATGTTATGATTCGTTTTCCAATACCTGAGTGCTGGATTTACTTGTTCCGTGTGGAAAAACATTTTCGATATGGTTCAGTAAAATCGGCTCACCGACGCACTGGTAAAGTTAAAGGGATTGAAAGAATTTTAGGTGCAGTGGAACAATTGCAAGAATCTCTAATCGAGGTTACCTCGGGTAGTGCTAAATACGAACATCAGCATCGCGCCCTCGTATGGCGTTGTCCACGTCTTCCAAAAGAAGGTCAAGGTATGTAATTTTTAAATATGCGATATTGATGGACAATTTCCTTTCTAAAATTCTAATTATAAATTTTAGGCGCATACACAACACATCAATTAGTATGTAGATTAGCATTAACAAGTTATGATCAAATACCACAAGAGCTAGCACCATTTTGCTTTGTCGAATTCACAATGCCGGCGACGCAAGTGTCACATACAACTGTCCGTTCAGTAAGTATTCAAGAATCAGACAGCGATGATCCACCAGAAAAATATGTTAGATATCTTGCCCGACATGATTACATGTAAGTATTCTTGAAAAAATATATTTATTCCATAGATTTCGTGTATTTCGTAAATAATTTGATTTATATATTTATAGTGTGGGCATTGAACATACAACAAATGAATTAGTTAATCCATATTTAGCCGCAACTCATGTAAAGACAGCTACTATTCGTGAGGAGCCACCAAAGCCAGTTTCACCTACGCCGGTTGTGCCACAAAGTGATTCTGACTCGGATTCTAACTAAACTAAATCATTTATACATCCACACAAGGTAAACTATTGTAATACTCCAATATATGCTAATACATTCAAATAAATAAATTAAAATTTTTTGTTGACTATTGATTGCAATGCTAAATAAAACTGAAAGATATTATTACTATTGCTAATTTGTAATTAAGGGGATAAACTTACGATATATAAATAACAAAATAAGAAGTGAATTAAAAAAAACTTGGTTAAATTAAATTTTAATCGAACTAAATTCAGAATGCCCGAGTTACAGCCAATGATCGTGGCAATATACATTAACGAAGGTGTTCAACATTATATACACATATATATATATATATATATATATATATATATATATATATATATATATATATATATATATATATATATATATATATATATATATATATATATATATATATATATATATATTCAAAGTGATTTTTGTTTTTTATAATATTCATTTGTTCATTTATGCGCTATAATTATATAACAAAGTTTATAAATATTTATATATATATTTCTATTTAATTAGTTGACAATAACATTTAAATGAATACATAAATAAAACTACAAAACATGAAAGTATTATTAAAAAAAATGAAAATTTTAAAATTTATTTAATTAATTATGTTATATTTAAACAAAACATTTAACAAATAAATATTCTGAATTTCTATACATAAATTAAAAGTAAGTTTTATTTTAGCTTGAAGTACATATTTATCTTACTTATAATTGTACCAGAGACAAAATTAAGTGGTTTAAATCAATAATTACTATATCATTCAAAGCTATAAATAAATAAACAGTGTTGTTAGTAAAATTAACAGTTAATTTATTTATATGTATATTATACTATAAAAAAACCCATACATTTTGATTTAATTAATTTATAGAAACTATTTGAAAAAATTAACTATTATTAAAATTGTAACGATATAAGTGTAAAATCTTACTGTTATCCATAACATTCCAGAAGTGAATATCATTCCTACAGGAATAAATCATTTTAAAATTAAAATAAAGGAATAAATGTAACTACATTTAGCCATTTTATGGTTATGATTATTAATATAGACTATGTTATGTTATTCGAAAATCTTAACTATTAAAAAGACATTTATTATCAAAATAATGAAATAATCTGGGTGTTATTGATTTATTATTATTATTAGTTAACATTTTATTATTATATATATATATATATATATATATATATATATATATATATATATATATATATATATATATATATATATATATATATATATATATATATATATATATATATTTATATCTATATATATACATATATATACATTATATAATTAAATCACAAGCAAATACTTATAGAAATTTGTCACTAACCGTATGCAATAAATAAAATAAAATAATATATGAAAATATTTTATTTATAAATATATAACTAAGTAGTTTAAATTTAAGACAAAAAAAACATGCACACTGTATTAAAATTAATCAAAAATATTGAATAAATAATTAATATAATATTATCTAAAAGAATAATAAAATATATTTCTCTTAATTGAAAAAATTTAAGAAAAGTTATAAATGTATAAAAAATATTATAATAAATTTAAAATGAATAATTAATGAAAAAAATATAAATATAAATATATAACTATTAAAAGATATATACCTAAATATAAATATAATTATATGTTTTATATATTATATATACATATATATATAATATATATATATATATATATATATATATATATATATATATATATATATATATATATATATATATATTTATATATATTTACATATATATATATATATATATATATATATATATATATATATATATATATATATATATATATATATATATGTATATATTTATATATATATATATTTATATATATATTATGTATATAAAATACATAAAACATTAAAAAGTGAAACAATTAAAAGTATACTGTTTTATTTACATCTAACCAAAAAAAGCTTTCTGTGGTTAAACAATTAACAGAAATTTCATTGTTGTTGTAAGTTTTACAATTCGGAGGTTATTTATTTTGAATTGTGAAGTTTACAGGTTTTCTTTGCATAAATAGCTCCATCCAGCATATGTTTTCCTTACATAGCATATAAATTACTATCTTACACACTATTATATTGTGTAAATAAATCTTTCTTTAGTTTAAGCTTCAAGCTTCATCTTACACACTAGTATAATGTGTTAAATAATCTTTCTTTAGTTCAAGATTTTAATTAAACCAATAATCAACTAGAACCTAAAGAGTATAAGACCACTAAAACCGAAATGTGTAAAATCATGATTTCAGAAAATTATGATTTCAAAAAATAATAATTTCGAGTTACTTTTCATTCAAATATTTCTATAAACTAAAATCATGTGTTTCTATACAAAATGTATGAAGAGAGCGATTATTTTTATCATCTTAATAAATCAAGCCTCCATGTTCAAAACGAACTTTTATTAGTGCACGTAACTAATAACGTTTTGAACATGGAGGCTTGATTTATTAAGATGGCTTTGGTTTAATAGACCCATATTAAATTTTTGGAACTACAGCTTCCAAAGAGAAATATATATTCTTCAACCTTAAAGTTTGTCTATTTATATCACATATAACCATTTTATTTATTTAAAGTTATTAAACTCACGATCTTACACAAAGTCGAAATATTTTACATTGACTCCATCGGTCTTCCATTAATTAATTATTTTAGAATATGTTATTATTAGACATAATTATATGTATGTACGATGATTCTAATTCAGAGTATTGATATATTTCAGAATCTAAACTACACAAATCAGAATATTAGTTATTGGAATAAAGCATATTTGTTTCAATTTTTTAAAAAAAAACTGTTTTTAATTAATCTCAATTACAATGTAATACTGATCACCTAGTATAGATTAACCGTCTTTTAAAGGATGCTCAGCTATAATAAAATATAGGCATGCTTTCTAATAACACAAGGTAACTCTTGGTTTAAAATATTTTTTTAGGTTGTTCTTGAATTTACAAAATGAATCAAATTTTTCAAATCATTTTCTGGTACTTTATTATAATATATCCCAAGCAGTCCTAAAAAATAATGTATTTTCTTCCAAATTCAGTTGTAATATGATGGAAATTCATTAATTTGTGAGTTTTGTCGCAGAAGCTGTTGCATATACGAGTATAGTTAATTTGCGAATGAATAAATGCAAAATAAATTTTTAATAAAATAGAGGTTGGAACAAACCATGATAACTTGCTGAGTAACCCAACTATAGAGCGGCATAAGCTGCTCTAGCCAAGATATACATATGTACGTACATCTTTCCAAGATATATATATGTACATAACAGATGTTTATATGTTACTCCTAAGTATTGCATATTCGTGATTGCGTTCGTTGAGTAAGGTTGTAATTTTGAGTGCTCGTAATTATATTTATGAAGATCTATTTTAACATCGACTATGGTTGTGTTGAGTTAATATTAATATTTGTATTAATAATCGTAAATTTAAAAAAAAAAAAAAAATTAACTTTTTGTGCTAGTCAAATTAGTTAATTGTGCAATCTGTAATATAACATTACTTTTATCACAGAATATTAAACATTGTTTTTGTGCGTGCGTCCATAATGGATAAATTAAAAGAATCTATGAAAACAATTCAAGATAAATTAAATTTAATGGACGAAACTTTTCTACATTATAAAAATGATTTAGATAAAATTGTGACTGATTTGAAAAATGATCTAAAAAGTGAGTTAGAAACCTTTATGACCCAAGTGAAAGTTTTATGTGATCAAATGATTAATCTTAACAATAGAATTGATAAACTTGAACGTGAAAACAATAAATGTCATATGATTGTTAGTGGTGTTCCTGAACTTAATGATGTATCGGACAGAGCTCTCATTAGTAAAATTTGTGCTGCTATCGGTTACGAACAAAATGATGGTACCTTTACAAATATTTTCCGCTTAAAACGGACTGGCGAACGCAAATCTACATCAATCATCGCTGTATTTAGTTCTGTGGTTAATAAATCAGGATTTTTCATGAAATATAAAGCATTGGGTAATCTTAATCTGTCGCATATTGGGTTACAGTTATCTTCTAGAATCTACTGTAATGATGGTTTGACTGCTAAAAATGCTGCATTGTACTATAAATCTCGACAGTTACTGAGAGCTGGCATAATTTCGAAAACATTTACCAAACGTGGCCTTGTTTATATTGTTACACCGGAGACGAATAAAATTGTATTGATTCGAGATTTTATTGACCTAAACGTTAGAGGACTAACAACCAATAATAACGGTGATGTGGTAAAAGTTACTAATCATGAAGCTGATAAGGGTGTAAATATTTTGGGCAACGAATTTAATACTCCAGCTGATGAACTTAGTAATCCTATGGATGATGAATTGCCTAGGATAAACATGAATTTGGATAAATTAGCAGCTTGTTCTTCGGCATCGGTTACCACGCGAGGTCGCACCAAACAAAAACAATAAAGCTAATGACACAATAGAGTTAAGTTATTTTTATTGATTTACTGTAAATATTTATTACGACCTCTTTAATTTTATGAATCAATTTCATGTTGTTATTTTTCATTTTTTTTTTAATGTCATACTACTTCATCATATTAGTTTTTAAATTATTGTTTTCATTTTTATTATTAGTGTTTATACTATTATTATTATTTATGATTTTATTTCTTTTATTAGTGTTTATACTATTATTATTACTATTTATGATTATTATTAATTTCAATATTATTATGTGCAAATGGCTGATGCTTCTTGATTGTCTTTTAGGAAAATTAAATTTGGAAGACTTTAACTGTAACCTATTTAAGAACTCGAGTAACACTAAAAATCTAACTGATCTACTAATATCACATTCCTTAGCAATATGTAATAAAGAGCCGACGTATTTTTATGCTGAATCTGCTTCATTGCTTGACTTGATCATTACTAATAATAATCAAAAAATTAAATTCCTTAATCAAATTAGTGTGGGTTTCTTGGATCATGACGTTTTATTTTGGACATACGATATATCTCTATGCAGGTCCCAAAACACTTGGTTCAGGGATTACAAAAATATTAACATGTTCAACTTGCTTAGGGAATGCGCATCTTTAAGATGGGATGACTTATTTAATTACAGTGACGTTAATCATCAACTATATTTGTTTAATGATATGGCAGTTTATTTATATGAAAAGTATGTGCCACTTCGGTCTTTCAAACCCAAGGTTCGCAAGCCACCCTGGCTTACGGTAGAGATTCTTAATTTGATAACACTACGAGATTTTGCATTTATAAAATGGAAAAATGAGAGAACCTTGGATAACCGACAAATCTACAAAGAACTACGTAACAAAATTACTGCCATGATTCGCAAGGAAAAATCTGTTTATTTAGACAATTTATTTGATTCCGATCTACCACAACAAAAATTTTGGGGCTTGATCAATAGAATTGGGTGTAGTAAAAAAAATCGGGCCTCAAATTGCCAGTTCTCAGCCTATGAGTTTTCGAAAGAATTCAATAATCCTCTCGGAAATACACAAATTCCCAATTATAATCATCAAAACGCACAAATGAACCCAACATCCCAAACTTCTAAACTATCATTTACATGTATCGATTTCCAAACATTAGATAAAGCTCTTAAATCTATAAAAAGCGAGAGTATAGGGCTTGATCTAATCCCAATTAAGTTCATTAAACTAATTTCTCCGATTGTTCTTAAGTATATCTTATTTATTATAAATAACGTTATTACATATTCTTGCTTCCCTGATGCATGGAAACAAAGTTAACTAATCCCTATTCCTAAGAACAGAACTCCTTCGACAGTATCGGATTATCGCCCTATAAGTTTCTCCCTAGTTTGTCTAAGGTTATCGAAAAAATATTGAAAGAGCAGATTACCGAACACCTAAATAAATTTGGTTTACTGGATCAATATCAATCGGCCTATAGAGTTGCTCATAGCACGTCTTCGGCTGTTTTGAACATTGTTGACGACATATGTCGAAGTGCTGACTCTAATAAAGCTACTATTTTGGTTCTATTGGATTTTACGAAGGCTTTTGATTCCATCAATCACCATATTTTGATTAACAAATTACAAAGAAATTTTCAGTTTTCTCGTACTGCGTGCAGTCTTATTCACAGTTACCTTTCTAACAGAAAATTTTGTGTACAATGTGGTGAGACTTTTTCAGATGTTTTTACGAATTCATGTGGTGTTCCTCAGGGTTCGGTATTGGGTCCGCTTCTATTTTCTCTTTATATTAATGACCTGCCGAAAGTACTGCGAGATTGTAATTATCATTTGTTCGCTGACGATGTTCAAATTTATACCGCGTGCTCGCCCAATGAAATTAATGCTGGTATACTTAATATTAACAGTAATATCATTAAGATTGAAGATTGGGCTACCCATAATGGCTTGGTCTTAAATCCCAAGAAAACGCAATCCATTGTAATATATAAGCACAAACTTAACACACGTCATTTCCCGTCTATTTCAGTGTGCAATGAGAATATTCCGTTTGTGGATTGTGTAAATGATTTGGGTGTTCTAATTAACAACTGTTTATCTTGGGACGAACATATAAACATGATTTGTTGTAAAACCTACATGAAGCTTCGTACTTTATGGTCGGTGACTGACTTTGCATCAATTAAGTTAAGACATAAATTATTTTTATCATACATTTTTCCTTACTTTTCATATGGTGAAATGATTCTATTTGGAATGCATGAATTCAATATGGATAAACTTAATAAAGCGTTTAAAGCTGGTGTTCGTTACATTTTTCGCCTCCGTAAATATGATCACATCTCTTCAGTTTTACCCAAGGTTATTGGATGTTCTCTAAATGACTATTATACATTTCGTATTTGCCTATTAATATACAAGGTGCTAGATACACGGATACCGTTATACTTATTTATGAGGTTTGAAAGGTCCAATTTGTTGCGTAATAATATATTAAAATTGCCTAGGAATAAGACCAGGCTATTAAATTCGTCGTTCTATGTCAAGGGTGTCGGTTGCTGGAATAGTGTTAAATTGGCAGCGTCACATGCAAGTTTCATAAAATTATATTTTGCAAATCTTTAAACTCTTTTGTTCACGAAAAACTAGTATCAGGGCATTTGTAGATTATTTTAATTGAAATTATTATTATTATTATTATTTCATTATTACTTCTGTTATATTGTTGTTGCTATTATTATTATTATTATTGTAACAATTATTACTATTATTTTACTTTTAGCGTTAATTTGTAATATTGCTAACTTTGTTTCAATGTACTTAACATAATGTTAATAAGCTTTAAGCTTTTTTTTTATGTATTATAAATAAATGAACAAATAAATAAATAAATAAATAAATAAATATTGCGGAACGAATTGATTTGGTCATCAGCATACCACAAACTTGAAGATGAGACAAGCTAATCAATGTTTTACGTGCCGAGTGAAACACTATAAACTCCGTTTTAAATATATTTAGTGAAATTACATTTGGTTTATAGTGTTTTGTGATATTACTCAATAATATGTTTTGTGATATTACTGAATATTGTAATAGGATTTAATCAGAGGTAAATATGAAATATCATTAATACAAATGAGAACTAATTGTTGCTCCTAGAGCAATTCCCTACATAACACCATATTTAATAATGAAGAATCGACTATCTAGTCCACTGATGCTATCGTTTCTTTCTATTTCTTAATTAACTTTTCATCAGATCAAAAGACGCACTTTTAATACCGTATAACTGTATAATTTATAATCAAAAGCTTTCTGTAAATCTAAAAATAGTACACCAATAAAATTTGGTTTATTTGTATTGCCAATTCCGTACCTGCTAACCCTTTTCTGAACGCGTATTGGAAAGAGTAGAAAATATTAGTTTTGTTCAAAAAATCAACCAACTCAAATATTTTATTAAATACAGACAAGGTTGAGATTGCTCTCTATTTAGTAAAAGTTAGACCGTCACCACTCCTAACAACTGTATAATAATTTTAACAATCTTATATAGAGTTATACCACATTACATATACATTATATTTAAAAGTAAAACTAATAAATATAAAACATTAATTCTAATTATGAATTTTACCTCTCAAATGTGGTAAGTAATATGCTTATCAGTATGTCAATATTAGTTCTATATATATATACATAGTTAACTACCAACCAAGAATCATACTGCGGTTAAAGCTAAGGAGCACTTGTACTTCGTCTACAGTTTTTAATCCCAATAGGGATATTTTTTACGATTAATGTGATCATCATCCGACTCCCTGTTGGATTATAGAATTCAAGACCGTCTTGTTTAAAATCTAAATACCTTATATAGGATTGTCGGTAAAAGAGAAGTAGACGCGTGATTTACAGCCTAAAACACGATATAATACAAGCATACCTAATTTTAAACAAAACATCCAAATGAAGAATCTCATTAAGATTCCTGATTTGGCTGAGCGAACTTTTCCCTGTCAACAATGTAAATTGCTTTCTAGCGGTAAGTACATACATGATAAATAATCAAAACCTTGCTATATACGCTTAATTCTATATTGTGAGGTCAATGCAAATAGTATATATATATATATAGCAGCACCATATCCTATTCATGAAATTTCTCATTACCAGTTCGCACATTTGCGGCTGTATGTCCTTGATAACTTCACGAATTCCATCTTTAAGGTCTTGAATTGATTGTGGAGCATTGGCATAGACCTTATCTTTCACGTGGCCCCAAAGAAAAAAGTCTAAAGGTGTTAAATCACAAGATCTCGGTGGTCAATTGTGATCACCTCTTCGAGAAATAACACGGTGTTGCACGTATTAATCATAGATCGGTAGTGCAATCCATTCATCGTAACAGTTGCACCAGCCTCATTTTTGAAAAAGTAAGGTCCAATCACACTGCCAGCCCAAAAACCGCACCAAACAGTGACACGTTGAGGATGGAGCGACTTTTCAACAATCATTCTGGGATTTTCTGAGCCCCAAATGCAACAATTCTGCTTATTAACGTAGCATCCGAGGAGAAAATGGGCCTCATCACTGCATTTTGATGCACTTGAATGACCCAATCAGCGAAGATACGACGTTTACGGTGATCGACCGGCTTGAGTTCTTTTGTGAACTGAACTTTAAGAGCCTTAAGACCTAAGTCTTTATGCAAAATACGGTGTAATGTCGTTTGTGGAATGTCTAATTCCAAAGATCGACAAGGAATCGACCAATTTTGGTTTTTTCAACACTACAGGCTACAGCAGCAATATTCTCAGTTGAGCGACACACACGGTCTATTCTACTGTATATATATATATATATATATATATATATATATATATATATATATATATATATATATATATATACGAGTATATATATACTTAAAATTATTTCGTAAATTTACGATAGAAGTTTGAATTTTTTTGAAATTTTCATCTACATATGAAGGTTAAAGTTTTGTATAAAGATAATTTTAATAATTTATATACAGCAAACATATTTATTTCATGATGATTGAGCGAATTATAATCTTTTCTTATATACTTATACGAGTATACACAATATGTACAACATGAAAATTTTCTAAATCCAAGATAACAAAAATTATTAATCGGGTGGCAAAAATATATGATTACAGATTTTTCCACCACATTATTTATAAATGATTTTTCTAAAGGTTTATGAAACATGTAGCGGTTTAATTTTTTTTAAGTTTTAAAATTAGAAAATTCAACTTTCTAAATGTTTGGTTATCTAATGGAATGTACTGCGGTTGAAAATTAATAATGTTACGGTTTAAAAATTTTCAAAAATAGAATATTTTGGTTTCGTGTCATTAATTATTTAGAGTATTCCGTACTTATTTCTTATATTTCGTCATGAGACTGTTAACAGATGCTGTGTTGGTTGTATTACGTCCAAACCAATCATTACTCTAATACTACAAGGTATGCTTTTAATTTGAAAAATGTACTTTTAATTTTACTATTGCTGACAAACTATAAATAAAAATCGCAAAGTGTTTCATTTTATATATAGAAAATTTACTTTGCCTATTGTATTTCTCATTCAACTGTAACATATATGTATGTACCTATGTACATATCTAGTAATATATAAAATACCTCCATAAAAACCATATGACACGATAAAACTGTAGCATAAAAATTTAAATAAATTCAAAATGAAAATTGAGATAAATTTTCCTTCGTTTTTATTCTTCAGATCCATTTGCAGTATTTTTTTCAGAATCAGCACAAAATATACAAAATTGGAATAAAAAAAGTGTGAACAATCAAAAGTAAATCATAAACATTTTCTTTGCCATAAAATATTCTAAGAAATTTATTTTATTTTAAGTATTTGTACATAATATATATGTGTATGTGTGTGTGATAGCTTTATCATGTATGATAAAGCTATATTAGAAGTATAGATTGCACAATGGAAAATTATTCCATTTTTGTACTGGTACTCGTAGTTAGAGTTTCATAACATGACTATTGATACTAGTAATCTTGAGCAGATTGAATATATCTTTATATATATGCATATATGTAAGGTATATTATCACCTTACGATTATACATAAAAAAATCTATCTCGCAGATTTTTTTCTATATATCTTTTAGCTATAGATAATAATAAAAAAAAAGTAAATCCCAAATGCATTACATTAGAATATAAAATGAACGATAACATGGAATTATTATAAGTTGATGATGGTCTCTGAGGAGTAACAGTCGCAAATATATATATATATATATATATATATATATATATATATATATATATATATATATATATATATATATATATATATACATATATATATATATATATATATATATATATATATATATATATATATATATACATATATATATATATATATATATATATATATATATATAGTATATATATATATATATATATATATATATATATATATATATATATATATATATATATATATATATATATATATATATATATATATATATATATATATATATATATATATATATATATATATATATATATATATATATATATATATATATATATATATATATATATATATATATATATATATATATATATATAATAGAGTAATGAAATGGAAATTTTCGTTTTTGTTGCCAAAAGTGTTCATGACGATTTTGTGCAATTTATCTACATGATTTAATACATGAGCAGCTCCTGTATAAGATAATTGTATTTCAAGTGAAATAATTTCACAGTAAAATATGGAAAATAAGTTCGTGATCAATTCTGTTGAAAGTATATTATATTTAAAAAAAAAAAGCATATGTGTAACTTCTTTTGATACATTTGGAATACAAATGGATCATGCGAACATGCATGCATCATGTTTATATAGGTAATCGGCATTGACGCTATTTTACAACTAACAAAATTATGTCAAATTCTACGAATATTCTTTTACAAAATTCAATTCAAACAAAACAAAAAGTCATTGCTCACAACTTGCATGAAACAAATTAAATACATTATAATAATTTTACAATATATTCTATTCTATCCTCTCATCGTCGATGCCCTCTTTGCTACTTCTGCTATACTGCTAATTTACCATAATGTATATGTATACTCATTTATCTTCAGCATCTTGCTTATATTTGAATAATAAACAACAGGTAGACTATTTCAAATTTTTTCAAATTAAAATTGAGACAAATTATACATAAACTCGTAACTATAAATGGGAAATTTTGCAGTAAAACAAGCAACAATACTTATATATGTACGAGTTTGCATAAAATAACTGAAATGAGAAAATGTAGTTACCCGTAGTTCTAACCAACTGTTCTAAGAAGGACATTCAATTTCTTGTGTTTACTTCGTACAACGAAATTACTAAAAAAAGTAAATAAAATCTGATTAAATCAACAACAAAAGAAGAGGAAGACAAAACAAATAGAATTTATTATAATTTCTATGCAAATTAAAAATAGAAAAACTTGGAAAAATAAAACGGAAATACAAAAAAAAATGTTATAGAATAAAACCTAATGTTAACTAGGGAAGACTGACTATAACGTATAAAATAATTTTCTTTCACAGTAAGCAAATTTCGTCCTTTGAAAAGGCTTCTGGTGAGACTTTCTGATGTAACTTGCTTCTTTTTACATAGCCAAAACGCTTGTCTTAGTCGGTTTCTCTAGTTACATGACTTAAAAGAAAAGATTTCAACAAATTAACTTTTTTGTTGAAGATGAAATTCAATTTACCCTAGCATCGTACAAAACGAATACATATCATATATGTATATTATATATATTATATAATTATTATATTCATATATGTATATAACGAATACATATCATGTGTATATACATATTCATGTTTTATTTTAAAGTTTAACATCTAACCACCAATGTTTATGTAAATACATACATACTTGAATATTTTGTGTTTATGTGTTTAAATAATATATTTTTTCATTTACGAGAGCCCTTCTTTCTAGCTTTAAAGATCGGTGTAATTTTGGTGGTTTTTCAATGAGTAGGAAATTTGCAAGTCTGAAGGGTTGATTAAAGAGCAGTCAAGCGGTTCAACTAGTTCAGGACCGACATTTTTCAGAATCATTGATAGTACCTTATCGAGACCGCAACCATCACAAATTGTACAGTCTACAGTTTACACCAACCAGCTATTTCCATATTTAACAATTTTTTTATATAGATTTTAAGTGAAAATGAAAATATAAATTATAAAATTCAAGGTCACATAAAGTTAAAAAAAATCTATTATAATCTATCATAAAATGCTATTTTATTTAAAAAAAAAAAACACATTAAATAGCTGCATAAAAGTTATAATGTACCTGTTTATTTATTTTATAATAATAATAATCATACAAATAATTTATATTAAAATTATAAGTTAAAGTAATATTAAATTAACGAAACAATAAATTCAATTACTATTTTAGTTACAATATTGAAATTAATAGATCATCGTTATTGCTGATAATTCAAACGATCACTTTTTTATGAAATTATTCTTATATACATACTCGTAGGTGCATATATGTATTATCAGAAAACGAATAGAATATAACAAAACCTTCTAATTAAGCAAATTATGTAGATTCAACGAAACGAAACCGAACATTGAAATTGATTCAATTCAGTTTGCTTTCATTTCGATTTTGCGGTTTAATTATTTCTCCTCTTTGTACGAGTATGTATCCCAATCGGAATTCGCGTATAATAAGATCATTTTTAGAGATAATTTTACATGGCGGGAGAAAAATGTGATGCAAAAAACATCAAAATGTCAAAAGTCGAATCGTTTTTCCATAACCGTACTCATTCGTTTATTATTATTTTCATTTCAATCCTGTTCGTTTTCGGCTCTTTATACTTTTCTAAGTTATCTTCATCGAGCAAGTTAAGCTAATTCTTTATATTGCTCTTTCCTGGTAGGGTGGTGGCCATTCATTTAGTGCCCACACCGTTCATTTCAGCATAAAAACTATATATTTAATAAAAAAAAATCGACATCAAACAAATTATATAATTATAAAAAAAAAAATTATATTAGTCTGCGCTCTAAATTTTCCACTTTCACTTTGTGTATTCAAACACGGATCACAAAATTTACAACAATAAATTAAACGAGATCAAAGTTAGATTGCGGATTGTATCCAGTCCTTTTATATTTATTTTAATTAGAAGGGCTAAAACGATGACCTTAAGTCTTTATTCCAATTTCACACATTTATTCTGCCTCAACGAATGGTGAAAATTCAGATTAACAAGTATAGTCGTGTTTTTTAATTCAAAAATTTTCTTAATGGAATGAAGTTCTGGATAAGAATTTTCTCATTTTTTCAGTAAAATCCAAATGAATTTAATTTTTTATCAATAGATAAGATACATTTAATGTTAAACTACACATTTTAATTCACTATTATCGAAATAAAATCAAATTTAACTTTATTTTTCAATGTTCTGGATAAAACATTGGTTTTTTCAAGTTCGCGATAAATTCATAGTACACGAACTCGAAAAAAAAGGGAAATTTTAAAAGGAAATATTTTAAACAAATATTTTTTATTGCTTTATGCTTGATACCTGTATTATTTCACAATAGACGTCAAAAAATATAGTTAGAAGTTGAAATTTATTCAAATAAATAGAACTTAAATTAAATATATGTATTGGTTAAACTAAATAAAATTTCCCAGTATTATTCCCGATGTTCTTATAGAACTTGAAGTTCTGTTAATAAAAAAACGCACCTTATATTAACACATTTGGACTATTTTGGACCTAAATTGGACTAGTTTTTTTGTGACACCTATCTTAATAACTATGAATTCAAAATTTAATATTATTTATTAATATATTAAATGAATTTTTATGAAATATAAAATTTCGATACATTTTAGTCGACATTGTCAAGCACTCACATACCTACGAAAAATTGTTTAGCACTGTATGCAAAACAGGTTTTCGTATTTTTTACTAAGACGAAGAATATTCAAATGTCCAACATTTGATTTTTAAATATACACAAATACTGTAAATTCAAATTAACGATTTTAGATTACTTTTCTGTTTTCTTAATTCATTTTTTCAGTTAAAAACTACTGCCAGCCAATTTTTCTCATGGAATAGTAACTTTAACCTTCCTAACCCTTATATGAACACCGCGCAAATTAATAAATGTACATAAATTTATAAAGTTAGATAGGTATTGTTTATTTCAATTTTGTTATTACTTAAATTTTAATTATAAATAATGATTTTATAAAAATTAATATTGCTGTTTCCTACCAATTTACTTAGGATGATTTAGTTTAATGTGTGATCTCAGGCTGCTACCAAAATTGTAATCTTTGTTACATAACACACATTTATAAGGTCTTTGGGGTTCTATACTTATTTAATATGGGTCTTCCCAACAAATAATGATATTAATTAAAACTTAATGAATTATAATTTATTTAGCAATTCACTTAAATTATTTATTATTTTGTATTTTACAAATTTGTTTATTTCAATGTATTTATGTAATTTATCATTAATTTTTATTAACTATATTATTTAATTTGTTTTATTTATTTATTTATTAATTAATCACCACCAGATAATTATAAAAATTGCATCAACCGATAAAAAAATAGATACACAAAAGTAATGGCCGAAAAATATATTATTTTTGTTGACTCGCGTGAGGTAAAAAATCGCAATGGAATGACAATATTGTGTTGTCTTGTTTTTGTTGTATGACGTCGCCTTCGTCTTCGTTTTGTGAAGAGGGAACAGATGCGCCGGCGACGGTCGACATTGCACTTATGTTAAGTGCAGTGGATTATTATTGCATCACCGAACATTGTTGTTCGTGGTGATGTTGTTAGATGGCGGACTTGTTTTACTATAAATGTTTTATAGTAATGGTTCGGTTATTAGATAGTGTTGGTTGGATAGATGGATATGTGATGGGGTTAGTGGACGCTTAATTCAAATAAGTTGGTTTATATTTGAATTTCACTAATTGTTTTGTTTGTGGCAGAATCGAATATCGGTGAGTCGAATATTCGAGCTGCTACAGTACCCCCTCTCCAGATGAGAAACCATGGGTTTTGAGACCGTATACGGTGAACCGGACGGTTTTATATCGTTTGCTGGCTGATATCTGATCAGCCGTGTTGAGAATACCGTAGGCCGGTTTCAATCTGTCGATGGAGATTGAGTGGTGTTTGTCTTTGATTGAGACAATGAATTGCTTGCGTAAGCGGCGTATAACTTTGTATGGCCCATCGTATGGAGATTGTAATCCAGTACGAACCTTATCAACCCGGACAAAGACGTAATCGCAATTGTTGAGCGATTTAGGAACGAATATGTTGCTTTCATTCGTTGGTCTTGTTGCCGTGGGGATAAGATTTTGCATGGTGGTGCGGAGTTGGTCGATGACTGTGTCGGTTGTGGATGGAGACGGTAGAGGATGTTCGACGAAGAACTCACCGGGTAGCTTGATGGGTTGACCGTAAACCATTTCAGCTGGTGAGCACTTCAAATCTTCTTTGACCGTTGCTCGTATACCAAGTAGAACGATTGGTACTTCGGAGCTCCAGTGAATTGTGTTGCCTCGGGCCTTGAGAGCAGCTTTGAGCTGTCGGTGGAAGCGTTCGACCATGCCATTGGCTTGCGGATGGTAAGCCGTTGTACGTATCCGATGCGAGCCGAGGAGTTTTGTTAACTCCGAGAAAAGCTTCGACTCGAATTGGGTTCCTTGATCAGTGGTGATGTCAAGTGGAACGCCAAATCGTGATACGTAGTTGTGAATGAATGTGGTGGCAATGGTTGCTGCAGACATGTCGCTCATGCAGTACGCTTCTGGCCATCGAGTGAAACGATCGACACAGGTGAGTAAATATGAGTATCCATTGGATGGAGGAAGTGGTCCTACGACATCCAGATGAATATGCTCGAATCGACCAGGTGGAATTGCGAATTGTCCAAGAGGCGATTTTGTGTGTCGCTGGACTTTCGATTTTTGGCAAGATAAGCATGCTTGTGCCCAATGGGTCACGTCTTTGTTTATGCTTGGCCAAAAGTATCGAGCAGTAATCAATTTACGAGTTGCGCGGACACCAGGATGTGAGATACCGTGTAGTGTGTCGAAGATGGTTCGACGTAGTTGCTCTGCGATGTACGGGCGATTTGCACCCGCAGATGTTTCGCAGTAGATTTCGAGGCTAGGTAGTGTGAAAAGCTCCAGTTTCAGTGATGAACTGGCGTGACGTGTGGAACCAGAAAGTAATTTCTGCAGTTCTAAGTCTGCTTTTTGCGCTTGTGCGATTTTGTTGCAGTCGAAGTGAGACTCGACTGTGGCCGTTTCGTTTGCTGTTGTGCGCGAAAGTGTATCCGCGACAACGTTTTCGGTACCTTGAACATGCTGGATGTCCGTGGTAAATTGACTAATATAATCCAAGTGGCGTGCTTGCCTTGGATTGCGTTCAGTTTTAGACTGAATTGCTCGAGTGAGAGGCTTGTGGTCGGTGTAAATTGTGAAGTCCCGACCCTCGACAAAATATCTGAAGTGTTTGATTGCTAGATATATTGCGAGTAATTCCCGATCGAATGCAGAGTATTTCTTTTCGGCATCCGAGAGCTTCTTTGAGAAGAATCCCAGGGGCTCCCAACACTTGTCGTTGTACTGTTGCATGACTGCTCCGACAGCAGTGTTTGATGCATCAGTAGAATGCTGAGCTTTGAGTCGCTCAGTGGATGTGACAAGAGTGTTGTGCGTGCCAATTCAGCCTTTAGTGACGTGAATGCGTGTTGACATTCGTCAGGCCAAGAGAAGTTCTTGGCGGTTTTGGGCTTACGTAGTAGTACTGCCAGGTGGCTGTGAATTGGGTTGAGTATTTCAGCGAGCTTTGGTATAAATCGGTGGTAGTAGTTGACCATGCCGATGAATCGCTGAATACTTTTGATTGAGGTTGGAGCTGGGAATTCTTTAATGGCATTGATTCGGTCTTGTGACGGAAGGATGCCATTAGCGGTGATCTTGTGGCTGAGAAAATCAAGAGTGGATGCGCCGAAGACGCATTTTGAGCTCTTGATGTGTACATCAAACTCGACAAGTCGTTGGAAAAGTGTTTCCAGATGGAGTTTGTGTTGCTCCTCAGTTTGAGATGCCACAAGAATGTCGTCTATGTAGACGAAAACGAAGACGAGATCTCGAACGACTTCGTTCATGAAGCGCTGAAACGTTTGTGCGGCATTGCGTAATCCAAATGGCATTCGGGTGTATTCGAAGAGGCCAAATGGTGTGGTGATTGCCGTTTTGAAAACGTCTTCAGGTGCCACGGGAATGTGATGATAACCTCTGATGAGATCAAGTTTGGAGAAAACTTTGCAGCCATGCAAGTGCATGGTGAAGTTTTGAATGTGGGGTATCGGGTAGCGAACAGGTATCGTAACCGTGTTTAAACGCCGATAGTCCCCACATGGCCTCCAGTCTTGATCTTTCTTCTTGACCATGTGTAATGGACAAGAGACGGAAGATGTCGATGTTCGACAAATTCCTAATTCCACCATGTGTTGAAATTCTGCTTGTGCAGCTTTGTGACGCACCGAATCTAGTCTGCGTGGTCTCGACACGGGCAGATGGCCTTCCGTGACGATGTGATGAACCACGTTGTGTCGGACTGGCATTTTGTAGTTCGGCTCTGCTGTAAGTAGTGGGTACTTTTTGAGCAGAGTGCCGTAGCCGTTGTCGATGTTAAAATGGATCGGTGTTGGTGTGTTAACACGAACCATTGTGGCGTTTATTGACAGCTTTGTAGCTGGGTCAATCAGCCGTTTGTGTTTGACATCGACAAGAAGTCCGAATTTGCTTAGAAAATCGGCGCCAATGATCGGACGGTTCACTGCAGCTAGTATGAAAGCATGCGTGAAGGTTCGTTTGAGTCCGATATCCACGTTAAGCAATTTTGTGCCGTACGTGTGGATGATTGAACCATTGGCAGCCGATAAGACTAGATTTGAATTTCGATTTGCTAATGTGTAATTCATTTTGAAATTCATGGCTGGAATAACCGAAAGGTCAGCGCCAGTGTCGACTAGGTAGGTGAGTTTGTTGTGTCTATCGTACACAAACAAACGTGACGTATAGGGTGTGTTTGTGGTCAGGGGAGGCATGTTGCTCTCAACCCGTGACTCTAACAGTTTTTTTGGTGGTCAATGTCCATTCTTGCGGTGGCCGCGGACTTCGATGGTTGCGACGTGTTGAAATTGCACGGTGGCGTGCATTTTCTGGCGGCTCTACCAAACTTTGTGTGGAACCAGCATTTACCATGTTGGTACGTGTTGTTGCTGGGACTGCAGGTTCTATTTCGTGAGGGAGCTCGTCGCCCACGCGAACGGCTTCGACCTCGGAGAAGCCCGTCGAGTCTGGACTCAATTCTCGACAACCTTGATTCGAGTGAGTTTGGTACTTGTGTTGAACGGGGAGTTTGTCTGTCTCCACTGCGTTCACGTGATTGCCGGTATGGTGCATTGACTTGGCTGACGCTTTGAGATGTGATGTTTATGACATCATACATCTTGTCGGCTATTTTGGCTAACGTTTGTGTCGTGGAGGATTCGGGCTGTGCTACCAGCGCTATGCGAATCAACTCCGGCATTTTACGTACCCACAAAGATTTAATGATATTTTTATTAAAATTATTGTTAGCCAGTGTTTGTATGTGCCGTAAAGCGTCAGATGGTTTTTGGTCGCCTAATTGCTGGCCTGAAAGCAATTGTTCTAGCTGACGTTCGCCCGATGGTGCTAGTCGTTCTAGCAGCGTTTGTTTTAATGTGTTGTATTGGTTGGTTGTCCGCGGATTGAGGAGGAGATCCGAAATCACCTCGCACGTTTCTGGTTGCAAAGCTGATAATGTTTGCAGGTACTTGGTTTTATCAGCGTATATACCTTGCAGCCCGAATTGTATTTCGGCGAGCTGAAACCATGTGTTTGCTCTTTGTGGCCAGAAAGGTTGTATTGTGATTCGCTGATGTGATGCTGAGATCTCTACTTGTGGACTAGCGCCTTCAGGCGTGGTGTCCATGTCCTGTGATAGATGTTTTGCATCTTCTGTCATTTTGTTCTTTTGTTAACGACAAACCAATACAACAAAAAAAATACAACAACACAATACTGTGAGAAACCCCCGAATATGGAGTTCCTTTCGTCCTACCTTATATTGGGGGGGCTCGTTTAAAATTTTAAAATGTGTGAAAAATTTTAAAGCGGAATGGTTACCGTATAAAAAATATAATTGACCAAAAATGAAAAATTAAGCGGAATGGTTACCGTGTAGTGAATGGTTTGAAGGCCGGGATGCTCCTTCTTCTTAACGCCCGATGCGAGATACCCCCGAATATGGAGTTCCCTGCGTCCCACCTTATATTGGGGGGGCTCGTTGAAATTTAAAATGAAGTAAAAAAAATGTTAAGTTATGCGAGGTGAAAATGAAAAACGGGTTTTATGTCACCGTTGTGGTTGTGGTTTTTATAAAAACCATTTAATTATTCTTTTTTTTATTTTTTGTTTAACCACAGCGGTGATGGCGGGAGGACTGGCAGCGAGATTCGACCGGGGTGTGAGAATATTGATGGTTAACGATGTGGTGGTGAAAAAAATATATAAAAAAATTCTTATATCTAGCAATTGAATATTTACGTTACGTTAAATTATATGAAAAATGCAATGGTATAAATGAAAGTGAAAATTTGATTTTACGTTATATGAAATTAAATTTAGAGTAAGAGAAAAAAAATATATTAAGAATAAAATAAAAACTCTTATCTGTTGTTTCTTGTGATGCTATTGCTGCTGCTGTTGGTCGTTGCGGTGTGGGTCAGTCGCTACACCGAAATTCGCTGTCCCGCGTTGTCCTTTGTGTTTATTTTTTTTTTTATGTTAGTGTGGGCATGGTCCCTACACTATATTAAAATATTCCCACGTTGCGTGATGGGTCGTCCCCTACCACGTTTGGTTGTGTTGTGTGGGTATAAAACCGCGTTTTTTTTTATTTATTTGGATGGCTTGTGTCTGGTACGGTGTTCCAAGTGTTTATGTCCAGTATGTGGTACATGTAAATTTTGTATTTATTTTTACAATTAGTTGTATATCTATAATTTTGAATATTGTGTTTTTTTTTTACGTACCTTGTGTCTGGTACGGTCTACGTACCAGACTTGCTTGGTTATATTTGCGCACTGATATTAAAAGTTGTCCTTCCCACGTGGTAAAATGGCGTGGCTGTACGGGTGTTTATGATTAAAAAAAATAAAACAATTTATTTTGTGTGGTTACGCGGTAAAAACCGTCGTCGGAGGTCACCAGTTTGGGGTTCTATACTTATTTAATATGGGTCTTCCCAACAAATAATGATATTAATTAAAACTTAATGAATTATAATTTATTTAGCAATTCACTTAAATTATTTATTATTTTGTATTTTACAAATTTGTTTATTTCAATGTATTTAATTATCATTAATTTTTATTAACTATATTATTTAATTTGTTTTATTTATTTATTTATTAATTAATCACCACAAGATAATTATAAAAATTGCATCAACCGATAAAAAAATAGATACACAAAAGTAATGGCCGAAAAATATATTATTTTTGTTGACTCGCGTGAGGTAAAAAATCGCAATGGAATGACAATATTGTGTTGTCTTGTTTTTGTTGTATGACGTCGCCTTCGTCTTCGTTTTGTGAAGAGGGAACAGATGCGCCGGCGACGGTCGACATTGCACTTATGTTAAGTGTAGTGGATTATTATTGCATCACCGAACATTGTTGTTCGTGGTGATGTTGTTAGATGGCGGACTTGTTTTACTATAAATGTTTTATAGTAATGGTTCGGTTATTAGATAGTGTTGGTTGGATAGATGGATATGTGATGGGGTTAGTGAACGCTTAATTCAAATAAGTTGGTTTATATTTGAATTTCACTAATTGTTTTGTTTGTGGCAGAATCGAATATCGGTGAGTCGAATATTCGAGCTGCTACAGGTCGGTCATCTAGATGAACATGTTCATGTATTTTACGGCCACCTGAATCAGTAAACGATTTATCACAGTACCGACATTTATAGGGTCTCTCGCCGATATGCAGGCTAGCATTTCGTGAAAATGTTTAACCATAAATATCATAACTATGTGGCTTTTCTCCAGTGTGATTACGTTTATGCATATTTAATTGATAAAGTGTTCTAAAACCTTTTCCACACTCATTGCACATAGTTGGTTTCTCTCCCGTCGATTAGATAGTCGATCTTCAGTTTTAAAACAATTTTGACATGTTTCACATTTAAACGGACACATCTCGGAATGTGTACCCATGTGTCTTTTCAAACGGTTGTTAAATTTAAATCGCTGCTGATAAATTATACATTCGTAGGGTAATATGCCTTCGTGCATTTGTATATGCGCCTTTAAATTAACAACTCGTTTATTACATATTGTGCATATGACCTCGGCGATGGTGATCATATAGGACATGACGTTTGAACACTTAACTGCAATCCTCACATTTTATACGTAAACCACCCCTGGTAGGTTTTCGTTCTGAAGTTGCTTCAGTCCACTCTTCTTCCTCACAGGCTTTAATTCATCACTATCAGAATCATCTTTTGTTACTTCGATATCGTTGTCATTTTCCAATTTTTTTCATTACCTGAGATTTCAAAACTGTCAGTAATATTGAATTCTGCTTCGAATATATCTTTTTCAACATTAACCTCGACATTTTCAACTGTGGATCTATTCCGAATTAAACCAAAAATATAATTAGCATTTGCACTTTCAAACTCAATAGTTAATTTGGATTATTGCTTACGACATAATTTATATCAGGCTCAAGTTCATCCTTGGCATTATACGACCCATAACAAAAATGAAATCTGTTCAATCTCTGGAGACCACCCACTACACTTTTTATCTAAAAACAATCTAATTTGTTGAAATGTTTTGGCTGTCACTAAAAACTTGAGGTTATGAAAACAAAAATTGACATTTATGACGTGGGGAAAAAACTTATGAAGTGGGGAGATTTATTACACATTTCGGGTAGCATAATAAAAAATCGTGAATGTAGGGTAATAATTATCAAACAAATGTCAAAAAATTAGTTCACGAGTTCATATTTTAATTTATTTATTTATTCTTATTATTTTTTTGTTTTTTGAAATAATCTTGAACATAATTTAAATGTTGAATATTTGAATGTATTTAATTTTTCGATTTTAATATCCAATAATAAAATGTTACCCACTCTGGTTTACGATCCACAGGCGGATACTGGCCCTCTTTATAACTAGAGAATTAACTTGTTTTGCCCTTTACTGTTAAACCACAGACAACTATACTATAGTTGTCTGTGGTTAAACATTAATATTTTCTATCGATACAATACAAAAACAAAATCAAAATATTAACGGTCGGTTAAATATTTAACTTTAAAAATTCGGCCGATTAAATTTAACTGGAGAACCGTTAGGTAAATATTTCGTGTAACCGAGCATTTGGCTCTTTTGTCCATATATGTATATCCATATACATACTGACTATACATCCGTGTAAATACCCATAGTTGTTAATAGTTTTTATATATGTACATGCCCATTATTATGTTAATAATAACATCTTTTGTTATTAATGCAATAAAATCATAATATTTTATCGATTTTTACTTTGTATTATGTATATTTACTCTATAAGTTTTATTGAAAACTTTGCATATTAAAAATTACATACATATTTCTTTTATATTTTATTGCTAAACTTTATGTTTTACTTATTTTTTACCATTTTATTTCTTTTGCTATATACTCGAATGTATATAATAGTTGATAAATTTTTTATCTTACCTCTTTTAAAGTAAACCTAGTCGGTTTTAAATAATAATAATCAGTTTTTAAAGGCCTTTACTGGCCTCTTACTGAATCAACTATTTGGCTTCAACGGTTTCAATCCTGAGCATGGTCTTCATACTGTATTAGACAATCTGAAGAGTTCAAGTTGTTCTCTCGATCGTGGAGCCATCGTCGCCTGCAAGGATCTCTGTGCCTAATATATAGTGGCTCTTCTTTCAGATATCGCTGCACAATTCGTTCTGGATCAGCATGCAGAACGTGACCGAGCCAGCACACACGCTGAAATCTTATTTCATGTACAATATCGGGGATCTTTATCAGATCTCTGATCTCGATATTGTACAGAGCTCGGTATGCACCATCTACTTTGCGTTTTGGGCCGTAAATTACTCGCATGATTCTTCTTTCAAATGTAAGGAGCCATCTCTCGTACTCATCTGTCAGCACCCAACTTTCATAGTCAAACATGACAATGGGAAGAGCCACGCATTTGTCATCACCTGATTGGACTAAAATTTTGCGATGAGTTGTTTCAGTTTTACGAAAGATGTACTCCAACATGAGATTCGTCGGTTTTAAATAAAAATAAAAAAAATAAAGAACCGGAAAATTTGTTTTCTTTAATTACTTAGGAAATATTTTAATTTTCCTGGCTGTGTGTTAAATATGCATTGCTTTGACGAATTTGGTGTAACTTTTTATTTATACTTTGCACTCAAGTTTTCAACAGAGATTAAAACCTATTCAAAATTCATCATTATATAATTAAAAATGGTCATGTTTTTTGTTGAATATCTTCAATATCTCTTTAGAGTTTAAACTATGTATACCCATATTTAGATTAGCCGAGATAGTAATTCAGTGCTAAACTAAAATATATGATAACATCTATAATTATGATAAAGTGTGGAGTAATAATAGTAATCATGATGAACAATAAATCGTATGATTATTATCCTTTTTCATAAGGATTCAAGGATTTAAATAAATATTCGATTTGCCACCGTATCTAGTTTGCTATCCTATATGGTTTATATTTTTATTTCAATCGATTTAAAAAAACGAATTTACCTCATCTTCTTGAACATGTTATTTGTTTGGGTGATTTAAGATATTCTGAGCTTCCCTTTTCATAAAAAAGGACACAAGAAACCTAAAAGAAAACATATTTTGAATTCAATAGTTTTTTGTGTCTCTTGTATTTTCTTTAAATAATTTGTGGTTGATGTCCTATTTGTAACTACAACAATGTGAAATGATATCCTTTCCTTGGTTTTTTTTTGTTTTGTTTGTCCTGGGGATATAATTTGTGGTTGATTTTTCTAATCATAATTTCGGGTTCATATCGAGTAGCATAGGTATAGAGGAAAATAAAAGATGATTTGTTGGTTTTGATTATAAAAAAGGATATGTGGTGTGGATGTTGAAACCTTTCAAAAAAGGGTTATACATACTTATTTTATTGTAATAATGCTTAGAGTATTGGTCAATGTGATTGGATTATATGCGGTCTGGTTACTGAGTGTTAAATATATAATTTCAATTAATGATTTAATTTACTTCAACACTAAAAATAAAACTAATGTTCTCATATATAAATATTTTTTTAAATTTTCACGAGTTAGTTATATGATTAAATCTAAAGATCCAATATGTGAAATCCCCAAAAAATATATTAGACCCATCGATGGGAATCTTAATTTGTAGTTTTTTTTTGTTGACAAAATTCGTGAAACGAAATGAAGATTCTTATCGATTTAAATCCTCTGAATTTTCGTTAGAACAAAATAGTTATGTATATGGAAAGTAGATTGTGGCATTTGATATAATAATTTAACCATATGAGTCACGGATATTTATTTGTTTTCTACATAGTCACCTATAAATTTAGTACATGTCCGTTTTATTGGAAATTTCCCCAATTGGATGAATTTCTCTAAAATAAATAAATTATCTTAGTTTTTTCTCTCGTATAAAACACGATTTTGCGCAACAAATTTTTTATTTTTTCACGTTTTCATAATTTAGTGAACTTGTAATTTTAGTTTTACTGAGAAACTCAGATGAACAACATTAGATATTTTTTCGAACTTTTGGAAAAAGATTATGTATCTATACACATATTTTTGTCTGTCATGAACAAAACAATATGTAGTCTCTTTTTTAAAGTACTTCCTCGTTTTATTTAGGTATTTCTCCGGAATAAATTAATAAATAAAATAAAATTATTAACTGAAGTGTATGAAAATATTTGTGTGTGAAAATTTTTTTAGCGAAAAATATAATTTTTATTTATTTGTTCTAAATTTTGATGAAAATTAATTGAATTTTCCATTCTATTGTAGCTGTAAAATTTATAATTTCTGTTGAAAAAAATGTTTTTCATATTTATAAAATTATAATAATAACCATACATGAAGTGCTTATATATATATATATATATATATATATATATATATATATATATATATGTATATATTTATATATATATATATATATATATATATATACATATGTAATAATATATATATATATATATATATATATATATATATATATATATATATATATATATATATATATATATATATATATATATATATATATATATATATATATATATATATATATATTATAAGTAAGCTAAAGATTTTATGTTTTTATGTTGTTGTATTTCCTTCTTATATATTTTTGGGAAAAGGCTTTCTAGAAAAGTATAATTAAGACAAGATAAATATATATAAAAAAATATAATGCAAGAGGTTGGGATTTACATGATTGTATACTCGTACATGGTTGTTTTGGTATACACTCATTCATACATATACATACACATGTACACATGTGCAAAGAGAATTAATGCTTTCAGCTTTTTTTCTGTATTTATTTGTGAGGCAAAATACACTTTTCTTTCATCTTTTTTCATATTTTCTTGAAATAATTATAGCATGTACGTAAGTACATACAAAGATAACATAATGGGAATTATAATGGGTGGCAATGAAATTCAATTTGGTTTGATGTGAATTTGTTTGGAATTAAATGGTTTATGGCTTTCGGAAAATAGAAATTTCGAATATGTTTTATTAAATAACCATTTTAAAGTAAATATTATCCAATCAACGATATTGTCGGCTTATGTTGTATTAAATTATGTCCCAGATCTAGTTTATTTTTAAACAAGACACTTTTAATTAGTTGTATTTGTCAATCATATTTTTGGGAGGGAAACTTGAAACGAACTTTCAAATAGTTATTCAGAATTTAAAATAGCATCGTTTATAACGAATCGAATTGTAAAATCACATTTAAATAGAAACTCAACTCATACGTTAATGCGAGTACATAATATGTACTCTAGCCAATTTCTTTAAAATATACTAATAAATTTTCGACAAATAATAAAGTCTATTTATGTAATTAGCAGCTAAATTGAACCGAACCATATTGCACCAAAATCAAACAAAAAATTTGCTGTGAAACTGAATGACGAACTGGTCAAAGCCTTGATTATTTTAAAGTTTAGTATTAATGTAGAGTTGAATTTACAAATTTGTATTTTAAGATGAATTTTATTTCATATTCTTTTGACTGCGATTGAGATATTCGAATTACGTTAAGAAAATATAAAGAATTACTATAATATAAGTTTAAAGTTACGGATTGTTAAAAGTTTCAAATATGATTACGATCAAGTTAAAGCATTGATTAAGCTCGTTGGAATGTATGGCGTTGAAAGTTGGTCGCTGATGGTAGAGTACGAGAGATTGCTCCTTACATTTGAGAGAAGAACCATGCGTATGATTTACGGCACAAAACGCTAAGAAGATGGTACATATTGTATAATATCGAGGTAACGTTCTGCTTGCGGGTCCGGAACGAATTGTGCAGCCATCTGTGAAGGGAGCGAATTGTGCAGCAATCTGTAAACGGAGAGGGTAGGCACAGAGATCGTTTCAGGCGAAGATGGCTCCGCGGTGTAGAAAACGTTTCGAGCGCGGTGTAGAAAACGACTTGGCTTCTTCAGATTGTCTAAGACAGTATGAAGGCTTTGCTCTAGAACAAAAGCGGAGGAGCTATATTGTTGACATATTAAGGGGTCAGTAATGGCCTTTAATAAATAATGGCCTTTAAATAATAATAACAAGTTTAAAGTTACGATTTGTTAAATGTTCCAAACATGATTGTTATCAGTTATTCGAGTGTCCCCACTAAGTTTTCACAATTCAATTTGTTAGCCCCTAGCACCTAATTCTGTTTTAATGTAAATTTTTTATGTATAGAAATTTACCAAAATTTATAAATAAAATCTACCTAAACTTCTTTCTTAATTAATTTTCAACTATTCTCATTTTCTAGTTGCAGTTTAATCTTATATTTAATAAAAATGATTTTGAAAAATTCAATTAAAATTCAGTTTAATTTTTAATTAAAATATAAACACTTGAAAATATTTAACAAGATTAAAGTAAAACTACGAGAAAATTTCAATAAGTTCGGTAAATCTATATATGAAATTACGGTATTAAAAATTTTGTATTTTGTTTTTTTATTAAACTATTTATTCTATCGACAAAAAGAAAATTTCATGCAAATCAATTGTTTCATTTAGTTTCTATGAGTGATTTAATACACACTTGTTTTAAAAATTTGGATAATATTGAACATGGTGCTGTGATTAAATACCTTGGAAAGTAATACTTCTAAGAGTATCGAAAGAAGAATGAAAAATGTTTTCGGAGAATCTAATCCGTCTTAAAAAACAACAACGAAGTGAGTCCGTCTATGCAAACAATGTAGAGAGTCGTTGAAAAATTAACCCCCACAGCGGAAGACCGGCAGACGCTGTTACTCACGAAATGGTCATTTTAACCGAGGATCTTATATTGGAAGATAGGCGGATCACCATTTCAAAATTAAATATAATATCATTTGCTTGACGACAGTCAAGACGTGTTTTTTGCCTTTTTAATTTGTCTAATTTTAATTTAGTTTTTGTGAACATAGTGCGATAATTGTGTTTTCCGTAGTGGGATTAATACAATATAATAATAAAATAATTTTTAATTTATTTTAATTTCACTCGTAATACTCCCAGCTAATAAATAGTTGCGTCATAGTCATAGTTGTTGCAAATTTTCATACAGTTGTTACGTGATAATTCAGTAACTTTTTCTGCACAGTGCCGCTATTGTAAAGTAATAAATATAAAAAGGCGATCAACGTTATATAAGTTTACACAGTAATCATGGTGAAGCCCTGTACAAAATGTAACAACACTAAACGGGGCAAGGAGTTTCTTCTAAGTTGACCACGTTGACTGCTTAGATTGGAAATTCAGTACAAATAACGACAGTTATTTATTGCACACAGGTAGTTATATTATTAATATGGACCAAAAAAAATATCGAGTGGAAACTTCTAAGGTAATTTTAGAAATGAGTGAAGACGATCAGGTTAAATTTATAAACCAAATACTCATTTGTGATTAAAAAGTGTATTCATAACTATGATCCAGAATCGAAACAGGAATCCATGAAATGGATAGCGCAGGGAAATTCACCACCGACAAAAATTAAGGTTCAACCATTTGCGGGTTAGATTATAGCAACAATTTTGGGATGCTCACCTCATAAGACCACAATAATAGGGGGTTATTATGTGGGCCTTTTGAATAAATTGAAAAATGTTTTCAGGGAAAAACGACGAGGTCAAATCAAGCAAAGAATATTGCTTAACATGACAATGCCCCAGTTAATAAGGCGAATGTTGTACAAGAAGCCTTACGAGATTGCAAGTTCAGTGAAATACCACATCCACCTTACAGTCCATGAAATACCATATCCATCTGACTCCAAGTATTATTTTGTTTTTACAAATTTGAAGAAAAAATTAAGGGGGCTAAAATTTTGAAATGACGGAATGTCGGCTGTAGAAGAATATTTTGAAGAACAAGATAAGTCATTGTATTTTGATGGTTTGCACAAATCAATAGACAAGTATCTTTAAAGAATCAGTGCATTAGGGCGGGTGGAGATTATATTAAAAACTAAAAATATTTTTGAATAAAATTTATCGTTATTTCATATAGATTCACCGAACTTATTGAACTCCCCTCGTGTAGAGACATGAATGATGAAATTAATATAAAAAATTGAGTTCATTCGCTTGATTTTTTATTATCTTGTTAAATTTTTTGGAGAATTTTACCAAAGTGGATACTACAAACAGTAAAAACAGCACAAAAATTATTATGTTCTTTTCTTCTTCTATTAACTTTAAAAGTGTAAATATTTTCTTTTGCTTTTCGATGCAATTTTTTTATGTATTGGATTTTTTTGTGACTGAATTTTAAAAGAATAAACATAATATATTTATAAATTTAAAACCGAATTTTTTGGTCGTGTGGTCGACGACGGTGGTTGGTTAGATTAAAAAGCGTTTATAACATTTAATTGATTTAAATAAATACGAATGCTTATTGAAAGTATGTATGTACAAGTAATTTACCAAATTGCGTTTATTTTACAAGAATGAAGAAGTAAGGATGATTAAATTTTCATTTTTCTGTTGAAATTTTCAATTTTGCAATTCAATAAAAAAAAATTAAATGAATATTTTAAGTTTAATTTTCTAGTTTCAGTGTATTTTAATATGTAGGTATATGAATACCTTAAAGCTTTCAACAAAAATTGGGTATACGAGTACTAGTGTATGTTTAACTATTTTAGCATAATTTTCTCATTCCATTCAATTATCTTTTTTTTTCTACTTTTTTGCCTTTTCCCAACGAAAATTATTTTTTTTGTTTTGTGTGTGAAAAACCTTTATTTTGATGAAAATTTAATGGAAAATAATAGGAATGAGAATAACAACAACAACTTTGTTCATTTCATTTTATACAGTTGTTATTTGAAGTACATTTATATTATATACTTATTATATAAGGTATATTGTATGTACAATGTATATATATACATATCTACATATACATAAATTATATATGTATATTGTATATAGTAAAGATAATAATAATAATATTCAGTTTATAAAGGTGATTACTGGGTCCTTACTAAGTCAATCACTTAGCTCCAAAGATTTCGATCATACTTTGGTCTTCATACTGTCTTAGATAATCCAAGTCGTTCTCTACACCGTTTAGCCATCGTCGCCTGCAACGACCTCTGCGGCTACTATATGGTGGCTCTCCTTTCAGAGATCGTTGCACAATTCGTTCTTTACACGTAGAACGGGAGGGAGCCTGCGATCTAATTTCATATACAATATCGGGGATCTTCATCAGATCTCTGATCTCGATATTGTAAAGAGCTCCGTATGTATCATCTACTTCGCGTTTTGAGTTGTAAATCACACGCATGATTCTTCTTTTAAATTAAGGAGACATTTCTCATACTCATCCGTCAGCGCCCTACTTTCATATCACAAGATAAAATTACACTTTAGCTTATTTGACCGAAAAGTTTATATTTTTCACATGATTGTTTGAAAATCTCTATAGACTTAAACAGTTTTAAAGATTTATCTTATTTTTTTTTCAAGCCTTTAATTTATTTACAAAAAGTTATTTCCTAATGTATATAAAAATACTTTTTTTATTAAAACTAAAAAAAGGACTGACATAATTTTTAGAAATGGAAATTTTTGGTTAATATTTTCTTTCTTTTTTTTTGTTGTGGTAAAAATATTTTTATTTTAATAATTTTATTGTTTTATTAATTTTAATTCATCATAAAATTTATTCAACTTATTTTGGTAAGGACGAGCTACCATAGTAAGTAATATTACAAAAAATTATATTTTACTTTTGTGTACAAATTTGGTAACAATTAAAAATGTATAAGAATTTAATTGATTGAAATGATCTAATAAAGTTTTTAGAATTTTAATTTTATGCCTGAAATTATCATATGTCTCTAGGGTATAGTAGCTACAAAAATAGATTTATACAGAATATAAAATTTTAGAAAATAAATGCCTTAAAGTGAAAAAGGTTTATGTAAGATATTCGAAAGATATTATATATATATAAATATAATATATATATATATATATATATATATATATATATATATATATATGTATATATATATATATATTTATATATATATATATATATATATATATAAATATATATATATATATATATATATATATATATATATATATAGATATATATATATATATATACCTATATATAATTATATATTCGTATATTTAATCCAATCAATTTTATTTCGATAGAATAAATTCCAATCAACCTTGACGTTGATATTAAAATTCATTGTGCTAAACATGTAAGCGTTAACTTCATATAGTAGATGGAAGGAGAATTTTACATCAATCATATCGTTTCAATACAAGTATATCAATTTTCTTACATCTTAGAATTGTTTTTATATATTTTCTTTTTATAAAATAAATAAAATACAACATGTTAAACCTAAAAAATATGTAAATCTACGCATATTCTATGTATGATCTACACATATTATTTTTATCCATTATATAATTACAAGAAAAATTAATTTACATTAATATCCTTTTTAAAAGCAAGTAAAGCCTTTGTGCTTTCTATTATGTTTTGCTGACAAATATACATATATATATATATATACATATATTACAATATATTAATATATATATATATATATATATATATATATATATATATATATATATATATATATATATATATATATATATATATATATCCCGAAAAACATTTTGAGAATTTTGTATCGATAAATAACCAATGTAAGTCTGAAGGACCGGACTGTAAATTTGCAGACTTTCCTTTCCTCAAGCATCGTAAAAAAACCGGTATGTGGAACACCTTGGGCGGTACGAGTTGACTGTACGAGGACGTTGCGTTATTTTGCAGTCCAATTACCGGTCATATGTAATTCAACTTATCAGGCAATTAACCGACATTTTATGAACAAATTAAAAATCTTAGTATCGATAAATAACTGACGCAAAACCATTATATTCCTAGGTTCTTCCATGACTAAGATACAATAATAAACCGAACTTTAATGGACCTGTTAGCTGAATTGTAACCATCGGTTATTTTGGAGTTAAGCCGTTGGTTAAAAGTATATAATTAATCAGAAAAATAACCGTCCATTTACAGATAATAATTTAAACTGAGTATTGTAATATTACAGCATACTTTTGAGACTGCTTTCTTTAAATACCTTCAGTATATTACGTTTGCAATCCAATATAATAATTCAGGAGAAAAATAAATGCAATCACTTAATCGAATTTTAATTAGAGGTATAAAAATATATTTCAAAATTAAACGAAATTACAACTTCTTATTCCGCATTTAACATTAGTAATGTCATTTAGTAAATTATGTCTTTTTCAATTATTTTATAGTAAAACCTATGGTAATACTATTATAAATTCAAAAAGGTATCAGATATATACGTATATAATAATAATAATAACAAAAATAAATCATTACAAAACAGTAAGACTACATGAACATAATACATAATTATATAAAAATATAAATAAAATAAAAGGAGTTAAGCATCACATGTTAGATATTATCATAATCAGTCTAAGTTTGTCGTATTACGAACAGCTTAATTAATTAATTATTGATTTTAGTTTTATGCCGAAAATTGGCACGTTTAAAAAACTCTTTCATGCTCGAGTTAATAACTTCGGTAGGTACGGCATTACATGGTTTTAAATAATTATGGACATTACTTAAGAGCTCCAACATATTGACATTTTCTGCAAACACTTGTTTATTGATCTCTAAAACATAAAAAGTTCAAAATGTCATTTATAGTAGTTTTAAGGTTTCCATTTAAACTTTACCTTTATTTAGTATACTCTTTATTTAATACAATAGTATACATTTATTTAATTATATTTAACACAATAGCACAAATTTATTTTATGAACAATATTTTTATTATTTAATTTTATTGTGACGCTAGCCACACCACCGTTTCCTTCAACAACTTTAAATTTTATGAATATAATCATACAGATCGCTTACTCTTGTTTAGTCTCGTTTTTTATTGTCCAGCCGACTTTTTACCGTCAATACACCGTGAATTTACTATGTGTTTATAAAACTCGTTGAAATAAACCCGTTAGTTCACCGATCTACGAACATTTTTCTCAAATCGATATGACTCGGGAGTCTTCGTTTTTTTGATTTATTTTACAACCGACTTTTTACAGTCGAAAACCCGTAAAACGTTGCGTTTGCTTTCCCTCTATTTTTAATTTCAAGTATAAATAACATGTTCTTTTCGGAAATTCTTCGTAGAGTTATTTTAGGTTTCAAATAATTCACCATCTTAAATATTCTTGTACTCGTGTTTTTTAACTATTAATCTTTGATTTTTTTAAATCGGAAGTATTTCGTACAGCTATTTCCATTTTCGTTCAAATTTTTTAACCGACTTTTTGCGGACACGTAACCGTGTTACCTGTTTCAGTTCATAATTGTTTGTCGGGTATATGTATATATATGTATATATTTCACTGATACCACTTGTCATTGTAAAAAATATAAATAAATTTTTATGAAAAAAATACTCTAGCAGATTGTAGTGTACTCGCAAATCATCATGAATAGTTTCACGCTTGAACAACGCTACGAAATTATTAAAATTTACATTGAAAATCAGTCGTCGATTCGCGCAACTTATAGACGACTTCGTGATTTTTATGGCGCACATAATCGTCCATCTGATCAAGTCTCCGTCGAACTGTGGGTAGATTTCGTACCACATACTCTCTAAGTGTACCAGATTCTTTTCAAGAGTATTAGTACTTTTGAAAATGCTAGGGTGACCAGACTCTTTTCAAGAGTATTAGTACTCTTGAAAACGCTAAGGTGATCAGACTTTTTTCAAGAGTATTAGTACTCTTTTTCTTTGGTTTAACCAAAGATAATTATATAATGAGATGACTCCTTCAAAACAGAATTTTACTGTGTGTCGATATTTTTATAGAAATTTTTATTTAAATTGGAGGCTTCCTTCGGTAATGATGGAGGTGCCATAGATTTATTTTTATATTTTGCACTGATTGAACATCTCTATTATATTATTTTCTTTAGTTTATCTCTTTACTCTTTTGTTAAGTAAAAATCATCAAAATATACTCTTTTTGAGTTAATGATCTGTTTTGTTTTTAAATCGACATATTACGTAGATGCTTTTATGCCACAAAGATATAAATAATGCAAACGAATACATTTATGCGAGATAAAAATTGTATTTCAACATTAGGCGTACATTAACATTTCATCGTATCTAAGTCTTAATATGTAGATAAACAAAGTATCTCGACCATTGAATATGTGTTATTGTTTTAACAATTAAATGAAAAATTAACTAGCCTGAGGTTTAAATTTGAACTGGATAGCATTGGAAGTTAAGGTAGATACTCCTGTACTAAAATATTGGTAGCTGATCGCGTTTAAAAAAATTTAGGATGGAGACTTTAGTAGAAAATGATACAACATCCTTTGCCGTATAAAATGTCAAAGTAGAAATTTAGTGAAATCCGTAGGGTTCTTAAATACCTAATAGCCTAAACAAACTAGACATGCGGGACGCGCGTATTTCACGGTGAAAAGTATTATCAAACAAACTATAAGGAAACTATATATAGTTTCTATAGATTAATACATTAATTATTAAATTAAACTAATATTGTAACAATTTTTCGTGTGTTTTACTACATATATGAATGCCGGCAGGGTCAACTAAAATTTAGTATTCAATAGTATACACTATATGGCTTGATTAATGCCAATGTATCTGGTTTTATCAATAGGTTTTCTTGGATGATGTTATTTCTTGGGCATTAAATGTATGGTGTGAGCACTGTCCATCTTGCCCAATATGACGGGCCGCGCGTGCCACATAGGCTACATACACATATTGTGCTTTTGGATAGACAGATTTTAGCAAAGGTACCTAGCACCTTTGCCACCTTTAATTTTCAAAGATTTGTAGCAGACTGTTAAAAATGGTAAAATTGATAAACTAGGTTAATTCTAACAACAAAATGCAATATGCGGTATTAGACAGTAGAGTTTAAGTTTATAGAATTGTGATATGAAGAATATTGGGACACGAAATTAAGAGTCTGATCAGAACTGAAATTCCTTTATTTTTGGAAAATATATTTTGAATCGAAATAATTTAGAAACGAGAAGTTGTTAAATTTTGCATCTGGAAAATATTTTCTAACATTAGCAAAGAAAGTTGAATTGTTAATTCAAAAGTTACACTGACTGAAATTTTAAAATTTGATTGTCTTAATTATTGATTGAAAGGTATAAAAACCTTTCGTTTAAACCTTATTTTAAACAAAAGTTTTAAATTTTTCACTTTTAAATTAAATGTGAATTTCTAACATTTTAAATCTCCGAAATTTTAAAATTTCCAATTCATAATTTTTAGAATTTACTTAAATAAGAAATTAATCCTTAAATAATTATTTATTCGATGTTCGAAAAAGGTTTATAGAATTGAGAAGAAATAGCCATTTCGATGTTAAATGAATCACAAACAATTCAAAGGCTCAGATACGATACAAAGCATATTATGGACACTTTAGGTGTACAGAATTTTGATGTTAGAATTTTCCTCTAAAAATTTAAAACTTTCTTAGCTTTAGAATAAGCTTGAAAAATGTTAGAATTCTATATTTTATATTTCAACAATTTATGATGCCAAATTATTTTAAAATTGTAATTTTTAAAATTAAAATCTTATTATAAATAATTTAAAAAGTTTAGTTATACAATTTCTAAATCTACTTTCATTCTAAAGACACAAATTTGACATAAATATTAAAATCCTCTACATGCCTAATTATAAATGTAGAATCAAAAATTTAAATTCGATCTGATAAAACTATAAATTTCAAAATTTAATTTAAAAATTTTTTCTCTTAAATGAAATTTTTCAATTTGAAAATTTAAATTACTCTAGACGTCAAATTTAATAATTATAAGTTTAAAAATTGAAAATTGTTCAAAATAATTTAAATTCTAAACTATACAGATTAAAATTTTATTTAATTTTGGTTTAAACTTTAAATTATTTTACGTAATTTTTAAATTTTTAATAATTTTAAATAGCTCAGTTCCCAAAACGACGTTCGAAATTCGAAATGTTACGCAAACATTTTTATTTGAGATCTAATTATAATTAAATATTTTAATTTTAATTATAATTTTAAAATTATAAATTATTAAATCTAAAATGTTAAATTTAATTTTTTTTAATTTACTCAAAAATTGTAAATTCTAGTTTCTACAAGACATTATGTTTTACGGCTTCAGAAATTTTTTGTATTATTTTTTGAACGAAATCTGCCAACCAGAATAACAAGATTTCAAATTTTAAAACTTTTTATTTATTAATTTACATTTTTCAGGCTCAAAGTTGTAAAAAATAATAATTTTAATTTCCAGGTCAAAACATAATTTTTATAATTCTTTGTAAACTTTAAGTCATCTGAAAAACGAATTTTTATTTTTTTTAATTAATTTTTATAGATATGTACATATATTTAAGTTTTGTTTTTAATTTCTATAATGAAATTTTTTTAACATACTAAAATCTCAAATTTGAAGTAAATGTCATATAAAAAAACAGAGTGGATTTTTAGGAAGCCAACCTCTGAATTTGAAATATTATTATAACCAAATTTCAAAAATTGCTTGTCGGTATAGGAATGTCTCCAAATATTTACATTTTCTCTTTTCTGTAGGTATTGCAGTGCGTCGCGGATGTGTGTGGATGTCTATTTTATGAAATTGTTTAAATATCACAAACAGTATTCAATATTGTAAATTGAGAAATGGATAACAATAATGTTATCACTATCAGTAATAAAAATTGGTTGGAAACATTTATTATTTTTTTAACCATGATAAATTTTCATCATGTGAAATTGGTCCTATTGTTGTTGAGGTCATTCGGTTTAATTTTATATATAAAACTATATATACATATATATATA